>JACGCN010000041.1:0-422510 GCA_014905825.1 Lyophyllum atratum
TCTACTGGCAAGAAAAGTATGTCCACAAAACCTAATCTAATATTTTCGATGACTTGAGTAACGTCAAAAACAGGAAATGGCCACAGCCTCAAGGATTTTATGTACGTCACATCTCTGGATCCCTACCTGTAGCTCTAGCTCATTCAATGTTATAGATGGGAATCTACGCGTTCTTGGGTGTTTCTCAAGCCGTGGCATTCTTTATCATGGGAAGCATGTTTGCCTTGCTTACCTACTTCGCTTCGCAAAGCTTGCACAAGGTTAGCCCCTACATTGGTTTGAAGTGAGCGCCTCAAATGATGCCATAATGCAGAGTGCTATCGAACGCGTTATGCATGCTCCGATGTCCTTCTTTGAGACTACAGTGAGTATATGACGGTCATATCATGTTCCAGAAGCCCTGACGAGTGTTTATAGCCCCTTGGTCGCATCATGAATCGTTTTTCTAAAGGTAAGAAGCCGTCCTCCCGGATATCGAGGAAAGGTGTTGATTTGATGTAGACATTGATACCATTGACAACATGCTCGGAGGTGTGTCGCGGTTCGCCCATGTTCTGTCTCCCATTAGCTGATCAGAAACCCAATATCAGACTCTCTACGCATGTTTGCGGGTACAACGTCTTCTATCATCGGAGCGATCATCTTGATATCCATCGTCTTGCCCTGGTTCCTCATTGGCGTAGCGTGTATCATCATCCTATATCTCTATGCGGCGGCGTTCTATCGTGCAAGTGCTCGTGAGCTAAAGGTGCGTCCACTCCCTCGTCATATTAGATTTCTGGCTAATGGCTCAATCTAGCGATTGGGTAAAACACATGTCACCATATCCTACCTTTTACTAATAACCCTCTCAGACGCTGTGTTGCGGTCTTCTTTATATTCTACTTTCTCCGAAAGTCTCTCCGGATTGGCCACCATTCGAGCGTACGGCGAATCGGAAAGGTTTCGCCTTGACAACGAAAGGCGGTTGATGTGGAAAACCGGTATGTCAGAACGTGCTCTCGTGGGTGTATGCGCTAATCTATGCTTTCGTGCAGCGCATATTGGTTGACTGTGACAAACCAGGTTCGTGTTCTTTACTATTCAACCTCGTATCAAGCTAACCTCTTATTCTCGCCACCAGAGATGGCTCGGAATCCGCCTAGACTTCCTAGGAGCGCTATTGAACATTCATCGTCTCGTTGCTTGCTGTTGGCACGCGATTCACGATCTCACCAGCTCAGACCGGTCTCGTACTTTCTTACATTCTGAGTGTCCAACAAGCGTTTGTTTATTCGCTTACTTTTACGTTGACTTGTCTAATCATGGTGTCTTCAGGTTCGGATGGCTTGTTCGACAAAGCGCAGAGGTGGAAAAACAATATGAATTCCGTGGAGCGTATCGTCCACTACGCGACGGCCGTAGAGCAAGAAGCGCCTCATGAACTACCCGACGCAAAACCACCGTCCGAATGGCCCGCACATGGTCGCGTCGAGCTGACAGACATCGTGTTGAGTTATAGACCTGAGCTTCCTCCTGTGCTGAAAGGTATGCCTGGCCTTCCTATCGAATGTATCGTCTCTCAACTTCACTTCAAGGGATATCCATGACCGTGGAAGCCGGGAAAAGATAGGAATCGTTGGAAAGAACCGGCGCCGGAAAGAGCTCTATCATGACAGGTATGTCAATGTTCGTCAGTATTTCACCCAATTCCTTTTGTCAATATACTATTTTGTTTAGCGCTTTATCGACTGGTGGAACTGACGAGTGGGTCGATCAAGATCGATGGAGTTGACATCTCCAAAGTTGGTCTGGCAGATTTGCGGAGCGGGCTTGCGATTATTCCTCAGGATCCAGTAAGTTCTGTACGTTCCTCGTTGTGGAAAACCTTGACCGACGTTTTTCTCCTCAGCTTCTCTGTAAGGTTTTACCTCACTTGTGTAGACCGCCTAATTGATGTCTTTCAAGTCTCTGGAACTCTGCGCTCCAACCTGGATCCATTCGACCTCCATGACGATGCCACTCTTTGGGATGCACTGAAACGGGCCTACCTCGTGGAGAATACCTCGAAACGTAACTCGCTGGCGCTTCAGGATGACGAAGTTCCGAGCGGTGCGCACACACCGATGAACCGGTTCACGCTGGATACCGTCATCGAAGACGAAGGTGGGAACCTGTCGATCGGCCAGGTGAGCCTAATCTTTCCAAAATAAACCAGGCACGCCTCTGAACATCTTCCCATCCTTAGCGGTCTTTAGTGTCACTCGCGCGAGCGCTGGTAAAGGACGCCAAAGTGATCATCCTCGATGAAGCTACAGGTATGACTGTTTTCTCCATGACTGATCGCTTGTAGTAATCTTTCCCTCCTCAGCTTCCGTGGATTATGAAACCGATAGGAACATTCAGGATACCATTGCGTATGAATTCAAGGATAGAACGATATTGTGCATTGCTCGTTCGTCCCTGTTCGTCTATTTTCGCAGTTCAATCGTCTGATACTTTGGAGCAGACCGATTACGAACCATCATCGGTTATGACAGGATATGTGTCCTTGACGCAGGAGAAATTGCGGTCAGTGACACTTCGTGCTCACTTGTTCGGCGAAAACTGACGTTATCTGTCTAGGAATTTGACACTCCTGTCCAGCTGTATCACATTCCCAACGGAATATTCAGGGGGATGTGTGAACGCTCGTCCATTACTTTAGAAGACCTTCGACTCGCGGCCAAAATAATGGCCAACGACGAGGCTTGATTTATCAAAAGGACAGGTCCACGGCGTTTTATACCACCAATAGACATGATCACTGGTCCTGACTTCTTTTTCTTTCGGATTACTATCATTTCATGTTCTTACTACACTCTACTACACGGCCACATAATGTGCATAAATTAGCGTTTTCCTTGATGAAAATCTCCATAGTTCGGCAACTTTCAGACTTGTTTGACTGGCAGAAGAGGCGATGTGTCGTACATACGCCTAACCGGAGACGTTTAGGGTGGTATACATAAACTAACGTATTCGAAGAATTACAACACGATGGTACTTGTAGTTGAATCACATAAATAAGTTAAGGGATATAAGAGCAATGGCGGGTATCAATGTCATGAATGAGAGTGTCTGAAAGTGTCCAGAACGCGCCGAGGAATCCTTGGTCGCCTGGGTTGGAGTAGACGCAAGACTTTGATTTGCCATGATTTGAGTGAACATCTGTGCAGCCGCTTGCCCTATCTCTAGATTTCCAAACTGCAAAGCACCCCATGTTATCACTGGTCAACTGTCAGCTCAAAGAACAAAACGAACCTTGTAGGCAGGAACCTCATGTCCGGCTCCGAACACGCGGAGGTAGGAGAACGTGCCAGCGTTCTTAAACTGGCCAGCTGTCTGGTCCGCAACCTTGTAGGTGGCGAACTGTTGTTGCTGGTATGAGGAAGTGAATTTGGTGGAAAGGGCATCGACTAGAATGGTGTAAGCTATTGCGGCATCCACAGACAATATCGGTAAATTACCATAGCTTCCACCCAACGTAATTTAAAAATATAGTCCTGAACATCAAATCTCAGTTTTCGTGACAATTAAGGGGATGAACGGTTGCTCACAGCGTCTCCGTCGAATATGATGGTTCTGACCTGGTCAAATATTAACATGGGCCAGGCGGGTCAAGAATGGCAAAGCACGTACTCCGGCGTTGATTACGCTCTCTAGATCTGGCCTTGAGGTCCTCATCCAATCTCCTGTGACCACGCTGAGTCGGACGATCACATAACATGATGCGGCACAAACCAGTCTTTGCAAAGTTGGAATACACATCCGTGTTGGTGTCTTGCCACTCTTTCTCTGCGCCAACTTTTGACGCAATTGATTGCAGGTAGTTATCAAACGGGGGTGGATATGGGTCGGGATTAGTTGATGGGACGTAGTAAACCTTCACAGTCGATTAGCAGAAAGGTCTTGCAACAGAAGACAGCATCTTACATCGAACTTCCCGGCTAATGGTGACAAAATGAAACGATTGCAGTAGTTCTGCGCGGAGCTGCATATTGTATCATTTCCTCCGTTGTTGCAAGCGGTTATCTGTGGTAGGTGATGTCAGTAGAGGATCGATCATGTAGTACCAATACTATGACCTGAGCACGACATCCATTCGGAGCCTCCATGCTCGTATTTACGGTAGAGATCACTGACTGGGATACTAACGGATGGTATGGATTCGTTTCAGCGTAGGTGGCATAGGCTGGATATTGAAGGAGGGGATCCTAGAAATTCTGTGTTCGCAAATTATGGGTGAAGCAAGATTTCAGACTAACCGTGATGCCATTGCCAATTCCAAGTACTTTGAGATTGAGAGTTTCTCCCTGAACAGTTCCTGCAGAGATAGCAGCATTTTGCGCCAAGAAATGGCTGATTGATGGTCGTTACGAACTCGATGACACGTAAGTAGAGCTCAACACTTACGCTGCGAATGCGGGTCCATAATGACCACCATAGCTGTGCATTTGGAAGTATCAGTAAAGGCGTAGTGTAATGGATGATGAGACTCGTACGATTCGGTCCAGAGGGCCAGGTCATTCTTCCGATACTTGGAAAACCTCGAGTCGCTCAAAAATATCTGCATGAAGATCCAGATATCAGCGGCGGCCTGCTGGGATGTTCCAACTTTCAGATCCCCATGGGAAAAACCAACTCCAACAGGTTGGTCGATGTAGAGCACGTTAGCTTCGTTGTTCCAGGAGTGGGGATTGCGGGTGACCGAGGAACTATCGTTGGTGATGCGGCATGGCCCATGCTCTTGGAACAGACCGAACATGCTAGAGCTTCCTGGCTAATGAGAAAGATTGACTTTTTGGTTCGGGAGAGTCCACAAAATAAGAACGAACCCCTCCATTGAACCAGAGTGCCAACGGAGCATTGTCTGGATCCTTTCGAGACGCGAAGAACCAGAACCTGGATCGAAGGGTAAGCGTCTTACGTATCATCGCTCAGACGATGCTTCAGCTCACCAAATGCTTTGGTTCGCAGCTATGTCCCCATACCCAGACGCCTGGTAAACGCCTTGTGTGGTTTCTGAAAAGGGACCTGGGTAAACTCGAGAACTCAATCCTGAGTGGAGGCGGTGCTTACCACAAACTCCAGAGTTTTCAACCACTCGAAGCTTTCCAGGAGTGGTAGTGACATTGGTAGCAGCGTTGCTGAGAATCTTGGTTTCGAAGGATTTGGCGTGAGATGAAGCTGTCACACCGCCAATTATTCCGTCGATGACCGGCATCTGACCACCAAGCACCTCAACGATGGGCAACGCGAGGGCAAGGTGAAGTAACAGCATGACGGCGACAAGTCCGGGGGTAAGGATGGACGGCCGGTGTCATTGTACGTATTCTTATATCCCATTTTCCCCACTATTATCACTGCCACTGGCAACAATTTGCCGACGTACAAGGGGTCTAAATTTAGATAAGCGCAGCCAGAGCGCATCTTGATGGCTTCTCTTGAGAGTTTACGTCGCGTGTCGTCATGGGATGAAGACCCAGGCTCGGGGGGTCAGGCTGCACCTGTATGTTTGCACTCAAAAAGTTGGGCAGCCCGCAGGATTCAGATATTCCATTTAATTTGCATGGCGTCAGCCGCAAGTGTGCCGCACAATCTGAGTCAACGTGGGTAATGAAAATATTCAGCCAGGGGCGCTTTGGACTGCGAAAAGTGAATCATTATCAAACTGATCAAGAACAACCATCACCGCTGGGTGAGGCAACAGCTCGCACCTGTACTTAGTTGGGTCTGAATTTACAAGTCATAGTGATATTTGGAATAGTGGACTGGCCGTAGAGTAAGGAAACGCGTAGGGACGCCCGAGATATCTTGGCTAGTAGATGTACCAGCACCAATTTGAACGTAGGTCCTGGAACGCCACTGCGAGAGCTTGATCAACAAGTTACCCCGAGTCCACAGCGCCCAAGCACTTCGCCCGCTGGACACTGAGTTGTCCACTGCTATCTTTCAAGTTCGTTTATCATCCATTACATCAGATGAACGGTGTTGGCAGGCGAGAAGTAGGACTGCTGAACGTCATGAACGGAGAGCGCAGTAACGCGCGCACAGAAAGCTTAGTTTCTGGTAGGCATAAGATCTTACACGACGCTCGGCTTCACTTGAGAGGGGGTGAAGCGCAGCCCATGGCCATCATAAACTCTCTTTGCCCAACCCACCAGCCACCTTCTCCAACTCAGCATGAATCTGGTCCTTCGCCTAAGTAACAGCCAATTCACATTAACATCATGCAAGACAAATAAATACCATACTTACCTGCGTAATGAGATCACTGTCGATGATAGGCAGAAATTCCAGCGTGTCGCCCGTCCAGGGAACGACCTCCCATCGCGTCGGCGCATTACCGACGCAGAGGCATATGTCCTCCGGGAGACTGGTCCCGTACTCTGAGTTGAAGTGACTTCGCACTTGGTTCTCCTCTGCAGATGCGAAGGCAAACCGTTTACCATGAGATAAGCGTATAAATCGATTGTAAGCCGTACCTTCCGTCATGGCCTCGAGCTGCGACATCATCCCCCGCACGATGTTTTTCCGCCGCTTCACGGTACTGCCTGCGGCGTGCAAGCTCAAGGATGAGCTTGTTGAACGCGGTCTGATACGACACGTAGCGGTCACGAAGGTGCTCGATCGTGAGAAGATGGTTCTGCAACCCGCTAAGCTCCTCTTCGCATTTCGTCTATATGGCTCATAAATCAGAGGATCACGAACGAGTGGAGAAGGCCAAGGACAGACCTCCACCTCTTCCTGGGTTTGCAACATCTCTAGCATAATGTCACCTAGTTCGTCGAGGTCGTCCAGGATGTGGTTTAGGAGAGATAAGTGTGTCTGTGACAACTCTTTCGTAGCCTGAAGCTTCTCACTGAACACCTTGTAAGGATAACGGGACTATCCTTGTGTAGAACACGTACCGATGTTCTTCAATAGTATCTGTACCCTCTTCTAGTTCAGCCATAATTGAAGGGAGTTCGTTAGTGTCGCGGTTCATATCTGAATAACCCCGAAATTAATACGTTTCGGAAAGGGTTCTGAGATGGATTGCCTTGAAGGTCGTCGTCGCTAAATGCTTCTCCGGCTTCACTCTCCTCTAGGGCATTGGCCATCTGTCCATAGTGTGACGTCAAACTCTCGAGGTGTGCTGCCATGGTAGTTATTGTCACATCCTGAACGGCGAGAATTTCTTCAATATGTTTCATGGGTGGGTCCGATGTAAGCTCAGGCAGCGAGTCACGAATGGATGCTATTGTGGTAGCAAGAGTCTCTGGGTATTCATCCGTCTTGCTCATGATATACTATACAGCAGATACTAAGTTCAACTCGCTATCTGAGGTGAAATGTAAGAAGAGACTTACATCGAGGCCCAACCGGTCATTTTCCATGGATTCCAGCACATCCTCGATAGCTTGTTCATCCACAAAATCACGCAACGTCTTCCAAGATCTCTTATCTGCCTCATTCCGCCCCTCGCTCTCGCGTTCATGCTCTCTCTGCAAGCCGTTCTGCAAGCCGCCCCGTAGTGTCGAAGAGGGGCTATGGCTGACCGCCGATAGCATGCCTCCGGAGCCATTTGGTTTATGTCCACTATCGACACGTTCCTTTCGGTCGTCAGAATGCTGGCTCCCAAAGAGAGACGAGTCCGCGGAGGGGCTTTCGTGGAAGTCGGGCGGCACCAGCTGGGACCCAAGTGACTCAAGTACATCGTCCAGCGCGTCGGAGTGTTTGACGCGAAGTTTATCCCATTGCTAAGAGCATCAGATAGGACCGCGGTATGAGGATACCTGAGAACTGTGGCGGAGATATACCCACCTGGACCTGTTTCTCCAGATACGCGCGTTTCTCCTCGATACTCTTAGCTACACTTGCGACGAGCTGCCATTCGCGACCTTAATACACTTCTCAAGATAACCTAGGTGTAGAAGTACCTTGAGTTGCTCTGCGACGGCCTCCGTCACCCACCGGACTTTGGCATCCAGGGCGACGACGTCGATCGAGGTGTTGGCAGACACGTTGGAGATGGCATTAGCGCGTGAGCAGAGCTGCTCGCCGTTCTGAAGGGCCTTCTTGGACTGTAGAACGAGCGAGACGAGATGCGGTTGGGTCGGTGATGATGACATCTCAGTCGATGTGGCCGTGAGACGCGTCCGCAGGCCGCAGCGCCACTTGAATTCATGCTCCATTCTTGATTTCTTATTCTACTTCAGTTCTACGGTCATTTTCTACCTACCTACATAATACCAGTGTCGATGCCCCCGCTATTCCTCACATCCGTAGTGAGAGCTGATATTGAGAAGAATACGACGCTCTGTCTCGCATGCGCTTCCTCACTCCCACCTCTCAAGAAATCCAGCACAGCAGCGACTGGCCTCTTCACTACACCATGCTGCCAGCGACCCATATGTCCAAGTTGCATTGCTACAAACCCCCGACTCCTGAGGTACGACCCCTGTTTGGCATGTCTTGAAGGCGTAAATGTCGTGCGCACTCCTTCGATGGCAGGGTCCACCCCTCATTCGGCAGCCCGGTCCAATGTTGATGGGTTTGTCAGGGATGAGGATACGTTCGTATTAGGTGATGAAGAAGATGACTCTGACTTGGAGGATGAAATATGCGAGAAGCCAACGGTCACCACGAATGCTTCTCCCTTAATAGAGGATGTCACGTCTCCCATCGCTTCTCAGGAGACGCTTCAGAATGATAATACATATACCCCGGCTGCCTCGGAAAACACGACACTGGGAGCATTGGCGGCAGAGGAGCAGACCCTGGCCGGAAGGGAGACTGAGTCCACGCCCGTAAAATATTATATCACTCGATCCGACACCCTCCAGGGCATCGTCTTGCGTTATGGCCTCGACGTAGGTACCCCTTAAATCCTCTGCAGCATTTTATGCCAACTTCCTATTAGGGCTACGAGCTCTGCCGGCTCAATAACCTCCCTCCCAGCACCCTCAGGACCACCCCACACCTCTTGCACACCCGGCGTTTCCTTCTCCTCCCGCCCAACGTGCGGAAAACTGAAGTGCCGCTCAACCCCGAGTCACCGGAGCAGGCGAGAGAACGAGAGGCTAGCCATGGCAAAGAGCGAGCAGAGAAGCGATTGCAGATGCTGACCAAGGAAGTCGATTGGCGGGTTGCGAAAGCCTACGTAGCACTGGCGGACGATCCGGATGAGGCGGCGGAGGAAAGAGAAGAGTGGGACCGCAAAAGGAAGGAGTCTTCGGGGGAGGGAGTAGGTGCAGGGCCGTCAAATTTGGAAGAGAGGGCAATTAGGAAGTATTTGGATGATGAGGAATGGGAGGAGAGGTGAACAGTGCTTATGACTGCATGATACCCGCTACTGAACATATGCTCTCAGGCAACGGAGGGAGGGAGTCAAAGTAGACACCGCGGTGAATAGGACGGGGCAGAGCGAGAAGGATGAAAGCCATGGCCGCTGGTCGTGGAAATGGGGAAATTGAGTTGCAATACTAAGTGCAGCGGATAAATAGTACCTTTGTAAAGTTGTCAGAATGGGGTAGGGTTGTAGGTTGCAGAATCACGTACCATGCACCCGGTCAAGGTCAGGCGTTGAAACAGGATCTGTATGCCATACTCTTGCATCCTAACCAGTCAATTTCCAGGTTCAAGGGCCCTTTTCCATTTCCATTTGTTTTCTGAACCAAGGCTTCAGCCCTAACGCGTCCAACGCGTCAACAAGGGCCCTCATATTGACAACCTCGTGCAATCCGATCTTCGATTGAGCCAAATTCCCCTGCACATTGGCATCCAAAGGCCGGATGTCAACATGCTGGAACTGGAGATAACGAAGCGCTATATTGATCCCAGTCAATGAAAGATAGATTCTGCTTAAATAAACGCGTACTTACCTCGCGCATTCTCGATGAACGTCGAGATCGAATCCTTGTTCCCCTCGAACACGAGGACACCGGGTTTTCCTGTCTTCGTCATTCAGGATTTAAGTCCCTTCCCATAGGTGCAGTGAGTAGGTTATGCACCTTGACGAGACCCGATACTTTGGCGTGTAGAGCGTGCCGTTTGAGCCTCCGAAATTTAGCGGGATTGCTGATATCTGAGGACTGGTGAGGTTCTAAAACATGATATTACTATTCAGACACTACGTACGGTGCATTCTGGCTATGGATGAATCTGTGAGGCTGGAGCATCCCTCCATCACCAGTGGTTCAACCGTGGTTGAGAGAGGTTGAGAGTCGTTGATGATGGCAGGAAAAGGATAAACCCGTGCCTAAATGACGGGCCTGGCGGGCCGTGTGCTCCAAAGACTTTTCCATCATGTCTGGACTCTGGAGTAACCAATCTTGTCCTTGTGCTCGGTCAACGATACTGACCGCGCCAGTTGTGCTGCGCAATTGACTCTGAGACGATATGTCGTCTCTTCTCCGAACAGTGTTCTCCCGTAAAGCACTGGCCATCGCCACTGGTGGTACGGCCGTAGCAGCTGGAGGCGGATACTGGTACTTGAACTCTGGTCCTGCCTATCCCCAATCTACCAGAGAGACCCGGCGCGCTCCGCCCCCATGGACGCCGCCGAGCAGAACGGAGATGCTCGCATCGCTCAAGGCATCCAGACCACTCAAAGCGGGAGCCGACGCGGAGGGCGAGGTGTTTGATTTGCTCATTGTTGGCGGAGGTGCCACCGGTGCAGGTGTAGCCGTCGACGCCGCCAGCCGTGGACTGAAGGTTGCGTTGGTTGAACGAGATGATTTTGCTGCAGGTATAATTCTCAGCGAGTCTTTTAACTAGCCGTAGCTGACTTTCTACTTGCAGGGACTTCTTCGAAATCAACGAAACTGGTCCATGGTGGCGTGCGCTACCTCCAGAAAGCCGTTTTCGAACTCGATTATGATCAATACAAGCTTGTCAGGGAGGCTCTTCACGAACGCAAAATTTTCCTGCAAACTGCGCCGTACCTCTCCCATATGTTGCCCATCATGTTACCGATCTACCAGTATGTCTGAATTTCCCCTTCTCAGGATCTATGTTGATGTCTCGTCAGATACTGGCAGGTCCCTTACTACTGGGCCGGATGCAAGATGTACGATATTTTGGCTGGCAAGGAGAACATGGAAAGCTCGTACCTTATGAGCAAAGGCAAGGCTATCGAGACGTTCCCTATGCTCAAAACGGATGGTCTCGTCGGTGCACTGGTATATTATGACGGTAGGCACACATTATCATTTCTGAGTCCTTTGCTCATCCATTTGCAGGACAACACAATGACTCACGGATGAATATTGCACTCATAATGACTGCCGTCAAGCTCGGCGCGGTTGTCGCCAATTATTGTGAAGTCTCTGACCTTCATAAGGACGAATCTGGCAAAATTAGCGGCGCAAGAGTCAAGGATAACCTGACAGGCGAAGAGTGGAACATTCGCGCCAAGGGCGTCATCAACGCAACTGGCCCCTTCTCCGACACACTCCTCAAGCTAGACAACCCATCGCACACACCGATAGTTCAACCTTCGTCCGGAATCCACATCACCCTGCCCAATTACTACTCCCCGCGCAAGATGGGGCTGCTGGACCCATCGACCTCGGATGGCCGCGTGATCTTCTTCCTCCCCTGGCAAGGCAACACCATCGCAGGCACCACAGACACTCCGGCATCCGTCGAGCGCAACCCTGTCGCGGCTGAAGAGGAAATCCGCTGGGTGCTCGAGGAAGTGCGCAGGTACCTCTCCCCGGATATCAAGGTTCGCCGCGGTGATGTTCTGAGTGCATGGAGCGGCCTGCGACCGTTGGTCAGGAATCCGGCCGCGGCGAGCACGGAGGGGCTAGTGCGGAACCATATGATCTACGTCAGTGATAGTGGGCTGTTGACTATTGCTGGTGGTAAATGGACGACGTACCGCGAGATGGCGAAGGAAACTGTCGACACGGCGATCAAGACATTCTGCCTTGAGAATAGGGTTAAGAGCGAATGCATCACCGAGAACCTTAGGCTGGTAGGAAGCGAAGGATGGAGCCGGAACATGTTCATCGGTCTAATTCAACGTGTAAGTCTATGTGTCATGCTTTGGTGATGAGAGATTGAACAAGGGGGTACTACAGTATGGCTTGGAGACGGAAATTGCGAAGCATCTCTCAGAAAGCTATGGTGATCGCGCTTGGACAGTCTGTTCACTTGCGGAGCCGACAGGGAAGAGCTGGCCCCTACATGGGAAACGTATTGACTCGCAGTACCCTTGTACGTCCATATAGCCGCCGCACTCTGCCCAACACTACTTACCCACCGCCCTAAAGACATCGAAGCCGAAGTCCGATACGCTGTGAAGCACGAGTACGCGCAGACCGCCGTCGACGTCCTCGCTCGGCGCACACGCCTCTGCTTCCTCAACGTCCAAGCTGCCCTCGACGCACTCCCTCGGGTCGTGGACATCATGGCTGACGAGCTGCACTGGTCATATGCCGAGCGCAAGAAGCAGATTGCCCATGCCGTCGAATTTTTCTCCTCCATGGGTCTGCCACGTACCGCTGTGACAGTCCTCCCGCATCCTATTCCCCGCAGCTTCTTCGAGCGCGCATGCGCCTGGGTCTGCGGCGGCGTTCATGGGCGTAGCGGCTCTGGGAAAGGCGCAAGAGCCATCAGTCACAGCCGTGCGCGCTTTGACCCCCGGGAATTGTCAGCGCTGACGGCGGCCTTTGACCGACATGCGCGAAGCGCGGTGGTGGAAGGTCGGCCGGAGGAGTTGCTTGCGCTGGGGCTGTTGGGTATGGCGGTGAAGGAGGTGGGTGGGTTTGAGGGAGTGTCGGGGAAAGACTTCGATTACGTATTGGAGGAGGCTGGGCTGGAGAAAGCGAAGGATCTTGATTTTGATCAGTTCATTGAGGTATGTGAAGGTTTCTTTCGAGATGTAGTGAGGTCTGATGATATTATTTTCGCGGCATTCCAGATCTGTGGAAATCTGAAGGAAGTCTCTCTTGCGCCTGCACTCACTAAACACGAGAGGCTCAGGATACCGGTGGAGAAGAGTGGTGGGGGTGTTTAAAGAATGTCTCATTCTGAGCCAGTGGCACCAATTCATCCGGAGCTATTCAGATGATCAAGCGCCTTGATATTTTCAGTAGATATTATTACAGAATTCCATGTATGTTGATCTGCCAGTGCGACTATATATTGACCAACTCACCTGAGGCTATCAGATGTCAATCGAAGACTGCTATTTAGCAATTTAGCCTGTGAGGGTTCATCTCTTGTATTCTTTCTCGAGCTCTTCCCCGGTCAGAGCTATTCATGTGATCATGAGTGCTTGCACTCGACCATCATGAATCATGATCCAGTGGAGGCACAAACCAAGGTCCAAGCTCGGGAGTCGGAGATCTGAATTATGGTAAACACGCGGTCACATGTCTGCGACACGTCCAATTCCCAGACGCGAACTCGCGTTCCTCCCAGAGCTTCCAAGTTCCAGCGGTGTATCCTCGCGTTTCGTCAGAGTGGGCAACACACACATGCTTTCGAGAGGACGATTCCTTGCATATCCTAGGCTGGAGACCCATACTTCTAACCCCGAACTGCAAAATCATTGGTCGAGAAGTGCATTGGAATTCTGACTGGCGTCAAAGCGGAACAAACAAGGCTACCTGTATATAACCTCGCCAGCCGCTCCTATCGTTCTCTCTTCACTACAACCACCATCCTCACCCCCGGCCCCTCTCCGTTTTCCCTCGTTTCTTCGGTCATCCCCTCCTTACTCTATATCCATTAGCCTCATCGATAATTCTCTCTACGACTTCCTACAACGGCTCGCTGGTATTAAAAGTAAGCCAGTGTTCAGTCTCGTCCCCGCCTTCGCCGATGTCTTGGTACGCCGTCAGCCACCCCGCCGTGTATCATTCTTTCCGTCTAAGCGATTTCTCTACGACACCGACAACACCTCCTCGACATTGCCGCCACATCGCCCTGCTAAGTCTCTCTCCACTACCCCGCCATTACCAATACTAATCGAGTTCGAAGGCCACTGTTCAGCCGAGTCTCCTTTATCGCCGTAGGTTCCCCGCCACCTATTCACGTCGCCATTTATGATTCTGCTCACTCCCCCCAAGCACCTTGTGGCACGTCGTCAGCATCCATTACATCATACAATCTTTACTCGCCATCCCCGCCGTCGCCGACTTCCTCTACGCCACCCCCCACCGTGACCTCCCTCTTCTGTTAGCCAGTCGTTCATCTTCGGTTCTTGCTTTGGAGGCTGAGATTTGTTGCGCCTGTACTACCTCAGTTGTCAAGTACCCCTTCGATGTTTGGGAGCTGCGGCGCTGTCGGCCTGCGCCACCAATATCAGGTGAACCATCTTTCTCCATCTTAAATGTTCACATCGCCTTCCTTGTTTGCTCCAGCTATCGTCGTCTTCGACGAAATTCTCTCCGTACTCGAGTACGTCAACAGTCTCTTCTTGTTTGCTGCTTTGCTATCCGTTTGCTGTAATTTGCCTGCACCACCGCATCTCGTAAGTTATACACTCCAGTCATCATTCACCTACTCATGGTATGTATTCGCATCCACATCCAGCTTTGGCCTTCGCCGTCCGCCGATACCGTATTTTCTTCTTTCCCGGTCACGATCCGCGATTGCTTCCGTTGCTTTTGATGTTGCTCCCCCCCACCTCCATGTCATCTCCGATCATTGTTCCCTTCATCCTCTATTCTCGGACGCCTTGATTCACATGTTGCTTGCTCTCGCATGTGCTCGATCCGTTGTCCTTCCCCCTGTCGGTTTCCCCATGTTGTCCCCGTTTCTTCACATGGCTGAACCTCTCACTGTTCTCTGTGCTCGGCACCGGCCCTCCGCACTCACTCGGTGTCTCGTACGTACGCAGTGTTTTATTGCCTGTGCCGCGTTTTCCTTTGTGCGTCGAGTGGCGGGAGTGATGTGCTCCTAGCCAGCCCTAGGTCGTTTGTTTTTGGGCCTTGCGTCATGTCGCTCCCATCTTCATGTGGATTGCCCGCGATGTTGTTCAAGTCCCCATAGGATCAACACTCGAGCCATCCTCGTCAACCTGACTTTGACGATCCTGGAGTTCATCGACATTACTGGGCTTGAACGATCACTGCGAAGGACTCTAAGCGACGGGCCTGGACCTGGCGCAGCGCTCCTCGCCAATGCGGCTTCCAGAAGACCTTGATACTCGCCGCTTGGCGTGCTCGCTATCCAACTCTGAGCCTGCCACGGACACCTGGCCGTGTCCTTTTGTATTTTCCAGCTATTGTTGGCTGCGTACATGTATCGCCATGATTCCTATGTTTGTCGTGTGTCGTGTGTTGCGTTCGGTCTTGTGTCCTTCGTTTGGTCATGTCCCTCCCCAGTGTTTCGTCCTTCGTCCAGGATCATGTTCCTCTCCTGGTGCCTCGTCCCTCATTCGATGGTGCGCTGCGTGTCCCGGTTTGTACGTCCCGGCTGCGGTTACGCGACGCGACGGCCGATCAGCATCTCCCTTCATAACTTTGTCTTTCGTTTGTCGTTTATGCTGCTCCCCGAGCTCTCATCCGTCCGGTGGTGTGGCCCGTCTACCGATTGGGGTTTCCTGGCTATGGTCATGCGACGCGACTTTTGATCAAGATCGCCCTTCAAAACCTCCGTCGTTCCTGGAGTTCGTTACCAGATACGCCCCACTGATGTAGACCCCATGTCGGTGATCCTCATCATGTCCATCACTGCGCTGTCGGCAGCTTCTCGTATCTGCTCATATCCTGTTTGTTTCGTTTGTTGGCGGTTTGTGCCAGTATCGCTTCTTGTGTTCCCGCATTCCCCTAGCGCCCGTGGCATCGCGGCTTCATCAACATTTGGCTGGAGACGGCGCAGCGAGGCTCCTCGCCAACGCGGCTTTCTGTGACAATATGTGACCCAGGTTGCGTCTCTACCGCGGTAGTGGTCGAGTTTTCCAGCTGTCTTTGTTGCATCTTTTGCCAAGCGTACTGACCAAATTTCTTTGCAGGCAAGGGTTCGTTCTTGGCGTACATGGGAGGGTAAAACTTCGTTAACCATCGTGATATATCTGACGACTTCCTTACAATAGTTCGTATCTGTCAGGTCGATCCAAGACTGCAACGTGGCGCAGCGCTCCTCGCCAATGCGGCTTCCACAACAGATCGGTTTCGTTCGCGGATGCTTCGTGGTAAGAAGTTCGGACCTGGCGAAGCGCTCCTCGCCAACGCGGCTTCTGCAACACATCGCTTTTTTATGGTTTCTTCGCGGTGGGACGCTATTTATCTGGCGCAGCACTCCTCTCCAACGCGGCTTCTATGATTTCCATTTATGTCCTAGCACTCGCCTATTCGGTTTCACTGGTGCGGCGCGTCTCCTTGGGATCGTAGAACGCTGAAAGATCCAGCTATTTATGTAAGCGCGTTGGAACACATCCTGAGGCCCCACCATTTCCTTGAAGCCTGGTCGTTCAAGTTGAACGTCCGTCAGAGCTTCCATGACCATGGTAAGTCAGTTTGCAACGGCAGCAGAGTCCTACCGTGTTTCTGGTCCAACTTGGAGATGTACGCGTCATACTATATATAGTGATAGTGATACGTTCATGATGTAACGAAACTGATGGTTCACAGACCTTTCCGGGCCGAAATCCCGGTGTGATGATTTCATCATCGTCTCACAATCGCTCGTCGCCAATTGGCCGATCTGGCTCTCTTTACAGTATCGACACCCATTCGGTGACGGATGCGAATTTTGTTCTTTCCATTCATACGCCTCCACCGTCCACGAACCCAGAAGTACCTCTCTTCAACACCCAAGTTTCCAACGCGCAGAATGTCTACCAAAACAATCGCTGTTCTCGACGATGCTGAGCTTCAAGACGGCCAGATGTATGCAGGGAAATGTCTCTTACTGATTATGTCTAAGGTTTTGGTTTCGCAGGAAGGAAGTTTCCTTCGAGGAAGGGAAAGTACTGCTCTCGCGAATTGGAGACAAGATCCATGCAACAAGCGCATTTTGTACTCACTATGGAGCCCCATTGGCCAAGGGTGTCCTGACATCCGACGGACGGGTAGTTTGGTACGTACCTTTGAGAAAAGTTCAGAAGGCAATTTCGTTCATACCGTTCCGCATTTTCGTCATCAACAGCCCTTGGCACGGAGGTCAGTTAGCGTGGTTTACTCAACTCTAGCTGCCACTGACAGCTAGGTTTATTTAGCTTGCTTCAATATCGACACCGGAGATATCGGTAAGTGTCAGATCTTTGGATCCATCCACCACTGAACTTGAAATAACAGAGGACGCCCCTGCTCCAAGCGCCCTCCATTCTTTCAAGGCCCATGTCACGGATGGCAAAATTCACGTAACAGCCAACCCGACCAACACGCTCAAGGAGAACAAATCTAGGCAGCCCAAGCTTCTGAGCAGCGGTAGCGATTCTGTTGGAAAAGGCGTCATCATCATCGGAGGTGGTTCCGGAGCATTCCATACAGTCGAGAGTCTTAGAGAGGTTCGTTTCCATGCTTTTCCTTTGTCACTATAAGCTTACAGTGCCTCAAAGCATGGGTACAAGGCACCCATCACAATCCTTTCGAAGGAGACATACACGCCAATCGACAGGTCTGTTATTTCCACGCGCATATTTGGTGTTTCTCTTTCACACAGTTACCCACTGGCAGAACGAAGCTCAGCAAAGCTCTCATTACTGATCCCACTAAGGTGGAGTGGAGGACTGCAGGCGAACTCAAGATCAAATACGGCACTACCATCCGTTTAGGTGCTGTAAGTTTCCTCATATATGATTCGATCTAGTCTCACAGGAACAACAGGAAGTCACATCTGTCGATTTGGCCAAGAAGCAAGTCAGCCTCGAGGGTGGCAAAGATATCCTAAGTTACGAGAAACTCGTTCTAGCCACCGGAGGAACTCCCCGCCGACTTCCCATCGAAGGAGCTCAACTCGAGAATGTGTATACGTTCAGAGGAATTGATGATGCGAGCAAGGTCGACGCTGGTATGTCATTTATACTACCATAGACATTGTAAATTGACTGAACCATGGGCATCGTGGTTCAGCGGCGAAGGAAGGAAAGCGAATGGTAGTAATCGGGAGTTCGTTCATCAGCATGGAAATTGTAGCCGCTGTTGCGAAGCGGAAACTCGCGTCCATCGACGTCATCGGTATGGAAGCATGCCCCTTCGAACTCATCCTCGGCAAAGAGGTCGGTGAAGGAATCCAAAAGGTACAGTTTTTCACATAGCTATAAACACCGACGAAGGCTAATCCATGGCAAAAGTACCACGAATCTCAGGGCGTCAAGTTCCACATGCAAAGCAAGGTTGAGAAGATCGTGGCGCAAGAGGGGAACGCGAACCTCGCTGGTGGTGTGGTAGTAAACGGGACCACGATCCCCGCCGACTTTGTCATCATGGGTGTAGGCGTCGCCCCCGCGACCGAGTTCTTGAAAGGGAGTGGAATTGACCTCGAAAAGGATGGGGCTGTCAAAGTTGATAAATACCTGCACGTCCAAAGTGGCCCGGACAAGAAAGATGTATATGCCATCGGTCCGTTGTTTTCTCCTGCACAAGACTCAACTGAGGTCCCTGATCTCGTCATCTATGCAGGTGATATTGCCTTCTATCCCCAGATCGCCGGGGACTACACTCGCATTGAACACTGGAATGTGTGTATTCCCAGATATTCCGTTGCTGACACTTTCCCTGACAAGCTCTGCTCTTTTTAAAGGTCGCTGGGAATCATGGACGTGCCATTGGAAAAACGATTGCTGGAAGCCCACAACCATTTGTCAAGATCCCCATTTTCTGGAGTGCCCGTGCGTCGTCATCTAGGAGCCTTTCTAGTGGGTGCTAGCCTAAACTGTCGTTTTTTCTTAGAGGGACAGCAGCTGAGATACTGCGGTGTCGGTCATAATTATGATGATACTTTCATCACTGGAGATCCGGGTGAGATGAAGGTAAGCACTCTAGTATGATCTCATGGAGCTCAACGCGAATGACGACTCCACCTAGTTCATCGCGTACTATGGGAAAGGCGGAAGGGTCGTTGCTGTTTGCAGGTGAGCATTATATTTCTTTCTTCAAAGTCGTTTTGTTTCTCAGAGATGCAAATTTTATAGCATGCAAAATGACCCCGTTGTCAGCAAGGCGTCCGAGCTTTTGCGACTGGGGCTGATGCCATCGCTCGAGGAGCTACGAGGCGGGAAGGTCAGTCTGAGTGGGCATAATCTCTCCGTGATTTCTCTGACCCCCTATTTTCAGGATCTGATGTCGGTGGATATTAGCACCGCAAGTACCGTGAAAGTTGTCGCCTAAAGGCCTAAATCACAAACAAACGGACACGAGATGGATGGTTATATTGTGTAACTCACTGAACTTGTACTTTTAGCTGTATTTGTGACTGTTATTGTATACGCTGTATTTGAGCTTTGTCGAGACGTTGAATCTGATGAAGGACCATGGTAAACGCGTCGCGTGAAGGTCACGTGAAAATAACATGACTCGGACTTCGTTGCACTTGGTTTTGTCTCAATTTATACCAGTTTCATTGTCAACGACCACTTCATGTAGATCGAGCGGTGGACAGATGTCACTCTCCGCACATATACAGACACACTGGAAAGGGAAGGGGAAGGCCGCCGACCCAGACTTCGAGGATCTCAATCCCACCATCACCTATCGGCATCTCTATGCCCAGAATCTCGGGATCCGCGACCCCTTACGCGTCATTGCCCTCTGCGACAGCGATGCCTTCTACGCTGCCTGTGAGATGGTCCGCCTCGGAACGGACAAGAACACGCCACTTGTCGTGCTACAGTGGGACGCGATGATCGCTATAAACTACCCCGCAAGGAAGTTCGGAATCTCAAGGATGAAGAAGTACAACCTCAAGGAACTCCAGGAGAAGCACCCGGAACTGATAATTGTGCATGTTGCGACGTATAAGGAGGGGCAAAGCGAGCCTGGGTATTGGGATGATGTGGATACGATGACACATAAGGTCGGTCTGGTTTATGCGTCGCGATATTGTACTCATCCCTCATTCATGTCTGTTGCTGCAGGTGTCTTTAGATTATTATCGGAGAGAGAGCTTGAAGATTGCTGCTATGTTCAAGGAGTGTTTGCCTGGTTGCGAAATCGGTGAGTGCGTCTTTGTCGTTCCTTACCTCACGTCGAAAGCTCACTTTGCGGTGTTCAGAGAAAGCTTCCATTGACGAGGCCTTTTTTGACTTTACGAAACTCGTCCGCGAAATTATTTTGGAGAGATACCCGTATCTCGCACAGGTCCCATCAGATGCACCGAACGGCGTCGATACCCCTTTACCTCCACCGCCGCCTATATTATGGGACGACGTGGGGTATGTGATACCTGTCAACCCAGCTCCACCTGAGGAAGAGCAGGTGGAAGGCGCCTCTGCCAATCAGGAAGTTTCACTTCCGGCAGAGGTTCAAGAGGAAGATCCACCCACAACATGGCACGATGTCGCATTATCCATTGGCGCAGAGATAATCGGTAAGGCAAGGAAGCATGTTCTAGAAGAACTTGGCTACTCGACATCCGCGGTAAGATAACCTGGTTGCTCTTGCGATTGGTCCTCATATAGGCATAGGGCATTGCGAGAAACAAATTCTTAGCAAAGGTACATTTTCATTCTGCTTTGCTGGGATTTTCGTTGAACCATTGGTGTAGTTAACAGCGTCATACAAAAAACCAAATAGTCAGGTACGAAGCAGGCAACGCAGGCATCTCCATGACCTCACATCCGTTCAGAGTATCCTAAGAAATGCTGCTATTCCGAGGTATTTGCGGCCTCTGCCTTTTCAGAAGGTATGTATACTCTGCATATGATGTTCATAATGCCAAACGCCCTTCCAGATCAGGTTTTTAGGTGGAAAACTTGGCACTGCTATCGGGAAAGAATTCGAAGCATCCACTGTTGGAGACCTACTGTATGTCTGATATCGTGATTCATTTCATATGACAGCTGAAGCCATTCCTAAGATCTATTAGTCTAGGTATGCGAAACCCGGATCTCTCGTTGCCTTCGGCCTGACAGTGTCGCAGAGGAAATGCAACGCAAATTTGGAGAGGATTCAATCTGGATATATGAAGTTCTTCGGTATGACATATCTCCTTCGTTAAATGTTCTTATCTTACCTGTCATTCATCTGGCAGTGGGATTGACAGATCGGAAGGTCAGTCCATGCACCACTTAGAATACCATGTCCCTCAGCTGACCTCAGGTTCCAAGTGAAAGAGAAAAAATCGACTCTGAATAAGAGCATGTTGGCGTCCAAAAACCTTCCGAAACCAATCACAAATGCCTCCGACGGCTTCCATTGGATACGAGTCTTGGCTGCCGAGCTTGCGCTTCGGCTCAACGAAGCACGGGAGACAAGTCCCAATCTGTGGCCTAAGTCTATTGTGCTGCATGCCCGGAAAGGTATATCTACTTTCTTTACTCACAGTAACGTCATACATCAATGTTCGCCCAGGTTACGAGCCAGGTCGTTCAAAGCAGGCTCCCTTTCCTTACATGCGCGAGATCACGGTCGACACGATAGCCGCGGCTGGCTCCAAACTTTGGAAGGAACTTGTGGGTAAAGAACTAGCTATGAATGTTACAAACGTTCAGCTAGCATTCACTGGCGTCGAGGGTGCCGAAGTCGGTCAAAGGAGCATTGAGGGTTTTTTGAAATCTGGTCAGCCTGCCAAGCGACAACGCGGTGAAGATGGCGACGTTGAGGACGTTCGACGCATATCTATTGATGGCAGCCTACCCGATGAGAGGAACGTCATTTCCGCGACTACTATTAACATGGTACCGCCGGCAGATCAGTCACCCGATGCACACGGCCACTCTTTCGTCTGCTCCAGATGCGGTAAGACAATCACCATACCTTCTCCGACGACATCATCTATCGATGGCGAGGAGCAACTAGCGGCTCTGCGGCTTGAACATGATGACTTCCATTTTGCTCGAGACTTAGCGAAAGAATCCGCTGGTGGCCTAGTTATATCTGGTCCTTCAAAAGGCACGACAATTAGTGCAAAGCCTATTTCGGGGGCGTCGAGGGGATCTCCTAAAAAGAAGAGACGGAAAGAACAGCCAGGTTCGGGTATCGAGAAATTCTTCGGCAAGAAAACATAGGCTGGGCATTTGGGGGGGGACACATGCAGATGGACTCCGAGCCATTCGTCAGTGCTTCCTGTGAACATGATGGTCGTGAGGATATATATGCAGAAGCGAATACTCATGTCAATGGGTTTCAAATTTTAATAACATCTGTCGGTGTCGTCCATGCACATCATTGATAGCACCAGGTCCACAAGGCTGCCCAAGGACTTGGCAATAGGATGGCCAGTAAATACACGTAAACATGCATCTTCTTGAATCAACTGATCATGGTGCATCTGTCGTGGACGCCTCTCTTCCTTGAGTCCCTTGACGTTCCCCCAGTCAGGCCGTTCCTCGCCTCTTTCGTTCTTTCTGGACTGGTTCCCTGTGTGTCTCCAGCAGATACAGCATTTATTCAAGACCCCAGCGCAGGACGGCATCTCATTTACGCTCCAGCAGCGTTCTTTCAGTTTAACGACTCCACTTTCATTAATTTCGCGTTCTCTTAATCAAGAATGTCCGAGCCACGCTTTGTGCCATTACTTAAGAGTGAACTTGGAGGAGCAGTTGTACGTGTGATTCGTCAATTGTTGCTTTCGCTAACAGTTTCTAATCTATGATTTAGGCGGTTAACGTGTTCGCTCTGCTTTCTACGTTCGCTCTTGTCTCTGTTGCATGCCGCGCAATCTGGATAGGCATCCGCCAGAAGCTGTCGCCCAGATCTTCTGAGCCTCGAGAGTATATCTTTTTCAACACACAACTAGGTCATTATGCCGCGTGTTTGCTCATCGCGAATACCTTCGTTGGCATAGCTGGTTTGATTGGGATTCGCTGGACCGCCGAAAAAGGTATTACTGAAGGTTAGTCACGTCGTCTTTCAATTGAAAACGCCCATCTAACATCAGCTAAGGTGGACTATGTACACTGCAAGGTAGCACTGAAATACCTCGGTCTTAATGTTTTGATTAATAGACTCTAACAACTACAGCCGTCGTGATGCAAATCGGCAACTGGTCTACTGCTTACTTCACCGTCAGTATTGCGGTCCATACATTCAATTCTCTGGTGTTACAACGACGGCAATCTGTTCTCGTTGCTGGGATTACCATCAGCATTGGCTGGATATCTGCCGCGATTCTAGGTAATAGTGACCTTGTCTTCGATACTACCTGTGCTGATATACCTCCGAACCCCACTAGCCGCGGGCCCTTTCGTTGACCCCAAGCAGTATAAATTTGGGCCCGCTTACGGCGCAGCCGGCCTCTCCTGTGGCGTCACTCCGGTCTACCTGAAGGCGCAGTTCTTTTTCCATCTTTTCCCGGTATACTCTCTCAGGCTTCTTGACCGTATTTTTCTGATTCCGAGACACAGATCTTTGTGGCTTCGGTGTTCTCGGCCATTCTGTACTCGCTCATTTTCCTCGTTCTCCGGGGTACATTGAATATCAGGGGTGGGATTAAGCTCACTTTGGATCCTCATCAGCGCTGGGTGTCTGGAAAAGTGACAGAAAATTACCATCGCTTTGTTGCTCGTATTGCAAGGAGCATGTTGTGGTAAAGCACATCCCTTCCTACATGCCTGATTTAAGACTGATCAATCTTGATTATAGGTATCCCATTGGTCAGTAGCACAAGTGTTAGCCAGTTCATGAACCGAATCTGAATCTTGATCTGAATCTTGTTTAGCTTATATCGCTCTCCTTATCCCATACTCTGTGATGCGTTTGCTCGTCATCTCCGGATTCTCGGTGGCCTTTGAATCCATGATATTTGCCTATACATGCTGGTTTTTGCTTGGTACGCTCTCATCACTTTTTGCCCATTCTTATCTCACCCACATTTGCTTAGGCGTCGTTAATGTCCTCCTGCTCTATAACACCTTCCGAGTTTTGGAGCCTGCATTCGACACACCATCGCAAAGGGAAAGTTCGTTGAGCTCTGGATCAGGGGGAATGTTCGTGCGGTATGAACCCTCTCAATCCGTGGAACAAAAACGAACATTAGAGGAAAAGATTGACCGATATCGCTACCCGACCCCTTCGTACCGATCGCCTACCATTGAATCTTTCGGTCAACTTAGCCCCCAGTCATCTATACGACCATTACTCCCCGCCCATCAGGAGCGAACCGCAAGCGTGCAGAGCTTCTATAGCTATCCGAGCTCGCCATCGATCGGACGTGCGATCACCCCAGTGAATGAACTTCAGCGAACGGTCACACCGCTTGAACCAGCACATCAGAAGTTCTTGCCGTCTACAGCACGAGCCCTGGGTGATCATGCTCGTCAAGGTTCGATGGAGTCGTTGGGCCTCTCTGCTGCTCCCCGTCGCATGCGCTCTCCCGTACTCCATCAGCCTAGCCTAGAGCAGATGCGCATTGTTCACGGTACCTGGTCACCTGTACAGAAGGAGCTGCCACGACCACCTTCGACTCAGACTTTTGGCAGGCGTGATAGCGGCAGTCCAAGGAGCCGCGTCAATGAATTGACTGTAGATTATGACCCAACTAACTGGGATTCCCGGCGCGCCACTCAGGGATCAATGTCACCGAACAATTACGGTCGCCCATTGCTCAGCGCTATAAACTCTGGCTTTCCATCCCCAGGTACCCCGGGATCACCCAGCTCTCCTAGGGCACTTCCCGCCCTTCCGCGCCACAGTCGCTCGTTCTCGGCCGTTCCCGTCATTTCCTCTCCCCCTACAGGTCGTCAACGAGCTGTGCTAGTATCAAGGCACGGCTCGATCGGCAACACGTCTGAGTTCGTCCATAATCGCCAGGGCTCCAGCCCAGCCCAGGTATATCATGCTTCTTAGAGAATGCCGATCCCGGGGCTCCAGGGATATTCCGTTTAAGTTCTTCATGTCCCGCTTTGGTCCAGCTTACGACATACATGGATTTACATGATTGATCTTGAAAATGTAGGCTTACTTCCACGGACTGGACAACATTGGACTTCATTTCGACAATAATGGACACTAAGCTTACAGTATGTTACTTGGACTGTTCCCTATGTACCGACTTGAAACCCTCTTCTACTGGGCTAGAAAGGCGTCAAAACGAGGGACTGGTTTGTATCATGTAGTAGTATTCAATATATTTGGATATGCTAGGCTCAGTATGGATGACACCCACCTGGTGGCGCATCTCGAGGTTCAAACATACCGTCGCATATGATTAGCGATCCTCGGTTGTTTAATGGGAGTGATATGGTTTCTATATGAAGGCTTGAATGCCTTGCAGTTTCAATGATTCCATACCATGTAGCTCCTGGCCACTGCCGTCAGCAAACCCTTGCCGAGTTCACGATAAAAGGAAGTCAAGTTATTTCCGAGACTAACCTTGAACCCTTACTGGTACTGGCAGGCTCGGAAAGCTAGAATTCCGATGATTTGCTGCTTCAGGTCTAAATCACACCATTGCCACCTCCGAAACTAGGACCTCTTGATAGACACCCGCGTGTGCTGTCCGTTTTCCAACCCTGATATCAATGGTATAAAACTTATAAAAGCTCACAGCACACGTTGTGGCTGTGCTGGCGGAGCAAGCCGAGCGGAGCCTGGACCAGACTTAGCATGCTTTCGGGTGTAGACAGACACCAGACATACCATATACAGCACTTCACCCATCGTTCCTACGAGATCCCTCGAGACCCCCGACGGCGGAGACCAGCCGTCTCCAACGTCATTCCAATGCACCCTGCCTCCATACATAATTACCAGTGAGCGTTGTAGATTCATATTTCTTGAAACTTTTGAACACACCTTTCGTCTCATATCATAGCATTGGTCTAGTGTTATGCGTCTCATACAACCGGTCATGGGTAGCATCTTGACCTTCGCCGCCCTTGCCTCCCTTATCCCCCATCGGGCAAATCTCACGTCCTCGGAATTTTGCGATTATAGAGGCTCGTGAATTCTAGGGCAAGAAACAGATTTTATGTCATTTTCTCTTTTCTTGCCTATCTCGGTGACTCTGTGGCGCTAGGCCGCCACACAGATGCGCATGGTAGAATAGCAGGACGAAGGTATTCGATGTCATGAAGGCTCAGCGTGAAAATACCAATGGCCCGTACAGGTCGTGGTCCGATGGGAGAAACTTGTCTTCGCGGTGGCGCCAGGCTAAGTGCCGAATCTCTTGGACCATGATCTTGAGTCTTCAGCGATCTGGCAATGAGGTCGATTTCATTTCGTTTTTTCCCGCCTCAGACGGCGCCCTAAACCAGCCTAAGTCTCGCGCTCAATCGTGATGAACCTAGTCCGGTATTCTTATCCTGCAGCGCGTCCCGTGCCGCATAGATTGCAAGCCCCTAGGAGTAGATTGGTTGAAATACAAGGCCAGAACAATTGGAACCTTGGGTGGTCCGCCCCTCGACTTAGGTCGTCACCCTAGATGAGTAGTATCCAAACTTGATCCTCGAAAGGAACTCCGAGTCGAAGGTAAGTGTTTCTCGCTATTTCTCGCTGCCATTTGCGGTCCAGGTATTCTTGCGCTTTTCATAGTTTTACTGAGACACTGGCCGCTGTGGTCCTGGAGAGTCCTGGTGGAGGAATTTCAGAAGCCCTTTTAGTATTACAGACTGAGGCTGAGAGAAAGATTCGGTTGTAGGTTGCTCAGGCTCATGTGATCTTGACGTCAAGGCGCGATTTCACGACGGATTCCACTTCCGCTCCCTCTGTCACCTCAACCATGTCACATCTATCTCAATATCTCAACAGGACGAGCCAAGTATTCCGGGACAATGCCTCCAGAAGTAATTAGTATCCAGTTCCTCTGGTGGCACGAAAATTTCAGGGCTGACCGACGTATGAACCTAGTGCTACGAATGCAAGGGGCAGACGCCGTTCCTCGCGCGCCGCGCACACTCTTCACCTTTAACTCTCCGGAGGATATAAACCAGTTTGCGACTGGCTGTGATGCCGACATTGGTGGGACCTCAACAGTCCATTTGGACCTGGAAGAGTCGCCCCAAATCAATGAGAGCATCGGACGGCGTGCTACTGGTAAGTTCTGGGGCGAGATGCGGCTAGGAGTTAGGTCTGGCCTGGAGGGGAAGCTGCGCGGTGGGTATGCTGGATTCCGGAACAAGGTACATCGCGTTCTCGTGCTTATGTTTATGTCACGTCTTGGCAACTGACTATCCTGTGCAAGTCGAGACCAACGTTGTTTGGAGATATCATGGACGACGTATCCAACCATGAATATCTCGCATTGCGAGTACGGATAGCTGGGGACCCTCGGACGCGTACCTCCTATTTTGCGAATATACAAACAGACGGGCCGATCTCTACTGACCTCTGGCAACACCGTCTGTACTTCCAGCGGCACGATAACTCATGGGAAGACTTGTTTGTAAGCCTTACGGCAACTTGAGAGTGTAGTTTTCACCCTGACGCATGGACACTTTAGATCCCATTTGATAACTTCGTTCGAACGAACTCTGGGGAGTTGTCTGAAGACCAGATCGAGATGTACCGCGAGAGGATCCGTAGCATTGGCATATCCCTTCTAGGTGGTAACAGCGGTGTCACTGGCCACTATGAGTTGGGTATCGACTCTATCCGGATTGTCAACGAAGAAGATGTGATCAGAACACCTCCAGGTGAGCCCAGAGCTTTTCCTCTTATCTAGGTTCTAAGTGATTATTCCTTGCAGGAGAGAAATTGCCACCACTACAACATGACACACCAGAGGATGAGAAGTCGAACTGAGGACTCTGCATCGCACTAGTGGAAGATGGGACGAGTAGGATGTATATCGCTCGACTAATGTACCTATTCACAATAAGACCATTTTATATCCTTATGTCTAGTTCGCCATTCATTCGGAATGGCTCGGCACGAGAAAAGAGAGAAGAATGAACAAGATATCCAGAGGACTGGGAAGGGGAATTGAACAGAAAGTCGTAATCATGAAATGTGGACACGTTCTAAAGTATATATACATAAAATTCTTTCTGTTCCGACGAAACCTTTCCGTAATTGTGCAGAAACGAGAGAATGAATACCGCTGAGCTAGATGTGAGGGAGGAGAAATGAAGCATGGACGGGGTACGAGGATAATGTGGAAACTAAAAGAAGGAATGGTGACAGCATCACTAGAGTACAACACAACCTGCGCAGCAACCGCCATGGGATTCGTCATGTTGACTTTTGTCACCGTAGACACCGGGGGCACCCCCGTTCGCACCGGCAACGGCGGGGCGGCCGGTCTGTTGTTCCTACAGGTTGTGTCAGATAGTGCGTATGAGAAACATGAAGCATGAAGATGGCGGACCTTGTTGTATTTCCTGATCTCACGGACGAGGTTACTGAAAGCCTCATCGACGTTGATGCGCTGCTTGGCTGAAGTTTCAATGAACTTGCATCCAAAGTGTTTGGCAAGGTCGCGACCCTCTGTTAGGTCCATTTGTTAATAGACTGTAAAGGAGGTAAGGCGTTGAAAGCCTCACCATTCATGCCGACCTGGCGCTCATACTCAAGATCACATTTATTCGCCACGACAATGACTGGAAACGAGTCCTGGTCCTTTACTCGTAGAATCTGCTGATGGAATGTGCTGATTTCTTCGAAAGAGTTGCGCGACGTGATGGAGTAGACAAGAAGGAAACCCTCGCCCGTGCGCATGTATTGTTCCCGCATGGCTCTGTAAATCAATGAAAGACCCTTAGATGATTGCTTTAAACGGAGTTATGTCATAAAATAAAGGGACCCGTCTTCGTTTCCGAAGACGAAGAATGGGGAAGAAAAGTGTGGATATAGGATTGTTATGGGGTGACGGAAACAACCAGTTAAGCGAGATAGGAGTGGGACACTTACCCGTACTCCTCCTGTCCCGCTGTGTCAAGAACGTCCAGGAGGGCAACCTCCTCATCAATGACGCATTGCTTGCGGTACGAGTCTATAAACGCGCATAAAGTTCGGCTTCGGGCATACATAGTACGCCGACTTACCCTCGATTGTCGGGTCGTATTCGTCCACGAAGTGACTTTGAATGAACTGGATTGTCAGGGCAGACTTTCCAACACCTTTGAACACCAACATTCAATTCTACCGCGCCTAAAGGAAAAGAGGAATGCCACTGACCACCACCGCCAACAACCACGAGTTTGTATTCCCTCAAAAATTGTGCCTGCCATGTGGTAGTGTTGTCAACCTGGGAGATTCGCAACGACAGTCGGGCCAGTACGCACCCTGGACGTCATATCTGACCTAGTATGAATAGGAAGAAAAGGATATAGGTATAGAAGAGAACGGGAAAAGGGGACACGGAGGAAAGGGAGGGGGCGCGTGGAGATGCGAAGGACAGGTCAATAAACAGGCACTCTATATTGACCCGATGCAAATGGCCAAGCCACACCAAACAAAACGATCACCTTTCCCGAATGCGCACTATCCTTGAATCAGAATGGCTCATGCATGTTCTCTTTCGCTAGAAGGCTGTGGTTTTTCGACTGCAATATCTCTGCCATATATCCCTGACATACAGCTCTTGTGCAGCTCGAACTGAATCCTGCGGGACCGACCCTACTTTCCTTGTGTTTCCCAATCGGCACCACAATCTCGTGCTCCTCTGATACAGCTGGCCATCACAATGATTGATGTGGATGTCGTTTGAGAGCATAGCTCTTCTGCTGTGGAAAAACTGGCCATCTTGTGATGGTTTCATGCTACTTCAAGCTCAACAGGCACGTCAAATATCCTGCAGCTGCCATGCGCCTGAAGTCGTGAGAGGCTTTCCTCGTTCATCGACGTCGACGCCGACACAGCCCAGGGTGCGCTTGGGTACGCGCTCTTCGTTGGGCGAAGCTAATCACTACCCCACATCAGCTTAGATGCTAAATATCTATTTATCATGGGACATAAATGGAATCTTTAGGCTGTGTATGTCGCTTCTTTTCCCAATTACAGTGGTATTTGGTTTCCATTTGCGGTTCCCCTGATTTTATTATCATCTAGCAGCCACCCATCCATCGTTTGACTCCAGAGATTAGGGGGTCAGGTCCTCATCAGTCGCCGTTACTTGCACAGGTTCGCACGCCGCCCAGATGTTGACCTGACTCAGCGTGACTTCTGTGTTAATGGTTCGCGCTTGTTCAGGTTGTATATTTTATTAGCCCATATCAACACAGTTATGTGGGACTTCACACAGTACGATGATCCATGATCTAGTTGTCGCATGGGTCGCCAACTTTACGCTGCGCGTACTCTTGATATACGGGTTCTACGTAGGGGCGTACTCTGCAAAAGGCGATACGCGTCCAGAAATGTCACAATGATGCAGGAGTCAAAGGAATAGTAGGGAATAAGACGCGGAATCCAGGAGTTTGGAAGCGAAAGTAAGAGTATCCACGTCCCAAAAGCCTAGAGTACATGACCAGGTGTCCGCACTACTCTTAATGCATTCAAAATCCAACTATCGAGCTCAAAAGGTTGTAGCAGATGGGAAGACCAAACGTCTACACCGCTTCCCATCTGAACGTGGCGGGCGGTATATGGATATGACTGAAGTTCAACCCGCCCCACTGGGTGGCGTCGAATTTCATAGAAAGGACATCCATTTATTAGCGCTTGTGTTCCGAGTCACTGTCAGGCGGACGGCGTGATCTTCTCGACGAGTGGGCCGCGGATGATTTTGAAGAACGGGGTGTATGCATCGGGGAGCTGGACCTGCGGCTGTCATGTGAAGAGTGCCGCGATCTGTCGGGCCTCTCGGAATCGCGGGACCGTGGGGCTGGTGAACGTTGGCGCTCTGAATGAAGAGACCTAGGTGTGCGGCTCTCAGGGTAGGATGGCTGTGATCTATGCGTATCCCGTATCTCGCGTGACTGGCGATCTGACTGATGATTGGGGTCACGGCCGGAGCGGCTGGACTCGCGGCGGCTATATCCATGCGACGGATGTTCGTATGCCTTGTCGGAGCTGCTCGAAGAAGTGGAACGCGAGCCTGCAGATCTCGAGCGCGATCGCCGATTTGTGTGACAGGGTGGAGATAAAAGACCGTCCGAGCTGGGGCAGATGGTAGAGTACGCGGCTGAGGCGTCAGTCTCCCGGTGCTTCAAGGCATTTTGGCGTCGGAGAGTCACTTCAGATGAAGGTGAAAATGGCGACGGGATGTCTGCATGAGGGGCCACCTCTGTGGAGGAGATTGACGGCGAAGCGTTCAGTCGCCGGGGAGCATACAGTTTCAGCCTCTTCAACTGGAATCACAAGAGGATTAGGTGTAGATTCAAGTCAGGACTTAAAGACCAGTAATTTACCTTGGTGGAGTAATCGAGTTGAGATTTTCCTGTTTCCTCGCAAGATCTCCTGATGGTACTCAGCCCAAGTCCCGGATACTTAGCGCTTTGAAGTTCGTCTATGCGATCCACGATTATCTCCAGGTTAGTCTCCACCCGGCTCCAGTACTCTGCAAAAGCATCATTGAATGTGCCCAGTTTCTCTAACCCTTCTGCGGTATGTTCCAACAGGGCAATCGCTTCCCGGACCTCGTAGATCTTCTTTTCTCGTCCTAGAAGCAGGTCGTCAGCATGAGTATGCATGAGTATCATGGAATGTACTCACTTTCGTTCTTCTTTGCGATGTGTATTTCCCTCGCCTCGAAGACCAGGGAGAGAAGTGGAAGCACGACAGGTAAAAATAATAGTGCCGGTGGGAAGGCAACTATGGAAACACCGGCGACAACTGCAGCACCAGCGGCGGCGCATGCCTTGGCTACTTTCAGGTTACGAATTTCCTTTTTGGCTGTTGCCAGTTTCTTGATATTTTGCTCCTCCTCCTGTGCAAGAGCGGAGACCTCCGTCGGAATCCGGTTGGTAACCTGATTATACATGGGCGTCATTAACGCTTGGTGTTATGCCAGAGGAAGTGAATGAGTACTCACCCTATATATTTCTCTCCTTGTTGAAGAGAATAATTCGCTGACTCGCTGCGCATGCCTGTGTGCCCGTGCAGCAACCTCGATCATGCCATAGATAAGCTCCCGCAACTCATCCGCACCAGTTTTCTTGTCCTGGATATGGACAAAGAACGTGGACAAGTCTTGAGAGAGTCTGAATCCGTTCATAGCAGCCTCTCTACTGACGTCAATAGCGCTGTAGAACACATCTCCTATATTCTGGACTTGGGCAATTATGTCTTTCACAGGAGCATGATCCGAGCTAGAAGACCACCAGTGTCGGCGTCACGCAGATGATAGATGAGATAAATCAGCATACGTTGCTTTGTACCATGGTTCAATCAAGGCTGTAGTGTCGCATACAGCTGTAGCAAGTGAATCGGCATCAACAGTAGGACGTTCTGAGAAGACTGATAGGGCATCGACTTGAGACGCGTGGGTCATGGCTGGACGGAAGTGAGGTGCAAGCGAGGCGCTAGAGTCGAACGCCATTCACTGAGGGAGCCTTTATACGAGGCACTCGAGCTGAGGCAAATAGCTCAGGTAGACTTGCAGTGCAGAATCCGCTGCACGGTCAAACTAATCAGTACTGCAATCTTCAGGCAACCGCGTGAGCGCAAGCTTCTGGCATCATCGATGAGATTCCAGTACACCTTCTCATACGCTATCCCCAACTTTGTCTGTCAGCTGAAGCTGTACACAGCCAACAGACTGAAGGTAGCGCCCGTCAAGCAGTCCAATTTGGCTTAAACTTCCCAGAAACTTCCTAACGGTGTAAGAGTCAGATTATCCAGGAGATAGGTGCAAGGTCTGAACCTTACATTAAACCCTTTCACTTCATGTAGCCCTGTGGTTGAGGATCCCCTCCTTTGAGTAATGAAATTGAAAGTACAAGATCTGTCGCTGAGAGGCTCAGTCTCAGAAAACATTGCGAGTGATCGGAATCTAAACTCCGCTGTCGCGAACACGTGACGGATTCGGACATCTCCTCCACTCAACTTCCACCCATGCAATGGCATGCATAGCTTCCACGACCACAATATGACTTTTAGGAAGCGAGGCGGTACTCTCCACCGCACGATTACTATACGCAGTCTTCGGATTAGCATGCGATAAAGACCATGCCGAAGAGTAAGGAAGTCATGGAATCATGCTGAACCCATCCTCATATAGTATTCTCGCACTGCCAGGTGCCTTGACATGCACAAACGGTACAGCACGGCGCATTCCATTAAGAAGGCGGAGGATGCAAGTGTCACTGCCTCGCAGGGAACAGATTGACCCTAGCCTACATCTTAAGGCGTTCTTTATCTTCTACTCTCCTGCGCGCTGGATTCCCCCCATCTCCTGCCGCCCACTTGCTACACCTCCTGATTGTAAGTCGACACCATCTATTTCCCACCACTGTTTACCTATGTCAAACAGATGGACAACCATATTCCGCGTAATTTCTCAATTGAGACACCGCTCTCCAGGTCGTCTTCACCTCACAATATCGCTGCTTTTACGCATCCGCATCCCCAACATACTCCTTCCCGACCTAGTCCCGCGCTGCATCTCTCGGCATATATTTCAGTCTCCCAGTCTAGTGTCAGTGCAAACAATCTAGCATTAGCCCTTGCTACTCTCTCCTCAGGCGTCCAAAGTACAATGACATCTCTACATAGTCTACAAACCGCGACACTCAATGCAATCGGCGGAAATAAAACTCCTGAGACCTGCGATATGTTTACGCAGATTCGGCAGTCTCTCCATCGCGAGTGGGAAGGCATCATCCAAGTCTTACGCAGGTGCTGTGACTTCAGTGGCAAGGCCACCTGCATTCTCGAGAGTCGAGACTCCTTCGGCGATGAAGAATTCGCCCACTACATACGAGAGCTTATCACATTGGCGGGCGAGCTACTCTCAAGCTCCCAGGCCATGCTTTCGCTGCACCGCCGCATCACAAGCGAGGTCATACACTTGACACCGCACATTACGTCTTTTCTGCAACACTCCGGCAAAGCGCCTCAGCTTTCTGTTTCGCAGAGTCGTCTGCAGCAATTGAAGGCCACACATATGCTGGAAAAACCGGACGTACGCGACTTCGTCCAATCTAACCTCCAAGCCGCGTATCCAAACGGACTCGTAGCTCTAGGGACGACCACGGCGGCGCTTCACGAAACATCCCTTGGTCTCTCCATGGTGTCTCAATTTTGGTCTTCGATCCATGAAGATCACAAGTACCTCATGCGTGACGATTCTCAGCCGCTTAACTTCACGCAAGACCTTCAGTTGCTGAATGGATGGACCGAAAATACGGAACTCTTAATCTCCACTGTTTCTCACCTCAAAAAGATGTGCGACGCGATCACTATTGAAGCTGTGGGCGCGCATCCGCATACTGGCAGTCGGCAGTCATCTCGTACATCAAGCTATGCTTCCGAATGCTTGCCTGCTCATCCTCGGACGGACATGCAGAGGAGAAGCACTGCATCGAGCTGGGAAGATGGTGTACCTAATTGTTGGGGCTTACTTTCTGGTGCTCGATGGAGACGTTGAAGAGGCTCGAGTGACCCAACGGTGGGCTGTGTGGCAGTTGAATCGCTTTTACGTGAGGTCGAGTGCGTAGACAGATCCACTAACGCTCCTTTAGATACAGGCTGGACATAGCAATAGGTTCCGGACATTAGATAAATACACTCCTGTATCGATTTTTGGTCCCCCTCATCATAATGATGGGTTTACTTCCTGCCCTTTCGCCTCCTGGCCTCAGTTCCGCTGAGCTCGCTTCCACTGCGTTCATCCTCACTAGGTCCACTAGCGGCCCCACTAGCAGCACCCTTCTTGGTCTTCCTGAGGTGGTGCTCGGGAATCCATTCCTCTTGATAGCCTCCAGCGCCAGTAGCAGTTACGGTACCAACCGGGGAAGAGACCGACGGGGCAGAAGTTTTCTTAGAACGGGTCTTCTTAGCCTGCGGAACGAAGTTCAGGTACGCTAGGTACGAGAGGCCACCGAAGATGGCTGCGACCATCAAGTACGTAGAGATGCTGGGAAAGGATTGAGCATGAAGTGGGGCTTTTCATGACATTTCTGGGACAACTTACAGCTTGAAGTCCAGGATGGAAAGTTCGGGCTCTACAATAGTGACCACTGAGTCGTAGGCGGGGACCCGGTATTTCGCGCCCTGTATAACGCGTAAGCCGACGTTAACGCGGGAGGAATGAAAGGAAGAGACACACATCATCAGCAGCGTGTTCCAGCCATACATTCAGACGGATATCTCCAGGCTAGAAAAGAAGAATGTCAGTGCTTCTATAAGAGACGCGGGCTTGCCATCATTGATACCTTGAATCTGTGATGAGATAACCATGTCAATCAATGAACTTGAGCGATTAAACATGAGGACGAACTCGCTAAAGAACGCATAAGGAACCTCCATTTTGACACCCTCCGCGAGGGGGACGCCAAATTTCGTGGTGGTAAGCTATACAATTTGTCAGTCATTCCGACTTCAAGCAAAGTTCGTTCGTTGCTGACATACGTTTTTAACCAGACGATCGGTTTCAGGCTGGTGTACGGAGCCCGCAACACTGACCAACGTAAGGTTACGGCCCGACTTATTCTCAACGCTGAGAAGCAGCGTGTTCTTCTCCCCGTTCACGACATCTGCAATAGAACGGGTTAGACACGGGAGTCAGGAACATTCGACAGCACGGTGACGCACGTCCGAATAGATTAGTCTCCGCGAAAGTCGCTGTAACGGCGACATCGGGATCTGCGACGCCCTCTGTGGAGGCTGAGGAGAATAAGGCGTTCAACGGGGATTCCATTCCATATCGGAGCGCTGAAGACTTACTTGACGCAACCGAAAGGACGAAGGCAGCAATGGAGAGTAGAGCGTTAAAACGCATCGTGGCCGGTGAGCAGAGAGAACCGCGAATGAATGTCTAGGAGAGTTTTGAACAAAGTTGTAGCGGGATCTTGTCGAAAGAAAGAACTTGCACGCTCGTCAATCCCTTGCCACGTCTCCAAAACTCGGGTGTAACATATCACATGATCAGGCACAGTGTAGTCACGTGGCTCTTGGCACCGATCAGGACGCGTTCGAAGATCGTGCTCCGACTCGCGTCCGTCGTGGAATGCCAATGGAGTTCGGTTCGAGTATTGGAGGATCAGTCACAGAGATGTTCAGATACGTCTTTTGTTTCATATAGGCACACATCCCTGGGTATGGAAGTTACAGATTCCCCGCTCGTCCATGACCCCGAGAAATGACTTCATTGTCGCGGAATGGAGGGCTTGATGAGTCACTTTGGTTACTGCTGACTCTGCATATCGGTAAACGTCTTCCGAGTTCCCTGATCGTATCCTGCAAAGCAGAGTCTGACAAAGATCTGCTCGCCAGATCCAAAACTGATTATAATAAATCTCGTTTCAGTGTCTGTTTCTGCTTATGGCCAGCCTTGTGGCGCTGTGACCGCGAGCGACCTGGCTCAGGCCGGCAAGAGAGTCGTATCAGTACGACAAGTGCACGAGGAAGAAGCTCACGTAGAAGATGGGCTTCTCGCGCCGTGGTCTCCGTCTCGAGCCACCCAATAGCAGGCCAAAGCAGGTCCCGTAAACCGCCCAAGCCGGTTCTCGAAACACAGAGATCACAAATTATTGTCAAGGCCAGATCAAGCCCGTGATCGGAAGTATCTATCCCGTCTCGGAATGATATCATTGTGTGTACCGCTCCACGCCGCCGTTAGGTCGTGAAAATTAAGATTATGCACATAAAACATGCAGAGTGAACATGTGTAGATACCTATAATACATTGGATCAAGTGGGCCGAATCCCTTTCAGCAATCCCCGAGCAATCTCATCTGGATCCCCTGACGTATCAGGTAACCAAAACGCCTGTATAGCACGATAAGAAACAAGGATATGCAACATGAGCGTTCTTCCACGAACCAGTTCAGATCCTGCTGTGCACAGCATGGCGACACGGGGATTAAACTTTACGCATCTCGATGGCCCTGGATGGCCGTCTAGCGACACAAGAGGTTGTATTCTCGTTGGCGGAGCTTTGAGATCGATTGGGCCAGTCTTGGTCTGCAGAGATTGCACATCCCATACCAACACTTTTCCGTCTAGGCTACCGCCTACCACGTACTTACTATCAGGTGTCCAGCTGACTTCCTCGCCGCTGCTCCCCTTCGCTGGTTCGATACTGGGGGGCGCCGATATTGATCGTCGCTCTAGTCCGACATGACCTTCAAGTTTCGCAAGTAGATGCCCCTCGTACGCGTCCATGATATAATGTGCATCGCCGGAGCAGCCCACCAGAAGGAATTTCCCATTGGACGAAAAGGACATAGATGTCATGTAGATCGGTCTCGGGGGGTAACTGATAAGGGACAATGTAGGATCTTCGAGGGTTATTGTAAGGAACGGCGCTTTATCGTAGTTATTTTGGTCATACAGCAGGATGCGCGAGTAATGATTGACCGCAACCGCGAAGACAATGCCCGTCGCGTCATAAGCGATGATTGGAATAGAAGGAACAGTCAGAAGACCCCTGCAAGTTGGCGCACGAAGATCCCATAGTCGGACTGTTTTATCCAGCGACCCAGACATGAAGCCATCATCGATAGGCGCGACCTCCAGGGAGATCACTTTGGCCTTGTGGCCTTTGAAGTATTGTAGATACTTGTTGTCGTGTAGTGAGTGGTATCGGATAGTGTCGTCTTCTTTGGTGGATGCGTGGACGATGGCCGTGTTCCTGTGAGTGAATCTAGGAAGGTCTACACCATACTTCTTAGAATGCAGAGTCTTGATGAACCTAGAACAGCAGGTTAGCCTCAGAAGAACCCTAAGGAAAGAGAGAACTCGCTTGCCGGATTTGCAGCTGTACAATCGAAACGTCTCGTCTTCTCCGGCAGTAATGAGGTTATCCCCTTTATCATCGAAACTGATCCCGGTAATATGCCGGGGCCCCGCGTTCGGAGATCTTTGAGAGTAGTTTCCAGCTGCTGGTGTTGACACTGGTTCCAATGCATTCTTGAATATTTTGGCTGGCTTCAGCTTGGTCTGAGGTTGGTTAGGTCAGGGAATGTGCCAACAGAATTACGGTCACTCCCGTACCATTATCGTATTCGTCAGCGCCAGCGTCGTAGTATTGGCCTGAGGGGCCATGAGTGAGAGAGTCACGGATGAGACTGTGTGAGTGGACGTGGAGGGAATTAATAAATTACTGCATGGAGGCGTCGGAGTTTCAATACTTTTCTGCGCCTTACACTTCATGGGAGACGTCGACGAGTCAGCAAGACTATGGAAGGTCAACAGGACTATCCATGAGCTCGTGAAGGATAGGGTCAGCGATCTTTGAATCCCAATATACTCTGGTTCTTACCTTCAAGTGCAACTAGGGCTTCTTGGTATCCGACGATGAAATTCACCTCGATCTACCAACATTCAGGTTGACTTACGCGTCTGAGAGTGGCGTTGTAGAGTGAATACTCTTTAGGCCATACCCTTGCTTTCGAAGCTGAAATCTTGTTCCTCAAATAGCCGTAACAAGTTGAATTTCTACACATCCTCCAGGGCCAACCCGAGCGATCAAATATTCGTGTTTTTTACGGAGGAAAAAAGCGTTGGTGTGAAGACAATGAGAAAGTGTGCAACAGCCCCCGTGGTCTTGGATTCTTGACTGATTTCCGTTGTCATTTTGTCCTCCAGGCTCCTTGGGATTCTAGAAGAAAAGTCCATTCAACGAGGCATCATTGTGTTCCCCGGAAATATGACACCTTCCGCCCGAAAAGTGAGATCCTCCCGTTTGCCGCTACATCTTGCAATCTCGATCGTGTTTCCAATAGGTTATTGTGGCTATGGCGGCCCAGTATCGACTGGAGGAGTTCTCTGAATCAGATCTTCTCGTCAACATTGTTCACCACACCCTAGTGCCGCGCCACGACGTCCTGTCACCAGAAGAGAAGAAAGTCCTCCTGGAAAAATAGTGCGTCGCAGATTTTCTCCTCCTGACTCGCGACTTACGTCCGGATAGCCGCCTCAAGGAAACCCAGCTACCACGCATCCAATTAGCGGATCCTGTTGCGCGATACTACGGCCTTCGTCGAGGACAGGTAGTCAAGATCACGAGACCAAGCGAAACCAGCGGACGTTACGCGAGCTATCGCATATGCTTTTAAGCCCTTGCATTTCGTTTCGGTCTTTCCCAGCATAGTCCATCGACCTTGGGGCTTCCTGTCGCACTCCTTATATCCTGTCGTACCACTGATTCCTTGTTATAATCTTATTCGCCTAGATGCAAATTGTATAAACTAACATTTCGCTCGTTCCATCCCCTTACCTTTGAATCTGTCGGCCCTCCAAACACCACCGGTTCACTCTTCCGAGGACTCCACGGTTTGCGAGCTCGTTATTAAGGTCTTTAGGCATCATTCCTGGAGCTTTCTTGACATAACGATGGGGACACATCAACGGTGGACATGTGCCCCAGGCCTATTTTTCTAGCGTCAAGAATCGCAAGTGAGTCGCCAATGTAGCTTCTCGTTTATATTAAATAACTTACAATTCTGACACATGCAAGCCGGCAGGTCGGCACAGTCCTCTTTCCTGACCTGCAAGCAGAACATGCCCCGTTTCAAGTGGTTCTCAGGATTTCTTTGTCTAGATTGGCTAGCTGTCGTGTTCCCACCGTCTTAACCACAGATGTCGCAGACCCATGCACACACCCTCATGTGTGGACCGGTCAAAGATAGATTTCACATGCAAACCCTTAGCGTGGGGCTGTCCGCTCTCGTTGTCGTTGTCTTCTCGCCTCGCATGCCTACTCACAAACGAGGAGCAGCTTAACTGACTAATAGACGTATATTTTACATATTGAAGGCGGACGCAACATCAAGGCCGATGATGTGGGCCATCTAGACCTTGCCTTATGTCACTCAAAAGCCGATTCACCAAGATGGCCATACCCTCGGCTGGCGCCTTTCGGCCGTCCTTCCCAAGATATAATCACTCATCATGAGGTACGTAACGAAGAGTTATTACTCTCGACCACACGACTTATATGTTCGTTATCTATCGTGCAGAGTGGAGCATCCGGTCCGCGGAATTTCTGAACTCGAATCCTCTGCTCACGCTGTTTGACCACGCACACGTACGTTATGTTGTCTTGATGCCAGGTACGAGGTGTAACTCGTTGTACAATATTTGACTTCTCCACTTTATGTACACCGAAGTTCTGCAGGCAAATTGACCCCTGGTACAGGCGGTCAAGAAAGGCTGGCTACTACGGCTGCCATGCGAAATCTCCAACATATTTTAATTTCAATTCAGTTCATCGTGTTCTCGAGTTGGCAGTACCTAACCCGATTCAATATTTCAGCTGAGCCGCTGCCTCTTGACAGTACAACACGAATACATGCTTGACCATCATCGGCAGACATGTACCGCCTACTCCAGCGCTTAGATGCCATTCTTGTCTTCGCTGTGCCGCATGGGAACGCGCCCGGCCCCTGTTTTATCAGATCCCAGTAGGTTCCGTATCGGCCCATCTCCATATTTTCGATGCTCATCAATCTCCCGGCGTTTACGGCCTAAAGGTGCTACCCCAGTCGTCCTATCTTGGCTTACGGCTACGTTCTTTCCGGTGGCGTCTCCTTGATGCACAAGACGTGAGTTCCTTCCCGTCTGCTGATTTTTTTGGTCATCGACAAGAAACTTATCTTAGTGGCTTTCGTTCAACAGTTCTATCTGTAGACTGGCGCTCAATGGAGCACCCAACACCAGATAACTGTCTTTCATTTGACTAGATTATGTGGACGAAGGCAGACTTGGATTACAACAAGCGTTTTGGGCCCGGATTGGTTAGAATTTTAGTCGAGTAAAATACCGACTCCTAGCTACTAATTCTGCCCCCCAGCCTCCAGGCCAAAATGAAAATCCCAGCCTGCGGCAAGCGACACATCTTGCTTCGCGCCTCACTTTGCACTAAACCGAATTATCAGGCACTCCATCTCAGGTGGGCACTGTCCATGTCCATTTGAACGTGGGCATCAGAGGTTAGAACAGCTATAGACGGTTGCCTACAAAGTCCATCTCTGGTGCATAGCTTGACAATGATGTAAGGTATGGTGAGCCATCTTATCGGCTCGCATAAATTTATTTTACCCATGACGATATGTTTAGTAGCCGTCGCCAACCTTTTGCCCATAAGGGCGCTAGGATAGCGTGTTTGTTACGGTTCAGGTGCAGGTGTTCAAGCAGAAGGTTTAATGCCCGAGCATGCGTGCTGCGCACCTTGAACGACGCCGCGGAGAGAAGTGAGCTGTGTTACGGGATGGAGAAGATCGCAGCGAAAGGAGTCATAATGGGTTTTCCTTGCCGTGAGGAAACGGAGCACCCGGAGGCATTGCTCCTCCGGTGTATGTTCATCCTCATAGACCTCTAACTAGCACTTGTTTCAACTCAGCGAAAACGGTTTTCTCGGGCCGTAATTTCCTGGATGTTTTGAGGATTCTTGAAAACATCATATCGACAACCGGATCGTTCGGAACAGGGCCCTAGTCCATGACTCGATCCTCAGTCACCGATATCCATGAGTGCACGATACTGGCGCGACTCACAGCAAACCTATGTTCTATCAGCTTCAGTAACTGCACTGGATTTGGGTCGATTCTCGAAGCACCAAATAGGCACAAAGCCGGTTGGAGTGGCATGTACACGTTACATCAGTGAGAGATTCACTTATAGACGCTCTCGACTATTCTTAATCCGCCGTGCATCCCGTTCTTCTATCCCCTTGGGCACATGAGACGTCGACGAGTCATCGAGATTCGGCACCAGATCCCTTCGTGGACCTCTCGATGCGGAAATCGTCGCCACTCTGTGAATCATCGGCCCTTGCGCAATAAATCTACAGATTCGTCATACAAGCTGCAATAATTTTCCCTCTCTACTGCTGAGATGAGATCGGGTCGCGTTGTGATTTTCCCGATGCTCTGAGTCTCCGGTGGGATATGCCCCTCATCGTTATGTATAAAAGCACCTCCGGGTTTCGTCCAAACTCATCACACACACCCACCACTACTTCTGCATTCTATCTCCCACATGGCTCTCGCATCCAACCAATTTTCTCTTCCTGACCTCTTGGCGACCTGTCACTTCGAAGGAGGTGTCAACCCACACTACGAGAAGGGAGCCGCCGAGTCTCGCGCCTGGATTAACAGCTACAATGTTTTCACCGATAGGAAACGTGCCTTCTTCGTGCTCGGATCGAACGAGTTACTGGTCTCTCATGTTTACAACTATGCCGGTTATGAAGAATTCAGAACCTGCTGCGACTTCGTACGTATTGGTCTACGGTTGGTTCAAGCACATCTGACAGTTCCACTTGTTCTAGGTCAACGTTCTGTTCGTCTTTGACGAACTTAGCGACGAGCAAGACGGCAAGGACGCTCTCGCGACAGGCAACATCTTCCTCAACGCCATGAAAGATCCAAACTGGGATGACCGCTCCCTCTTCTCCCAGATGACCAAAGAGTACGTGACCTACTCTTCCTATATAACGCAATACTCATTAATATCGTATAGGTTTAGAGAGCGTTTTCTCCGGCTATCTGGACCTAGAGCGGCAGCTCGCTTCGTGAAGCACTGGGAAACCTACTGTGCTGCTGTTATTCAGGAGGCTGAACTCCGCGAACGAGGCGAGATCCTCGACCTAGATGCATTCATCACATTGCGCAGAGAGAACAGCGCTGTCCGCCTTTGTTACGGCCTCATTGAATTCTGCTGCGGGACAGACCTCCCTGACGAAGTATTCGAAGACCCAGCGTTCGTGGACATCTACTGGGCAGCTGTAGACCTTGTTTGCTGGGCTAACGTAAGATTCTTACCCTCTTTCCTCCTTGAATGACTGCTGAACATTGAGGTTTTCTAGGACGTATACTCTTACGACATGGAACAGAGCAAGGGGATCAGTGGAAATAACATTGTCACCGTTCTTATGGTGAACAAAAACATGACTCTCCAGGAGGCATCAGATCACGTTGGTGCCGTTTCTAAAGAGCTCATGGACCGCTTCACGTCGGCGCAAGCTCGCCTTCCCTCCTGGGGCGTCTCCGTTGATTCCGAGGTGGCGCGTTTCATTCAAGGATTGGGTTGTTGGGTAAAAGGCAATCTTGAGTAAGTTCTCTCATTAGAAACAAAAATCCTCTTGCTCATACTTTTTTGGTTTAGCTGGAGCTTTGAAACCCAGAGATACTTCGGCGTTAAACACCAAGAGATCAAAGAAACTCGCCTTGTGACTCTCCGGCCACGCGAGCAACCCGAGGAATCCGACGTAGAGTCGGACATTGAGTGACTCACTCCACCAAAAGCTATCGCCATCTGCTCTCCTGGGGCCCTCGCAAAGTAAATATCCAAGCTTCAAGCTCTCATCTACGCTATCATTTGCTATTATCTTAGATCTGATACATAATTTACCTCCTTTCCCCACACCTATCTCGTTATCTCGCTCACACTCCCCACTATCGCTGTATTTTCTAGATACTGTGTCACAAACCTGTTGTATCAACCATCTACCTTTTCGTATATACGCCTAATCGAGCTTCCAAAGATTAGGTTGCCGATATTGTTCCTAATCTTGACGCAATGGACGATCAGACTCGAAGAGAAGATTAACTTGTAGATCAGGGTCGCACTGAGTTACTAATTTGGTACTTCCAAGTCTACCAACACAGTGACGTCAACAGCAAGGCATACATGTAAAATGTGTAAGGTCAAATGCTGCTCTGTGCCATGTTTAACCTGCACGAGGCAAGGTCGGCTACTGGTAGTAAGAATCATCGACAATGTCTCAATGCCTCGAGCAGAGAGTTGTCGTCCTCATGCAAAGTAGGAAGACCTGGGAAATCAAGAGCCTTCAAAACAAAGTCGGTTGATGATAAATACAATGTGAAGAGTCTATTATATTCAATACAAACATCCAAAATTTCTATACCTTGTACAAATGCGACCTAAAATTTACGTACGTGCTTGGACTGCACGCACACTCAGACGTACAACCAGCGCCCAAGGCTGTCTGCCCACCCGGTAAGCTCAGATATCGAGCTCATCTCAAAGGACGGGCGAAGCGGCTCACGCTCGCCAGCATCATCCCCTTGCGTAGGTTCTAAGTGCGACTCTGATGCGTCATTAGGGTTCGGCGTTTCTGGAGGAGTGATTTGACCGGGGACCTGAACTGCGCGGCGAGGAGCAGTAGATCCCTGCTTTGAATGATAGCCATATGGCGACAAGATCCCGAGTCCACTTCCCCCCACAGATGTGAGATATGGCTCGAAGCCCTCGCGGATCAACTGGTGTATCAGATTTTGAAGGTCCTGTGCCTTGAAATCTGGGGTGAACGTTGCACTGTGAGATCGATGCCGGTGCTGAATGAAGTCCCCATACGCACCATCCGGCACTAGAGTGACCGCGCACCCTCCTCCGCCGGCACCAGTCAGCTTGGTCGCCAAGCGATAAGGTTCCGCGGCCGTTGTGCTCTTGATGAATTCGAGCGACTGGTGCGAAACGCCCAGGGTAACGAGATGACCATGGTTTTCATGGATCAGGGCCTTAATGACACGTATAAAGTCAACCAGCGTACATAAGATAGCGGCAAGATAACAGCTTACCGACAAGGCGGATAATAATGAATCACGAGGCAGCTCCGGATCCGCCAAAGCCCTCCTAGCTTCGTCGCTAATGCTCTGGATGGAGTTCATGATACTATTAACCAACTCGGGTTCCTGAGAATACGGCGTACAGTCAGCACCTCAATTCGCCGTCACCCCTGCCAGCACAAGAACTGCTTACATTGGCCTTTTTCTCGCCCACACCTGCGACCAACTTCTTGGTATCTCGCGGTACCTTGGAATTGGTCAACAGGAATCTCAAAGACTTGAATCTAGGGAGTAGGTAATCCGTCAGGTACAAGTTCTCAGGGGAAAGTGACGGAAGGAGCTCACCCTTGTATGGCTTCCATGCCGCTCTTCCTCTCAAATCCAGCACGAGTATACGCTAAGGCACCACCGAAAACTGCGACACTGTTGTCGACCCCACTGGGGTTGCCGTGGAGAACCTTCTCGGCCACAAAGGCCCAACGATTGACCTCCTCTGCCAGGGCTGGCGGAATAGCTCGGCGGCCTTGGTGTGATATGTGGATGTGCCCTGAGCTCGGTGACGTTGGGGCCGGGGGTGCGGGGATACTGATCCGACGTTGGAGCAATAATATGGTTGTTGCCGCACAGGTAGAGAAAGACGCCGAAGACCCGAGGCCAGCACCAACTGGAAGTGTTGATCGCGCGGTAAAGTTGAATGACGGCCTTTAATCGAGGGGGTGAGTCTTAGCTAGGTCCGCGGGCAACGAAACTGAACATACCGCTCTCCCTCGATTGAGAGGATCAAATACATGTAGAGGAATGCCAACGACGCAGCATGGGCAGCCTTCTTGCTTTCCTCGAGCCCTTTCAGCGCCCTTTCATTGACAGCGTTAATCAGTTTCTGATCGAGGACCTCCGGGTGTTCGTCGCCCGCAGGCACGGGAGTCACAGCGTCCCACGGCAACGCTTCGATGTCCCATTCATGGTAGAAGTTGTCGATGTCGTGGAAATGCACCGATAGTTTGCCGTCATTCCTAGGGGTCGTGAGCCCATAACACCGGAGATCCACTGAGGCTGCAATTGCGGTCTAGGGAAAGAGGTAAGTAAGTGATAATTCCCAGGTACGAACAGAAAGGTAAAAAGCAGGTCGCCGACTCTTATGAGGTCAGGAGGCACATGGAATCGTGCTAATATCCGAGCACTTGAAGTCACTTGATAGAAGAAGATGACTTACCACACCATGAACGACAGCATGCTCCCCAAACAAGATGACTTTCCCGGGTGCGCTCACGAACCACTCTCTATCCTCCGACAAATGAGCACCGTCGAGTGCCAATTTCTCAACAGCTCGGCTAATTGCCTGGCCAGCCTCATGACCAGGGACCCGGATGTACCTACTCTGCACAGCATTATACTCGATGGCGCCCGCGTCGACGAGGGCGTGTTCAAGGTCGTCGAGAAGATCATGGACATCTTCGATACCAACGCACAGACGAATAAGGTCTTCGGGCAGGCCACGAGCCGCCCGTGTCGCGGGATCGATGGACGCATGTCTATTCACTCTCATCAGCGATGGTATGGGACTAGACGGGAAGACAATACGCACGACATGACGCAAGGCATACTGATCAAGCTGTTTACGCAGCCAAAGCTCACACTGATTCCCCAAAGCCTCGTTCCGCCCACGATTCGCTCGCTGAGAGTTTTGCTCCCAGTCTCGAAGCTGAGCACGGCCCCATTTCCATCGGCAATGCGTTCGTGGATGTCTCGTCCTGGATGATCGGCCAGACCGGGATAGTTCACATGGAATCCAAGAGTGTTAAGGTAGTCTGCAACAACGTTCGCGGTGGCTTGCTGCCGGTCCATGCGGAGGGCAAGAGTCTTAATTCCACGGAGGAGAAGGAAAGAGTCGACAGGTGCGAGGGCGTTGCCAACAGAGTTGATGGTAAACGCCATTTGCTATGCGCACACTTGGCGTGAATATAGCGGGTGCGGCATAGTCTCAATTACATACCTTGGCTAAATCGTCCCGGTTGCATGTTATAACTCCAGCCATGAGGTCATGGTGTCCACTAAGATACTTTGTAGCGCTGTCATACACAATATCCGCGCCATGCTCTAGGGGGCGTTGTAGGTATGGGCTCATCATAGTATTGTCCACGATGACGATGGCATTTGGGGCGCGTTCTTTGACATCCTTGCTAATCGTAGCCAGGTCCGCGATTTTTAGCAAGGGATTAGTGGGAGATTCTAGGAGAACCATGGCAGTCTTTGTGGGGTGGATTAACGCATGCAGGCTCTCGGGATTGGTTGTGTCAACATGGTGAACGGTGACGCCGACATGGCTGCGGATGTAAGTAAGTAGGCGGTTGGTACCACCGTAAAGATCGTCTCCTGCGATGACTTCGTCACCAGGCTTCAGGATGCGCAGGATAACGTCAAGCGCCGCCATGCCGGATGAAACGACAAACGCATGTTCCGCGGAGGAGATTTTGGCGATATGGTGCTCTTCATGAAACGTGAGTCAAAAATATCGCAGATCGCGAGGCTTTTCGGCGTACCAAGGTGACTACGAGTAGGGTTCCCACTTCTGGAATAATCGTACTCGTTGCCGACTCCCTTGAAAGTGGCCGATTGATAAATCGGTACGGAACTACTGCCGTACTGATCTTTCATGTCCGGGTTCTCTACTGTCGCACACAAAGTCGAGAACCGGTACGGTTTCCTTGACCTCATGGGCGACTCAGGTTCTGGTGTAGGCAGATCATGAATGGGGAGTTTTGAAGCCGTTTTGGGGTCGATTGAGGGTCCCATGTCGTGATAGGGTTGAAACGAGGCCAGGTGGCTAGCAGCACAGAGATCGCGGCCTGTAAGCAGATAGCAGAGAGAACAAGTTTAATGGAAGGGAGCCAAGAATGATGGGAGGAAGTGAGGTGATGTGCAAATATTGGCCTGGAGGCGATTGCGTGCTCTGTTATTACGGGTCGGCCGATCAAAACACATTTCATTTTATGCCACCAAAGAAAACAAGAGAACATCGTAAGAATCTACCGTTCTCCTCTCTCGGAGTTGCTGATTGCAATCTCGACGCGCACAGACGCTCGGCAAGCCAATACTGTCGCCGCAGTGGGCCTTGCACCCGAAGTCATCGCTAAACGGACCAAGCGACATCTCGACGAACTTGAGGTACGCCTCATGTGCATCCTGCCCTTTGCCTGACAACGCATTACACTTTCGAAGCGATCTAATTATGCCGAGCCTACCCTTCTCGCTGGCGAGGACGACGAGGAGGGAGGGAAATCTGCTAAAGGACGCGCACGTCAAACCATCTCCGACAAACGCAACCTCAGCATTGCGGGCAGCTCCGCGGCGGCGAAGAAGAAGAAGTCAACCATGAATGTGCGAACTGCTTTACTTTACCGCAAAAGCCTCGCAACCCTCATTGACGAATCGGTACGGGTGTCTCCTGCTCCTTGTATGCTTTGTTAAGCTCCTTCTGGCCTGTAGAATATCGCGTCTCTTCCTGCGTCAATTCCAACGTATCTAACTGCACTCACGGCACCCTCGCCATACCCTTCCCGAAGCCTTTGTTCCGTTTGTGGATACTGGGGGGCGTACAAATGCCGACGGTGTGCCATGCCTTATTGTGATCACAACTGTGAAAGTGTTCACGCTGAAGCGCGTTGCGAAAGAAGGGTCGCCTGAACCTCAGCGGAATGCTGCACGCTCCCAGTATCTCGGATCCGTCTACCACTGCATCCAGTTCCTTCATGGAACATACCGAACGTATGCTTGACGGCGCGGCCGCCCCCAACAACCAACGGCCCCTCCTGAACAAATACATCGTGCACCAGGTCACACACCTCTCGAGGAGTAGACATGTGTAGCCAGGCCCGCCGTGTTTCTATCTGGATGTCTCACTTAACGCCACATGTAAACCAAAAGACGGAATTTCATTCCTGTTAACGGTACGTATGTAATGAAGGAAAATGGCATTACGATTTAGCTACTCGAGCTCAGTTACGATGTGATTACCGTATCTCCAACTTCCGACTTCTCATGAAGTACTCAAACAGACTCAAACGAGTTTGGCCAAGTTGAGCTTGTTCTTGGTGACGTCTGTCGAGAAGTACGCGTTCTTCAAGAACACGTCGCCGACCTAAGTAAGCACACAGAGAATAAGCAAACCTCTTGCCACTACATAGCAAAAGGAACACATACCAGCCACTCAGTTGCACCTCCAATATTACCTGGTGAAATACCCGAAATGCAGTCACCCGTCGGGTCAGCAGGGTCAATGGGCTGGAACGCAATATCCCTCGGGTCAATTGAAAACGCCGCGCCCCCAAACGTCAACGCAACGCTCGCGGTCGTCGTGCACGGGACCGTGAATCCGCCTTGACCGTCCGACTTCGCGCCCTCGATGTTCTGGTGGACAGCCGCTACGTCGGCGGCGGGTGCGATGATGAGGGTCGTACCGGTGTCGAGGATGGCTGTGCGGCCCTGCAGGCCGACGTCGGTTCCATCGACAGAGACGGCGTCCATGGCACCTTCCCAGAAGCCTTGCTTGCTGACGTTGTCTAGAGTGACGAGGGTCTTGGGGTCGAATTTAGTGGTGTCGAGGCCGCTGTGAAGTTAGGATGAGTGAACGAAAGAGCTGCTTTGCAGGTAAAGGGCCTACCCGAAGGTGATTTCGCCGTCGTTCTTGTTGTCAGCGACACGAGAAATCTTGTATGACGTGATGGCTTCTTTCACCAAGCCCGCTTTTGCCATCGCCTCGATCGGTGTCAGGGTTTGTTGCTGAGAGAGCGTCTATATAATCGTTGTCAGTCTCACCGATGACCAAGGTAATTGAAGTGTAGATTCACCGATTGTGCAAGTCCCATGAGCCCGTCGAAAGAGGTTGAGTCATCCGAGAATTCAACACTCTCCGTGGTCGCAACGCCAAAAGTGTGGGCCTTGAGTGCAATACCTGCGACCACAATATCGTCCGTAATAATGCTTCCCGAGACCTGGCCAGTTCCGTATGTAACTTGAAAGGGCGTTTGAGCGTCCTGGAAAGAGCTTGAGCCCTGGGGACCGAGGAATTTGTGATTTCCCTACGAGCGAGGTTGATTAGCTCTTGGCCATTCTTACGTATGTGCAGAACGTACGCATCCACCGCCAGCGTCCGATTTGCAATTTTCAGCTCCAACCCACAAGTCAGCTGATCCTGAATCCATCAGGATCGAGAAGTCCTGGGGTGGCGTGCCCATCTGGACAGTTGCGAGGTAGCCAAGGTCATTTGCTCTGTCATGCAAGATCAGCTAAGGGGAGCTATGGTTGAGGCAAATTTCTTACTCAATGTCAAGCCCCAGCGAATTGTCCGCAGCTGGCTTGTTGGCGACGGTTACATCGGGAACGGCGGCACTGAAAACATGGGTCGTGAGTTCATGAAATAGTAACGAACAATGGAATGAATACCCAGCAGCACCTGCACCGGCACCTGCACCTGCACCTGCACCTACACCAGCACCAGCACCAGCACCTTTGCCTTTGCCGTTACCCTTAGCCTTGCCATGACCTTGTATGTTTCCGTTTCTATCCTTTGCAGCAGCTGAAGCCAACACAGCGCCCGAGCCTGCGGTTTTAGACTTTGACTTCGGCTTGGGGACACCGATACGGTTATACCGTCTCTCAAGGCCGTCCTCGCCTTCGACGGCAAGGACCCGCTTGCGGAGGTTTTCGCGCAGCTCTTCCGTGGTGGGCGCACGTCGACCTGTCATACGGGCGTAGCGCCGTTGGCTGCGGTTGATGTTCTGTTGGTGTGCCTGCCCAAACTATTATTAGTATTGAGATTGAATTCGGAAACATAAAGGTGCGCACAATAAGAGGGTGGGCAGTGGACCGTTGCTCAGCCCGCTTGAGCGGGAGGGTTACCATGCCAGGCATTGGGTTTGAGTTCGCAGCGGGCAAGGCATCGACGGCAAGGGCAAGCAGAACACCTGCAAGAAGTGCGGAGAATTGGATTTGCATGTTGGAGAATAGTCGCAAGAAATAAGCTCTAGAATGAGAGTACCGTTAATCTGCCAGAGAAAAAGAGAGGAAGCGGGTGGGAAAGGGAGGAAGGGGAAGCAGAAGAGCCCAGCCTGTGGCAAGAGAAATGGGGGAAGGGAAAGAGAATAGTCCGCATCTGGTCTGAACGCGTTATATACTTCGCGCGGCTGTCACCAGCCGAATGTCCGTCCAACACACCCATCTCCACACTACAAAGGCCTCGACACGCATGTCGCCTCATGTTGTCCCGATCATGTGATGGTGCAAAAATAGCAGTACCTGCGGAGCTGAGGACAGATGGGAATGGGCGGTCATGATTGTTATGATTGTTGCTGAATGGTTTCTAAGGTGTTTAGCACTTCTGGATTCGCCCTAATAATAATCCTATGTGACTCAAAATGCTTCTATCTTTCATCAAAAGATTCGAAAACATTGTGCATCCAAACGCACCTTGTACATTTTTGGCCCTCCTGGGTAACATTATTGAAGTGTGAGCGTTGCAGGTCCAGCGATGTCAACCCTGATGTCAACATTACAATCTGGTGTCTCGTCTGTGGAACTGCTTTGGTCAAGATTAGTGGGGCGGGAGGCATAGTCATGGAGAAAGATATCGATGATATTGTGTCTGGATATGGGGCGATTATGCGTACAGGGTGGAATGCATCATTACAATTACAACCTTGAACGTGCAGCGGCATCATCAATGGCAGCGTTGGTAGGCCTCAAGTCCATCCGTATTGTAGTCAACGTATCGCGATACAGATCAGTCTAAAAAAACGCCCATTTAGCCATGCTCATGGTCTAGTTTAGAAATCGTACCTTGATCAATCCCCAAACGCCAGCCTGTGCGTTGGCGCTGAACTTGTCAGCAACCTCTACGGCCTTTTCCAAGACTTCAGCAGTCTTTCCGTCAACGAGATGGTCCAATAGGCCGTCCTGGTGTGCTTCCTTGGCGCTAAATTTGTGGCCTTCGAGGGCAATCTTGCGCTGTAGACGATGATCGCCTACTTTTGCTCGGAGGATGGCGGCAAAAGATAATGGCCACACAGCACCGAAGTGAACCTTCATAGTAACGAGTTATAAATGGATCTCGAATACCGCGTCGTGTACTTACCTCGTTCATGCATAGCCAAGCGTTGCGTTTATTCCCATCGGTCATTACGCGATAGTCGCATGCCAACGATAGCAGAAATGCACCGGCGTAGCAGTGCCCATTGATCGCGGCAATTGTTGGAACTGCATGCCGCGTTAATATGCGGAAAAGATACGTCTGCTTCAATAGGTTGGGCGCTCACTAGGAAATGCCAGAAGACGCGCTAAAAGCGGGTTAAATGTAGCTATAAATGAAAGGTAAGGATGAGCTTCGGAACGCGTCTGTCCTTACTCACAAGGAAAGAAATTCGGGTCGGATACGACGTTTGCGAAGTCGAGTCCTTGGAGTGAGCATAATGAGCCCAAAGTGGTCGAAGTCTGCCGAGTGTGGACAGCCAACACGCACCGTTGCTGAAGAACTTGTCCTGGTCCCGTTTTCCCACAATGATTAGCGCACCTTTTCCACCTTCCTTATCCTTGGCCTTCTGTGCAGCCCTCCACTGCCCACGCCAGTCTCTTTCAACCGCGTCAAGTGCAGGCTTGAGTCCGCCATCCACGAGGTCAACAGTCAACCGACTGTCCTGCCCATTGTGTAGCTCAATGATCCAGAGTGACGGTTTGGCTTGAAATGCAGGTGATGAAGATGCCTGTTGACATGGACCTAATCACAACTTACGGTGGGTGAGGGTGACAAGAGGTGCGTCGGTAGGGAGCCTGAGAGGGTACGACATCGTTTCTTTTGTGGGAGACTGGAAGCTAACGCCCCAAGTGAAAGGCGGGGTCAAAAATAGCGAGCTAACCCGGTCCCGGTCCGATGCAGTCTTGGAGACATGTGATTGGTTGCGTGAAACGGGATTTTGAACGCCGGGACATACAATCTAGCAAGAAAATACAGCCACGTTTAGCACCTAAAGTATATACATGTCCATGTGAGCTTACCGTCTTATATAGTAAAAATAGTATAGGGGAGGCCAGAGTAGACCTCGGGTGGGAAGTGGTGAGAGAGGAAATGCAAACAAAACGCAACAAAAGCCATATTCACTACCACCAACGACGATGAGTCTGAACCAGGCCCGGGCTGAAGAGATCAAAGGTTTTCGTGCTACTCTTCTAGCGAAAAACGCCAGCTGACCTCGTGCTGGATACCTATAGCCAGATTCCAGGAGCGTGACGACCACCTCCGGGAGTCCGTGGGTGCGGGCCATGGAAGCTCGTTTGGTGCGCGACGAGCTGGATAAGTGTCAGAGGGGCGAGGGCGTGAACCATTACGAGAATTGCAAGTGGCTCTCGGAAAAATACCTGAACATGCTCAAGGAAAGCAGGGTACGTATGATGAGGCCATCACTTCTCACTACGCGCTGACTTCGGGCGTGCAGGTGCAAGGCTATAAACGCATAGACGTCTAGTGACAATATTGAAGCCATGGATTGACTGCAGATAACTTTTATTTGAGTTCGACACGCGAAAGGTGTAAGGCGTTGCTCATCACGATTTTGTCACCTACGCCGGTCATGGACTGGATACAAACATTCGCATCGAACACAGTCGTTTCATAAACAGCAATCACCACATGACGGCTGCTCAGGCCTCCGACGGAACTCATTCGACGATTACTCACACCCTGGACCTATATATCAGCTACATGAACCGACTCTGGGCTTCAGCTAGCATCGCCGTTGCCACCAAATGATCGTGAATTGGTATCATTATCCGTTCGTTCGACGAAAAACAGTGTCCATGCATCCTTCAAAGAGTCGGGAAAAAACTGTACATATCCTACAAGAAGCGCAATGATTGTGACGGCCCCGGCGGCGACTGTCGGAAGCATCGTGCCGGATGACCTGAACATCCCAAAAATGAGTCCGTTTTATTTCTAGTGCAAGGTGCTGACCCGGCTCACTGATCTGTGTTCGCCGGAGCTGCTCCACCCTTCGTTGAAGACGCCGACGTACTGGCGGCGGTATTTCGGGAGTTACCAACAAGCGCAGACGAGTTCATTGCCCGCGTGGTATTGCTCTGCAATGTCCAAGATATGCCTCCCAAGATGTGAGATAGGAAAGCGTCATCCTACAGGTACATCGAGGTGGGCTTTAGTTGATCTGACAGGAAGGGCTGGAGGACAAACCTGCCAAGTTTCGTTCAAGTGGCCCAGGCTCGTATAGAAGCTTCGCCCAGCAACAGACTTGTTCGCGTCGTCCACGCCACTACCATGAGTTTGGAACCAAGCTACAGAACAAGAGATAGCCCTGAGAAAATCAGAGCAAGGGAGAAATACAGCAAAAGGCGCACCGAGGGGATGAGGAGTGCCTTGGTCGAATTTCCGTATTCCGTTGTCTATGGCCAGTTTTCTGAGCATGAGCTCTATGGTGGATGAAGACAATGCTGAGACGTGCCGACATAACTAGACTCGTTCGCGGCAAGGACGACCGTAGCACGAGCGCTCTGGGATCCGACTTGAAGTTATAGCTAGTAGTAGATCATGTTGGTACAGAAATCTGCATGACGAGCCGGGGGCTCCTCACATTTCGTCGCGAATATGCCATTCGGCTGGCAACTTGCTTGTGCTTGGATGCGACGGGCCCACTACATCCACAATCTAGCCGATTGTGATATTGAGAATGTCGAAACGTGAAAAACGGGTTGGGCTTACAGCGTCTTGGAGTTCAGGGTGGTAGTCGAAGAAGGCCCCTATCCGAACGCGGTGAATCAGATGAACAGCGCCACCCAGAATACGATCTAGGAGCGGCGTACCAACTTCACGGCCAAAGAATGTCGTGTTAACAAGGGAGTCAGAGGACGAGTGTATCCCAACGAAGTTTCCACCGAGGTTGAGATACGTTTGGAATGCCGCCTTCCCCGCGTCGTCAAGAACTGCTTGGCACACATTCAGAGACTAGGTCAGCGTCGTGGGCCCACGTCCCGCTCATGTATTCCATGAGAGTGTTTAAAATGGGGCGTACCTTCTCCAGTAGTGCTCAAAAACAAGACTGCATCGAACCCCGCGAGGATCGAGTCTGTAAACTGGGCCTTATCCTCCGTCGCATCGAACTCAACATTAATTGACGCCTCCCTGGCCTTCAGCGCGGCAATTGCAATGGGAATGGAATCATGCCTAAATCCAGCCGTGGCGGAGTATAGCAGGATGCGTGCGGGGACGGATTGCTGTCGGGCCATGGCAGCAATCAGGAGGGAGATAAGAAGAAAGAGGTACAACGGGACTGAGATGTTGGGCAGCATTACTTTACAGTCCAGTAAAACTGGCTGCGAGAGACTGATGGTACATGGTTCATGGTCATCCCACCCACCTGCGTCATCGTTGTGATGGGCAACGCGGGCCGCCAACAAGGCACGCCGGCTATCCAGCTACTTGGCTTCTCAAGCTACATACCAAGGCCGAATACAAAGCCCCGGGACTGAACAGATGTCCATCGGTGAAGAGGGTATTATTAGTATTAGGGAATATAATCTCAATGCAAGTCAAGTTGTTGGGAGTGAAAAGGAATGTGTTGACGATAGATGGTGCCAAGAGATAAGAAATGATGCAAAATGGCCATGAAGAAGGAATACCGAAGCAATTGTGGACTATTGCTGCCGACATTCGGGGTCTGGTCCCCCTCCGTGCCCGTGCCCGTACTCATACTCATCGTCCTCGTCCTCGTCTTCCCAATCATCGTCTTCACCACCGAACTGCGGATTAAAACCGTCAAAGAAGCTTGGGCTAGCCGGGAAAGACCGGGCACGCACTTCCAGAATGTCACTTTCCTCGAACTCAGCGTGATCCACCGTCTCAGGTAAAGGCTCTGGGTTGCTCCTTTTCGGCGGAAGAAGGGACTCCAGCGCCTGGTGGGAATGGTCTGAAAACGCATGAGAAGGAATTGGGATTGAGCAGCATACCTTTGCATCGATGGTTTTTGACCACTGATCGTCAGGCATCTCGACGGACAGAGTGACGTAGAGATCACCCTTCGCATTTGGTTTCTTATAAACGGGCATTCCTTCCCCTCGTAACACTATGCAGTCGTCGGGTTTGATGATTTTACCAGGAGGACTCGACACTTCGATGCCGCGGCCGTCAAGATGCGTAACAAGGATCCTCGAGAAGCCAAAGAGGGCCTCAGAGAGGGTAATTTTGACTTGCGTGACAAGATCATTGGCGTTACGTTCGAACGAATCGTGTGGGACCGCTTTGAGAACGAAAACGACGTCACCAGCAGGGACACCGGGCTTATACCTCATAAGATCATGAGGACAGGGAATAAGGTAGCAGGCGTACCTCCTCATCACCAGCCCCAGGCAAAACAATTCTCTGTCCATTCGACATGCCCTTCTCAATGACGATCTCCTGACGTTTCTTCTCCGTCATGGTTTTTTCGCCCTTGCACTTCTTACATCTGGTATTTCTTTGAGTTAACGCAGACGGTGAAGCGACGGAGTTGGCTCACCTGTCCTTGTCCTTCAACTTTTCGCCACTGCCATGACATGAATGGCACGCAACTCTTGACGAGCCAATTCGAGAGGGCCCGAGCTGTGCGATTGAGTGAATGGGAGCTCCACTTCTTGACTTCTACAAACGAACCTGGGAATGCACGATGGTAAACCCTTTCCCATCACAGGTTGCGCAAGGCTTCGGTTTTGCGTTGCCCTTTGCGCCAGAGCTTTTAGATTAGGGATATTAGGGGCGACATGAAGATGAACAGCACATGTTACGCACCCTTTGCATTGAGTACATAAAGCCTCCCTCTCCATGTTCATCTTCACAGTCTTCCCGTTATACAAGTCTTCCAGCGTCACTTCGTGAGGTATCACTTCTGGACCACTCGCTCGGCGTCCAGGGCCAGGACCGGCAGTATCAAAGAACATGCCTGCGTTGAAGAACTGTGCGAAAATATCCGCCGGGTCGTATCCCGCTCCGCCACCACTTCCTTTCAGTCCATCCATGCCCCGTATATCGTAGGCTTCTCGCGAATCAGGATCATTGAGGATCTCGTAGCTGAAGAAACCATCATCATCAGAATCAACATAAGGCTCTAATAGAAGAGAAACAGAGAGAACGTACGCAGCAGCCATCTCTTGAAACTTCGCATGAGCATCCGGGTTATTAGGATTCTTATCCTGTCAATGCCTCTTTATGACTAACTGGTTAGGCTGGACAAGACGTAACACGAACTGGGTGGTGCTCTTTCGCCTGGGAAGAATTCAGAACGTGTAAGAATCTTTATTCATGTTGATTCAACTACCTTTTTCATGTAAGCCTTCCTGATTTCGGCTTGAAACATAATGAGCGACAGTATCTTCCTTGCGAATGAGAATGATAGGTACCTTCGCTGGCAGTCGAGGAAACGCCCAGTAAGTCATACAGCTCTGTTTCTACGGCCACTAGATGGTAATAGGCTTCAGTTCAGAGTAAGGAAGCGTTCGTGTGGGCTACTCACTTTCGATAACTTGTTTGAGAAGGGACCAGAGCCCAGCCACGGTCCAAGACGCGTGGTGTAAATCCGAGTCTACGCCACAAACGTGAAATTTTTGAATCGGAGCCCGAAAGTCTGTTTAAATTTCACGGTTGATTTTCTTCAACGCCGTGTCAACAATTTGCGACGACCCGTCCAGTCCTGATCACGTCGACGAGTACGTCCTGTTTCTGCCCTCTTCTCATGATGCCCAAATATTTTATCTACATTGTCCGACTGGGTCTCCCCAGCTATGACGATCATCATAACCTGATTCTTCTCTTCCAATTTGCGATCGCACCCACAACTGACTCTATCCTTCTTCCCTCAGGTATGCTCCAGAGGGTGTGCAGGGCGTAATCTATCTGCATTGTGGAGAATGTACAATTCAATTGCATAGGGTCTCGTTGTAAACCTGATATGCTTCCTCGTGTCTAGTGCTAAGCGTTACGACGAACATGAACTTTTACTTCGAGGCTGCTAAGACGTTGGACCGCTTGGATGCGAAACAAGGCTCGATAAAGGGTGTCCTCGCTACGCTCCCTGAGAAAGATAGGAAACGAACTGCTGCACTTGTGATTGAGACGCTAAAGTGTAAGACGGGAAATCGCCCTGCGGACAACCGGCCTGAAAATTTGTTACAGACAAAGCTGTCCTCGCCGATATCATCGGCCAAGCAAAGCTCCTGAAGGAAGAGAAGAAGAAAATAACCTCTTTCAACTTGGCCTTGGTTCTCGTCCATGACTTGTTGTTATCTGGGGGCATACAAGCTGGAGATGGACCTATAAAACAAGCTATCCTCCGCCATAAAACTCGTTTGCATGGAGAGTTCCAGAAAATAAAGATAAAGCGAGGCGTGCGATTGAACACAGAATTAGCACTGACTGGTGATCAGCGGGCAGGTGGATCTTCCGCGCTCGCTTGGAAATAAAATGACATTTGACTGATCGCCGTCAACAGCACGGATACCTCGTTATGTCCGCGTCAACACCCTGGCCTGGTCTACTGGTGAAGCCGTCGAGTCATTAATATCCCGAGGGTTCACTGCCTCGAGTCCCCTGGAATCCTCGTATGTTTTTGTTTCGTCCAACGAGATTTGGGGTTTCTATCCTCCTTTGACCCTCTTTTTATAACAGGAATGGTTTTGTGATCGATGAGCATATACCTGATCTTCTTAGCTTCTCCCCTCAAACCACCTTCAACGAGGACCCGTTCTATAAGGCTGGGAAATTTATTTTACAGGATAAAGCCTCATGTTTCCCCGCGGTAGTTCTAGCACCACCTGCCAGTGATGATAGCTTCGTCATCGACGCTACCTCTGCTCCAGGCAACAAGACCTCCCACTTAAGTGCGCTCATGAAGAACAAGGGAAAGGTCGGCGACCTTAATTTCGACTAATGCACTACAAGCTTCTAACGGCTGTACCTGATGTAGCTGTTCGCATTCGAGAGAGATAAGAAACGGTTTTCTACGCTTACGACAATGCTGTCCAGGGCGGGCTGTAAAAACGTGGAGCCTTTGAACGTGGACTTCTTGACGGTCGATCCGTTAGATCCAAAGTATCATCGAGTCACGCATATGTCAGTCGTTTACGATACATCCACATGGGCGTAGCGCTAATCCGATTTTATGATTCAGACTTTTGGACCCTTCTTGCAGTGGCTCAGGGATAGTGAACCGATTGGACCATCTGCTCGAGACAGGTACCTACTTCTCCATTGGCGTGTGCTGTGCTCTGTAATGCGGCCGCTAAACGGTTTCTAGAAATTGAAGATGAAGGCGACCAAGACGATCGCCTCAAACGGCTTGCCGCCTTTCAACTCCTGATGGTGAAACACGCTATGCGTTGTGAGTTGCCCATCGCTATCTATTATGATCACCCGCGAGTGCTGAACGTCTCGGTCTTCTTTCAACCCCATTTTACAGTTCCCGGTGTGCAAAAAATCGTGTATTCGACATGTAGTGTCCACGCGACGGAAAATGAACACGTTGTGCGAGAGTCTCTCAACTCCGATGAGGCAAAGACTGGACTATTCTCTCTGGCAAGCCCGAAAGAGGTTTTACCCCAGTGGCATCGCCGGGGATTACCCGACGAATTGGAACGTCCGAGTAAGCCGCCCTCGTAAAGTTTGATACCTTACCTGAACTATGGATCTTTAGGTCAAGCAGCGTCCCTAGTGCGATGCTCCCCTGGTGATGACGCCACCAATGGCTTCTTCGTCTCATGCTTCGTCCGCAATGGGCAGCCCAATGACAAGAGGAAGGTGGACGCCATTGACAGCCACGACCACGAGGCCGAGGCTGAGCTTATGCCGAAAAAGAACAAAAAGAAAAGAAAACGGAACAAGTCTGATATATGACGGCGATTGAAAGTCATGGCATTTCTTAGTTCGGTAGTTTGGCTCGAAGTCAGGCTGTATAAAATCTATGCTAGGGAAAAACAGTATTTACAAGGATTCTTTGCTGGTTTCGTCAGTCGTCCATTCGGGCCAAATGCGAACGATATGTGAATACTTGCAATCCATTACCTCCCACGATCCCCAGCATCCCCTAACGGTGCTAGAATGCGATTGCGATGAAGAATGAAGGAGTAGAGATCAATGAAATCATAAAAGGTGAAGCCTGTGAGAATGTTATGGCGCTACCGAGTGTTAGAGGTGAATAATGGAGATCTGAAGGTGATTCGATTAGCTGGGCTGTTGTTGAGCATATTGGCCTTGGTAGTACGATGCGTAGTTATAGTCTTGAGGTTGTTGATAACCGGCTGCGCCTTGATAACCTGCCCACTGCCCTCCTGCCCCATAGCCAGCTGCGGGAGCGCCCCCATAGCCTGCTCCGTATCCAGGTTGAGGTGGGCGATAACCACCTTGTGACTGCTGGGTGTTAGAAGGTTGTATCCAAGATTCAGGACGACGCCAAGGTGGAATGTTAGACCCGCCAGCGGTAATGTCGTGCCCCATGCTCGGCGCAGACCATGAGGCGTTGGCATCACTGGATACTCCGCCCCCTCCCTCCCCAAGCTCCGCCATCAGACTCGCATACTCCGAATCGAATCCAGTCCTATTACCGGCCGGCGGAGACGATTCACCGAGCGGCATGGGAGCATTCGGGTCTTTGTTGACAGTGCAATCGCGAGCCATATGTCCCGCGCTGCCGCAAACACGACAAATGATGTTAGCAGTAAAGTTTCGCTGTTCAGGGCAGTCGTATTTGCGATGCCCTACGCCACCACAGTTCTGGCAGATTTGATTTTCGTCATCGCGCAGGGTACCATTCAGAGCAGCAAGCTCTCGCAGCTGGTTACGCTTGTGGTCGTTCTGGCCTTCAGGAGTCGACGCAGCCTGCAACGCGCTGTAAGCAAAAGGAAAGATGTCTTGATTGAAGGAGATATTCACCGTTTCGATCACCTTATTGATCATTCTGACGCAGGCTGCAACTTTCTCCTCAGTTTCAGCAAGGACCAGACAATGAAGATCTTCCTCCGCGTCATCCGCGAACTGATCCGGTCGAGCTTTTCCTTCTTTGACGCTGCCCTTGCCTCGAATGCTAATCTTGGCGCCACTCTCACGTTCCATCTTCTTCAGACTGTTACCACGGGGACCAACGAGCAAACCGAAGAAGTTGATTTCGGGGAACTCTTTGACGGGGATGTAGACTTTGTCAGAGGGGCGCTGGGAGCGTTTCTGTTGGTGGTATTCAACGGGCGGACGGAAGTTGGGGTCATTCTTCATTGCTCGGTCGACGAGTCGGATGCGCTCGTCCTCGAGTTTTTTGCGGTAGCGCACTTCACGGGTATTGGTTCGGCGACCATGAGCGTCGTACGTAGGAGGAGGGGATGGAGATCTGATACTCCAGGTGAGTATATGCGTTACGCCGAGAACGACAACGCACCTTTCTCTTTCGGGAGGAATAAAGTCATTCAACCTTAACTTGCGGTTAATTTCCTCCAAGCGGAGATGAATGGCATAGTTGTCAAGCTGAGCCTGAGATACACCAGCAGCAGATATAGCCGTCGGTAAGCCAGGGATGTCAGTCTTAGCATCTCCCCAACGACTACGCCGTTTACGAGGGGCATTGGGATCAACTGAGGTGAGTAATAAACAGGAATGGGTCAGGGTTAGTACAATAGTCAGTATTGGCTTGAGAGTTAGGTGCCATCCACGTCAAAATTACGCGAGCTGCAAGAAGTTTCGAAAAGTAGTGAAAGTTACTCCGGAAGCAACGGGAAGAAACGGGGGCGTAAGGATCGTGGTTTTTAGAGTGTTCGGCTTACCTTTGGGATCTCCATTGATTGGAGAGTCGTCTCTACCCCGTTTGCCGGGGCTTTCGTCGTCTTGATTCATGTGACGAGGATATGCCGATGGAGAAGGTTGCGCGAGTTGAGGCGGAGCTGCTTCCTCTGCGGGCGCAGGGCCAAAGCGACGACGTTGCCCGAGGGGTACTGGATACCGAAAAGGGAAAAAAGATTGAAGGTCATGGAAGCGAAAAACAGCGATATCCTATGGTACGTACCGTCATTTGTACCAGTAATTTGACGAGTTGCAGGTCTCCACATCGTGGTTTATTCAAGAAATAAGGTGCAGTGAACGAGATCGAGATGATGGTGGTTGGAGGACAACGAGCAAGGATGACAAATCCCACGGTGCCCCTGTTTCGGCTCCGCTTGAATTTGCTTACTGTTCTTGAGAGACGTTTCCGATGCTCACCTATCTCTTACTCGTTTGTCATTGACCCAGACCTCCAGTCCGCCAGAGCCCCTCGCAGAGCGTAGAAAATGTCGGTCAAGAGAAGTGCAGAAGGTAAAATTGCACTTAGGAGTTCCAAGATGTTGTTCTACTTACCTCTCGTGGACAGGTTTCGCAGAATCCTCGTCCTCCAAACGTGCTAGAAAAGACGATGAAGACGACTATACTGTCATGGGCAATGAGGACGATGCTATTCCTCCTTCGCCTCCTGATACTTCTCTTGTTCCACGTGGGGCTACTATCAACTTCAGCGCGTTGACACGCAAGCTTGCCGAAGCTAGACGCGCGAAAGAAAAGGAACCTGCAAATATGTCCTCCCTGGAAGCTCATCGTCGCCAGCAAGATAGCCTCGTCTCGCATATTTTCATGGATCAGGACTTCTCTTGGCTACACTTAAAGCCAGATCATGCCTCACGACCTCTATGGATCAGCCCCGAAGACGGCCATATCATTCTCGAGGCATTCTCACCCATTGCGGAACAAGCACAGGATTTTTTGACAGCTATCAGCGAGCCTGTTAGCAGGTGCGTAGTAACGTGGCTACGTAGGTACAAACACACCAATGTGTCTATCGCAGACCGGCCTTCATTCACGAATACAAACTCACTTCGTACTCGCTTTATGCGGCGGTTTCTGTTGGGCTACAGACAGAAGATATAATCGAAGTCCGTGCGCTCTGCACTTGATCCCTTGTGGTCCTCAGAGCTAATAATCCTCGTGAATTTCAAGGTCCTCAATCGTCTATCAAAGGTAATGCTCTACTCAACTCGGATCTAATGGCCCTCAGGCTTTTCACACCGGAATCCAAGGTCCCGGTACCTGAGAGCATCACATCCTTTATTCGCGAGCGAACATTGAGTTACGGAAAGGTCAAACTTGTCCTGAAACATAACAAGTATTTTGTGGAATCAAGTCATCCCGAAACCCTACAATTACTTCTAAAGGATAGGATTATTCGGGAGGCTCGCCTCATTACCGCTCAAACGGACAACAGCATCAAGGCAGCCACATTCACGACGTCAAAGGCGCCGGTCAAGGGTAGTCTCGCGATTCCGGGGACCAAGGATGCTGAAAATAGTAAGGGCGAACCTACGAGTGGCGGGACGGGCTCGACAATGGGACAAGCTACTACAAGAAGTGCCGCTGATGCGGATCTATTTACTTCGGTTGTAGGAGTTGAGTCGGGTAAGTTATGAACGACTTACACTTGGCCTAGCTCACTCGGACCTATGAAAGATGAGATTGACGAGGATGACGAGAACGTTCATGCGTTCGAAATAAATGATGCGAAGATTGACGTGGGTAGTGGCTATTTCCTTGACATAGCCCGTCTTACCTTTGACTTCAGGACGTAAAGAGGCGGTGTAATGAGCTGGAGTACCCTATGCTCGAGGAATATGACTTCCGCAACGACACTGTCAACGCCAACCTCGATATAGATCTTAAACCCGCAACCGTCATTCGACCCTACCAGGAGACTAGTCTGAGCAAAATGTTTGGTAACGGGTACCTAATTCTCTGCATATTTATCATCTCCTTTTCTAAAATTTGTCCCCATTTTCAAGCCGTGCTCGATCTGGGATCATAGTCCTGCCTTGTGGGGCAGGAAAGACCCTTGTAGGAATCACGGCCGCGTGTACGATCAAGAAGTCCTGTCTGGTACTTTGCACATCCTCGTGAGTGTTTCTGTACTGTTCCAGCCTGGTCACTCACGCGTGACTGCCCGAGCCGCAGTGTCTCCGTCATGCAATGGAAGCAGCAGTTTATGCTCTGGTCGAATGTAACAGACCGTCAGATTGCTGTATTCACCGCTGACCAAAAAGAGAAGGTGGCGTTTAGAAGCCGCCTATCCTGGCCTCACACCGACCCTAATTTCTTTTTATAGTTTGCTGGGGAGAGCGGCATCGTTGTGTCCACCTATTCAATGGTGGCCAATACCCACAACCGATCACATGAGTCGAAAAAGATGATGGAATTCTTGACATCGAGAGAATGGGGATTTATTCTGCTCGACGAAGTCCATGTCGTTCCCGCGGCGATGTTCCGTCGGGTGGTCACTACCATCAAGGCCCATTCTAAACTCGGACTCACTGGTATATTTGCCGCGATGCATTGCCCCTTTACACTGACCATGAAATGATTTTCCGCAGCAACCCTAGTACGAGAAGACGACAAAATTGCGGACTTGAACTACATGATTGGGCCGAAGCTTTACGAAGCCAACTGGATGTACGGGGCTTCTATCTGCGATCGTGATCAGTACTTGTGCTAACGAATGTTGTTCCCATCAGGGACCTTGCCGCGAAGGGCCATATCGCAAATGTTCAGGTACTGGACTTATTGCATCAGTCACGATGTCATAGATCAGAGGCTGACCTTATTCATCAAACCAGTGCGCTGAGGTTTGGTGCCCGATGACGCCTGAATTTTATCGAGAGTATCTTCGCGAACAGTCTAGGAAACGCATGTTGCTTTACTGCATGAACCCGAACAAGTTCCAGGCATGTCAATTCTTGATCAAGTACCATGAGGACAGGGGAGACAAGGTCATAGTGTTCTCTGACAACGTGTATGCGTTAGAGGTCAGATTTCTGACTCCGATATTTGACTGGAGCGGATAACTGATGTCGATGACATGCAGGCATATGCGAAACGCCTTGGCAAGCCGTTCATTCACGGTGGAACAGGTCAGGTTGAGAGGATGAGGGTCCTCTCCTTCTTCCAACATGATGCGAAAGTCAATACGATTTTTCTTTCCAAGGTCAGAGTATTTTTTGGAGCTACCGAACTATACTAATCTTGCCTAAACGGCACCTAGGTCGGAGATACATCGATCGACCTACCAGAAGCCACTTGCCTCATCCAGATATCGTCTCATTTCGGTTCCCGTCGTCAGGAAGCACAGCGGTTAGGTGCGTACCTCAGTCTAATGTTATGATGGTGGAGGCTATATCCTCATCTTATTAGGTCGTATCCTCCGTGCGAAACGACGTAACGACGAAGGCTTCAACGCTTTCTTCTACTCCCTTGTGTCGAAGGACACACAAGAGATGTTTTACAGCACTAAAAGGCAACAATTTCTGATCGACCAAGGTTATGCTTTCAAGGTTATCACACATCTCGACGGCCTGGAAGACCTTCCAGACCTCGTTTACCGGACGCGCGATGAACAAATCGAACTGATATCATCGGTCCTGCTGGCGAATGAAAGCGAAGCTGATCTCGGCTCGGACGTTCGTGCCGGAGAAGGGGATCTTGCAGGTACCGTCACTTCGAAGGACTTCGGGCCAATGAAATTCCCTTCGGCCAAACGAACGACTGGTTCATTGACCGCTCTTAGCGGGGCGCAGCATATGTCATACGTGGAGCAGAATAAGGCAGCCAACAAATCGCTGGCGCGAGAGGCTGCTCCTCGCCACAAGTTGTTCGCGAAGCGGGATAAAGAAAAGGCGGCTGCAAAGAAGGAGGCGCGAACGGCGGGTCGGAGCTGAAAGTCGGGGTGATCGGATACGGTACCACACGGACTGGTATGGCACTGCAGGTCGTTGTGACACCATTTAGGTCTAATTATCCTGACTAAGGAAATTGTACACGGATCTGTTAATATCCGTTGCGAGTGAACATTGAAGTCGGGAGTGCTTCAAGGACCAACATTAGCTGAGTGGCTACAAACGGTCAATGATAGGAGTTGAATTATTTTGAGGAATCTGATTCTGAGACAAGTCGGAGCCCAAGCGTCGTGACAAGGCTTAATATAGCAATCGAGGTGAAAAGGGGTGCGGCTCCAATGAGCGCCCAAGACATTTATTTGTGGGCGTCGATCTCTTACGCAGGAAGCACCTGTGCATGCATACTAGCGGCTCATGTTTTAAAGCCACCAGGCGGTGCCGGGGAGGTCCAACGCAGAGGGTACGAACCCAAATCCCTTCGCGGTCACTTTGAGTGACCCTGAGGCCAGGAGGCACCCCGATTCGCGAGAACTAAACTAGGAAAGTGAGATTCGAATCTCCCGATTACCTCTTCGGAGTCCTTTTATATGCCTGGTGCAAACCCCATAAACAACCTTTCTCATTCCTCTACACCTTGCAGTCCGACCACGGCTCTCAACACCATGTCCTCAAAGCGTGGTCGTAAAAGGAATGATAATCTTCCTCCCAACCGCGCTCGAGACGTTCAGAGAGCGTTCCGAGCCCGACGCGCCGCCCACTTGCTCGTATGTTATTCGAATTCCCCAATGTGAAATTTATATCAATTACGTTAATTGCAAATAGGCGTTAGAACAGAGAGTCTCGGAGCTGGAGGTCGAGAATGCAAAGCTCAGGAAGATGGTTGGCTGGCCTCCCGACGACCGACCTCCGTTGGGAAAGGGCCCAACAGGCAAAGACAAGCCCAGAGAGATCGATGGTGGTAGTGGCATCGGCTCACATGCTGTCGATTTCTTTTCCAGCCGTGATTCCGAATCCGCCGATTCATCATCGCGCACGAGTTCACTCTCACCCTCCGCTATGGTCGAAACCTCTTCCCGCGCCATGCATGTTATCGACCCGGAATCATGGGAACAAGCCCTTACAATGAACGACCACAACGATCAGACCTCTGACGTTGGCCCTCCAGAACCTTCTTATCAACTACCGCCCATGGCACCGCCCGTCTCGACTAAGCCAATATACCCGTCAGGCTATGGAACTGTCCTATCTTCTTCTCTTCCGTCGTCATCATCTCGAAGTCCGATCCCATCGTCTACTAGCACCATGTACATGACATCTCCGGCCGGCTACTCTCACTCTAACGAGCGACACTTGGGGGGCTCTTATAGCAGTCCAAGCTTCGTCGCCCGAGGAGGCGAAATGCGGGTCGACTCTCCTCGCCAACACTATTCATACCACCAACCCGCATATCAAGGTCACGACCCAAACATACATCCGCAAAGCCCACCACCACTTTCCACGACGCCCGCGCACTCGCACTCGCACGGCCATCTTCAGCAGAGAGACATAACCACCCCATTCGCGCATCGCCGCTCCCTCACTGAGCAGTATTCTATCAGCCACAGTCTCCACCTTCCCAATCCCGCACAATTACATCCACAGCAAAACACCCGGCCACCCGACCTGCACCGCATGCAAGATGTGAATGAACAGCAGCAACATGCCTACCGAATGGCATATGCGCCTGACGGCGGCATCAATTCGATGCCTTGATGGCCTTCGAACGTAGTACTCACTTTTTTCTTTCTTTCTTTCTCGTATCACTATTAATCAGAACTAATTATGTTACAAGAACTCAAGCACAGCGACATCATGTAAACCAACAACTTCATCATTAATGTACCGTCTGCCATAGTTCGTATACCTAGATCTAAACATGTATTTTATCAACCCGAGACTAGAGCTCGTCGTTCTCCGATTCCACTAGCCTACCTGTCAATGTCATCACTAAAGGGCTAATTCTAAGTTGGATGAATCAAACTGGGGAGAAAATGTCCCGGCTGCAACTTCTGCATCATGGTAGGCCCTGGCTTAAAAGATTTAAGTGGCGTACAGGCACTATTGCACGACAGCCGCATTTATCGCGAGCCCCTATCCATATGTCGCAATGCACATGTGGACTGCATCCGATTTTCCGGATGATGGACATATAATCGATTGGAATATGATTGGAAGATCACAACCCTGGGCGCTTATTGTTCTTGGAAGGCTTCAATCAATCTAAATCAGCAGTTACGTAACAGGCGCTCAAACGCTAAAACTCAAAGTTCTTCCTTGACGTCAAGGTTACACCAGTCGACCTTTCCTGCGGCCCCATACTTTGTTTCTAACCATTCGTTGGCGCGTATGAAGTGGTTATTACCATGAAAACCACGGTCAGCGGAGTGCGGCGATGGATGCTGTTCAGAGGATAAGGTCTAGTCAGGGCACTGAGAATGCCACTTATCTCCAAAACGACTCACGGCACTTTTCAGAATAAGATGGTTCCCCTGTTTACACATAATGCCCGTCGTCAGTTAGCAAAGCGGAACAATACGGTGAGCCACAGACGTTGGTCAATTTGGCGACTCTCTTGCCTGCCCAAGCGCCCCAGGCAAGAAAAACAACCCCACGGCCAGTGCCGGTGGTGTCGGAACTGCTCCCAGCGGTCGGAAGATTAGCACCACCATATTTATCGACGACGTCCACGACCCTATCGGTGAACTCCTCCCAACCCTTATTGGAATGGGACCCTGGGTCGCCTGCGCGGACGGTGAGACATGTATTTAGCATGAGGACTCCATTCGCGGCCCACGCTGAGAGATTCCTAGACAACTTACAGATCAGATTGTCGTCGCGTTTTGTTGGAAAACTACTCACCCGTGCTTGGGTGCTTGGAAGTCCGGATATTCGGCCTTGAGTTCTGTGTAGATCTTCCAACCCGATATAAGAGGACAGCCATTCAAAAGTCACCACCGCGTACATTTCTTAATGAAGGAGGTACTGAAACCCCCACTGGTACAGAAAAGCAGAGTCCTTAAAAAAACGAGGCAGGATTCAGGATGTGGTCCGAAACTTGTGGCTGAAGTAACTTACCATGCGCCTGTCCCGGTCCATGGTAAGGATCTACGCAGAAGGATGACGTTCACATGGAGCAGCGGGGGATCTGATCCGGGAATGGACACTCACCCTGGCCTAATATTACCACTTTGACCTTTCCTAAAGGCGTGTTTGACCACGCGTAAATGTTTCTCGCTGCAAGAAATACCTCATGTCTTTGAGAAATCAGGATGAAACGTCAAACCAAGCCGTCTTACGCGCGGGGTATATCCTTAGTTTCGGAGAAGTGTCATCGGGCCCTCTTACACCCTCTTCCCAAAGGAATTCCTTGAGTGCAATGAAGTAGGGCTTCTTAATCTCATCCTTAAGAACTTTGAGCCTGAAGGAGAAGGGACGGTTGGTGTGATTGTGTGGTCGAGCCTGTTGATCAAGGAAGTTGGCTCACCAACTTTTACCCATAACTTCACACTCGAGCCTCAGGAGGCCTTTCTGATTTTCCGTTAAACTTTCAAGAAAAGACGACATGGAGAAAGGAATCGAGTTTAATTTCTGTAATCCAAAAATTTTCGAGCCATTGGTGGACATTAGGGACGAGGTACTCCCAGAGGCGGTGAGCTTTAGCTTCTTCGCTGAGGGTTCGCCCAAAGTGGTCTTTCCCTGGGAGCCCTGAGAGCCCGGGAACATGTCCATAAGAGTTCGCTGGCGTTTGGCGGTAGTAGTACCTTCCGTGGCAGGTTTCGTAACAGATCCAGGCTCAGCGGGGCTTGAAGACGGCCCATTGTCCTCCTTCGAGGCAGCTACGCGCGCAGTTTGGACATCCTCGAGGTAGACCGTACCTGTCATGGTCTGGGGTATTCTGCAGAAACAAAACGAAGTTGTGGCCCGTGATATAGGATGTGTACTTGACAATATTACATACGATAGGTGGGACCATGCAGGGGTGGCTGGCGGAGCTAGGCCTTTCTTGGACGCGGAGGGGGGCCTCTGGATTCAACACGACCAATTACGTATCACGTGCATGTCAAAATGGTCATGATCGGAATCCTCAATGTGGTGCTCTCTGCTCAAATGTTTTGAGCGATTGGACGATCGTTGTAACTAGAACATCCACGGTGCCCTTTGAAAGCTCGCCAAGCTGCCTCGTTCACGCTCATCTCCGTCTCCCCCGGCGTCCAGGGGGACCGCGGGACGTGGCGATACGACCCGAAAACCCGGACAAAATGGACGCGCAGTCCGCCGGAGAATAGACTCAACTAGCAGCAATAATACCCCTCGGTCTATAGCACATCCTGTTGGAGGTAACTTGGATTGGAGTACGAGCTATCAAGCAGGGTCGTCAAGGCATGTTTCCTTCCCATATCTCACGTCACCTCCCTCAATTTACTCCCCTACAGCTCCGCTTCACGGAGCACCGACGACGACTCTGAGACCGAGGATGAGTTACCAAACACATTCCGTGGCAGGGTCTTTTCGCAGAATACTACGCGGGTGTCCCAGATAGACGATACACACGCGACGTCATCCACCTTACGACGCCGTTCGAGCCCGCACGCAGGCTCTTCGGGCGACTCAGGCAGCAGCTCGACGTTGCTAGGCACACGAGCGCCTTTCACTCGCTCGCGCTCACCAGCAGTCGCCCGTACATCAACCAACCCTAAGATTTCGGCTAGGCGACATATGTCACCTGCCGTCTCACGTTCTTCGCGTAGAAATACTCAGCATGGACCAACCACATTCTTTCCTGCTGTTCTGGAAATCCGTATTCCCTTATTTCCAACCGCGTGGACATGGACCTTCTCTGCGGACTTTCGAAAGTGTGGTGAATCACACATCCTGCTCGGCGCTATCTTGTACGCTTCTCATACCATACACGACCTTCCGAATCCGGATCCGCACATCACATACAGTAGCCTGTGGATTGTAAAAGGTAAATCGATTGGCTCCACCCTTGATAACTTTCCTCAACTGCTCACTTTTCTAGAGCTTCTTATTTTTAGCATCGCGGTCGTTCTGTACAGTTTATGGACACATAGTACACTATCACATCCCGAGCCAATTACATCAACCCCAAAAGGCTCAATACTATTATTACCACCGTCTTTATCTTTATCTGCATCTCAAACCCCCAAACGTATCTCCTCTCCTCCCCCTCCGCGACAAACGGAAACTAGAGATTCCAGGCGAGGCAATGCCCTCGGAGCCGCGCCAAAAACTGATTTTGGATTCATATGGATGACTGTACCAAAGAATTATAGGTACTCGGTTTATTACCGCCTTACTGTGCTTGCCCTAACATCTTCGCGCAGAGAATCACTTGATGATGGAGTATTCACTGGACTACTTCTAGGTCCTCTCATAGCGGCGGGCCTATTGGTATCCGCCTTACGGTCCTTGTCCGTCGTCCCTCCTCAAGCGAGTCCTTTGCCACAAGGATGGCTGGTTGAAGCTCCTGCAGAGCTCCAGAATTCGCGGAAAGCATATACTGCCCTTGAAGCCCTCACTCTGGCGCGATATGGCCTTGTTGACCTTGCGACATTCTGCTCCACTATTCTTCTCCTACATGTGTGCGCTTCGTGGTGGCAGGAGGCAAGGTATCGCAAGCGCGGGAATGCGGCCGAGGGTGAGCGTGCGTCAGTGCCACGCAGTGAAGGTTTGCGGTCCTGGTATTACATCCTGTTTACTCTGGTTGTAAGCGTTAGTGTCTTTGTTGTCAAGGTGCTGCTGCAACTCCAAGGTTACGGAATTTGGCAACGTGCGTATCTTCACTTCGTACTTCGTGTGATGTCTCCTCTAACTATGATTACCTACAGATCTTAACTACTTCGAAATAATCTTTAGCGCACTATTTTATCAATTCACACTGTACGTGGCTATTCGGCTGGCGCATCGTGGCTTCACGCTAGGAGAGCTGGGTCTTGTCTGTTTTGGTGCGACTGCTTTGAGTATGGAGTTCTTAAACATGACTATAGCCAGGGTACGACCCAACTCCCGCATCTTCATATTCCGATTCCAACCCTTCTTCTAGATCTGGCCCATCACAACGCCCTTTATCAAAACTTACCGCCTGCCGACCCCTCTCCTCATCTTTCAACTATCTCTAATAGCAGGTTCCTTCCTGACGGGCTTCCTCCTCTCTCCCTTCCTCGTCCTCTCGCGGCATATTGCCCAGCGCCCCGTCCGCCGCCTCCGCAATCCCCAGGACAAGCAGCGCACCCGTCGCCACCTAGCGCTCGGCTTCTACATCGGGACCGTCATCATCGTCGGTGGCCTCATCGGTATGTGGACACGCTGGATCCTCGGCAAACGCGATCCATGGCTCTGGGTCATCTTCTGGCTCCTGGAAGGAAAGCGGACGTGGACCAGGCCCGCGCTCCTCGCATACTGGGCCGCTCTCGGTTCCCTAAGTGTTGCAGGCTGGAATCGCCAGCTTGCACGGTCGCGCCGGTACTGGCCCAAGAATAGCGGGACGGGCGAAACGCTGATGGTACTTGGGGCAGTGGAGAACTCGACGCCTACATCGGCGGCAGCATCGCAGGCGACGGAGCAGACATCTGCGAGCTTGTCAGCGGCGCCGGGCTCGCCGATTCCGATGGGAGTAGGAGGGATGACTTTCCCGAATCTGCCGAACATGCCTAACAGTGCACAGGTGTCGGGTGTTGCGACGGATCTGCTGGATGCAGCCGATAAGCATGTGCCAACGTTGGGCCTCAATGCTCGACGCAAATTCTTCCATGCGCTCGCAGTGGTCATGTTCATCCCTGGGGTGGCGTTTGACGTGAGTTCTGGCCTTCGTCGTGTGTTGGGGTGGTGAAATTGACTGCCTTTTGATTGGCATTTTCTTCTTGTTCGATTGTTTCGCGATGCCTTGTAGCCGGCCTTTACACACCTATCGTTTAGTGCTGCGTTCGCGCTGTTCACTTTTACGGAGTATGTGCGCTACTTTGCGATCTACCCTTTCGGCGCGCCGATCCATCTCTTCATGAACGAATTCTTGGACCATCGGGATCGCGGCACGGCGATTGTGAGCCATTTTTACCTCTTGACGGGGTGTGCGGGGTCTGTTTGGCTTGAAGGGTGAGTCGATCTGTTCTTTTCCTCTTCGTGCGTTTTGACAGGAACATGTAATAGGCCAAGCCAATTGCTCCAGTTCACGGGGATCTTGACGCTGGGAGTGGGAGATGCGATGGCAAGAAAAGCGGAAATATATACCTGAAATCCACGCTAATCATTCGGTCCGAACAGGCATCTATCGTAGGCAAGCGCGTTGGATTCCACCGATGGTCGCCGACTACATCGAAGACTCTGGAAGGCAGCATCGCGTTTACAGTCACCATCGTCGCGTGTGCATGGCTTCTTCGCTTGTTCGGATTAGCGGAGGGCTTCTCGGTGTGTTCAACTTCTCTTTACACATACAAAATTCGCTGACGTTTCAACACCAGACGTTGCGGTATGCGGCCGTGGTCGGGCTTTCGTCGGTCCTCGAGGCCTTATCAGACCAAAACGACAACCTCACGCTACCCCTCTTTATGTGGAGTGTGCTTGCTGTCGCCGACGTATAGACATGTTTTAGCATTCGAGATCAAAATGAAACAGGAATACATTGCCAGACCATATTTTTCCCTGCCACACGCTTACATGTGAGATAAATATTTTGCGAATAGCTGTTTATTGGATCAGTCAAGCGGAGGAAGCTATGCGGTGGCGCATATCCCAAACCCGGTGGTTTCGTCTGGGTCTGGGTTCATCTCAGTATAGAAGCAAATGATGTTGTAGTAATGGGTTGTGAAGTCGTAATGTAATGGTATTCCTCGTGGTCAAATAAGCGGTGGCAGGACAAGCGTGCGAGGGATGTGCCGCGAAGTATAAACTGCCGGCAACGCGTACAAGGCACGATGGGCTTCAGGACCTGAGAGACGTCATGATTCTCGCGGCCTCGGCAACTGCCGATGGTTCAGGGAGTTGTGGAGTACAGTGAGGTGAATCGCAATTTTATCAGAAAAGGGTATTCGCCGCTGCTTGATTGTATTGATACCCATATCCAGTCTCTCCTCCATGTTGCGTCTCTGACTTGCCTCGTTCACAGTCGCCGCCCGACCACTGAATCCACCCAGCCGCGGCGTAATTCGCTCATGGAGTCACCCCGCGACTCCTCGTCTACTCTGACACCATCGAGCTCTGCTCCCGCCCTGCTCGACCTGCAGAAACTCTCACCGCACTCGTTGTCTTCTCCTCGTGGAGCTGACCTTTCAGGACCCCTAAGGCGTTTCCCTCTTCGTTCATCAGCTAGACCGTCAACTGCACCTGAAAATAAGGAGATTTTAATGCTCCCTTCATTGCCACCGGGTCAGATCAAGCTTCCCGACAAATCACAACCACGTCTTATAGGGGAAGGCCTGGGTAAACAGCCAGAATCATTCTACCACATGCATACGGTCAGAGAGGACGATGCAGATACGCAATCGGTTCTAAGTCTCGGTACGTAGTCCACCAGACCTACCCCTAGCGTGTCTGTGAATTTGTTGAATATCTAGGAATCTTGCCCTCCCCTTTTAATGGCGATGCTCACGATGTCGTTTCCTCTTCACAAACGGACACCACATCGTCAACAAAATCAAATTATGCGGAGTACGATTGGGCGACGTTCATCAATGCATATGCTAACGGCCGGTGGGACCCACACCGCACGCCCAACCCCCCTCGATCCTATGTACCTCTATCTACCGGATTCTCGCTCTCCTCCGAGATCACGTCATCAGCACCGTCGAGAGTGATCGATTCGTTCGACTCAGATACCCCTCAAGGGCCGTACCACCCTAGCAGCAACCTTGAGACTCATTCGGAACCACAAATCATACACACACAGCCTCTCACGCACAATAATTCAGTCGGAATCCCCGCAGCAGCACAGTCATTAACATCGACTCTCTCGATATCCCCGACATCGTCATTAACACGGTTTCGGCCCGGTGCACCGACCAACCTTCCCCTTCCTGCACATCGCATGTGGGGCTCGTTGTCCAACTCCTCTGGTCCACTCCGTTCGCCTGGTGAAACGGCGAACCTACCTTCAACGAATGCACACTCCAAGTCGGAGGTGCAGACGACTGTCGCGACCCTTCGATGGGCAGCGGCGCGTGTCGACATCTCGCCTCTTGCGCTACCTTCCCCAGAGCACGAACTGACAGACCCGATGCGCGGCGTTACAGCCACTGTACCCGGCTCTCATCCGCCCGGCTACGACTTAGGTCTTGATCATCCGTTGACACCGGGGGGCACGCGCAAGACGCGTCTTGCAAGCTTCTGGCGCGGCACAACAGATGTTGAAAAAGACGGCTCACCAGGATCGTTCACGGACTCACCCACGAATCAACCACCGGATAACGTAAGACAGCAGAGTGGCCCCGTATCCATCGTTGAACCCTTCCCGCGCAGCCTTGAGAAAAGTATCCCTCCTGCCTCAGCTCCTCAAGCCGACGCGTACCACAGCAACGACTTACTAGCAGTTGACTACTTTGGATCTGTTGACCAGCCTCTCGCGGATCCACCATCTAATATCCGGAGTTTTCCCGACGACAATGAACTTCAGCCCACCGGAGAACTTGCTTCGGTCCAAGTTGTCACGCACCCAACCTCCCCGGAACTGGGGACGATGTCAGTTCCCGCGCTCCCGAGACGCCTGTGCCTGACCCGCCAGACATCGTCACCCCTCCCGGTGTCTACTCCACACGAGCCTAGACTTCTCGGAGGTCGCGGCACATCAGAGACCATCACGAGCATTAAAGCTGGCCGCGCGGCGAAAGAAGAGCAGATGTTTGCAGAGCTGGGATATCTCGCACCGCCTAATCCACCCGACGAGCTGGAGCGTCGGAGGGCGTTGTATAAGTGCGTGCCTTGTTCCCTCTTGCTTCTTGGTGAATCTGATACTAGTTGCTGATACAGGTTCAACATCTGGAACACGGGTCCAGACCTTAACTTCGACCGGATAGCGCACCTTGCGAAGCTCGTCTTCAGCACGAAGGGCGTGCTGATCTCATTAATCGATGGCAAAGAGCAGTAAGCAGTATAAAGCTTGCGTAGGATTTACGCTGTATTGAACACTTCCTCGTTGCTCCTCCTCTTTCGGCGAATCTTAGGTGGCATAAGTCAGAATGTACGAACCTTTTCCTAACTTGTTGTATATCATGCGTCGTCATTGTGCTAATAACTGTGTCTGACGGCGTTAGGGGGCCTTAAGACGGTCAGCACCGTGCGGACCCACACCCTCTGCGCACATGCAATCCTTCAGCAGTAAGTTCCTCATCTTCCTCCGGCACCCTTGCTCAAAGGCTCTTCGGTTTCTCATTGCAGGGGGATGAGCCCATGGTCATCCTTGATACTCATCTCGATTGGCGCTTCGCAAAAAACGTATGTCCTCGATCCTAGCGCGTCTCACCACCGGTGGTGGCGCCTGACTCTTTTGTCATGATTATCCTTCTCATCGTTTTCTTTACATGTGCCCTCTTGCCTTGGTCCGCTTAGCCGCTTGTGACGGGTGCGCCACATATGCGGTTTTACGCTGGAGCACCCTTAAGGACGACAGACGGGTACAATATTGGAACGTGCGTCGTTGTAGACAATCTCTTATCGCGCTTCTTACGATTTTTTTTTCGTTTGGCGTCGGCTAGCTTGGCGATCATGTGTGATAATCCTCGTGAGGACTTTTCGCCCCGACAGAAGCATACACTAAAGGAGTTTGCTGTTGGTCTTCCGCATCTTTTCCCTGCAGGCCTAAGCCTCATGTTTGATTACAGGCGATCGCGATGCGCGAGATGGAGCTTTGGCGGGACAAGGTGCGGCGACCTCAGGGCCATGGTATTCTTATCTCGCTAACACGAACTCTCATCAGATTCAACTGCGGATACGCGATCGGATACAGAACTCGGCAAGTAACACCATCTGTGGTCTATTCCACAGTTGTCCAAGTCTGACAATGACACTAAAATGCGATCATCACACAGATGGAACAGTTTAGCCGGGAGTGCCTCGAGATAGACACCGAGGTACACGCGCCGCTTGCAGGGGACCGGCTAGACCTCATCGTCGGCTCCTCCATGGACAAGGTGTATGACCGCGCTGCGAAGCTCGTCAAACGCACGCTAGACGTCGAGGGCGTAATCGTCATGGACGTCTCGCATTGCGAGGTGCTCGAGTCCATGAGTGCCGAGGGCACCGTTTCCGTGATCATGCACTACGGCGACCCGCAGTTCCAGGCGACGAATCGCCAGCTTACGTCAGAGGAGTATCAGAAGCTCAACGCATTCTTCGCGAAACACCCGGATGGGAAGATTAGCGAGGGAATCGTACCGCCAAGCTTTAGGCCCTTCTTACCCACACACATTCAGTATGCACTGAGTATGTTTATAATTGTTGGTAACGATACAGCAAGCTGACTGGGCTCATTGTGTTAGCGGTGCCGATATTCAATATCGACAAGAGGCCATTCGCCCTACTTTGTGCCTATAATGGGACAGACCAGACAAAGCGATATGTAGGGAAAGCCCTAGCAGTCCTCCTGGATATCTTCCTGACTGTCGTTGTGTAGCTCGAAGGTCACGAATTGTCCTATTTGCGAGCGATAGGTACCTCCCTGCGATCGATAATCTGTTGAAGCATACTAACATCTGAAATTAGGTGTTATTATATTGTCAGCCGTCCTAAAGCGTCGGATGATTCTCGCTGACAAGGCGAAGAGCTTGTTCATCTCGAAGTAAGGTCTTTTCTTTTGTGGTCAGTAATCTAAACTGAAAGTTTTTATTTAGCATATCGCACGAGCTTCGCACACCATTGCATGGAGTGCGTTAAATCCGTTTTTAAATTCAATTGCAGAACTGTTTCACTTAATATGCGTGGCAGATACTGGCCGCGGCAGAGCTGCTAAGTGACAGTCAAATGAATCACTCGCAGCTCTCCTTCCTTCAGACTGTCCAAGCGTGTGGTAATTCTCTTGTCGAGACCGTCAACCACGTCCTGGACTTTACGAAGCTCAGCGGGAACTCGAAGGCTGGTGGCGTAGAAAATGTGATTGTTCCGTCAAAGTCAGTTATCCAAATTCTGGATATTGCTCATAGTCTTATCAGGTTCCGTTGGCCAGGGTCGACTTGATGCAGCTTGTGGAAGAAGCTGTGGATGGGTGCTGGATTGGCCACCGGGCCCGCGCAGCTATCACAGGCGACTCTGGAATTGGGAGTGTATATTCTCCGCCAACGGAGGAACATGGGTCACCTATGGCTACACGCCGTGTCTCGGTGGAGACTGTCGTAGATATCGGATATCGGCGTGAGGTAACTACCGATTTTGTTTTCTCGTGGTGTTTGATGTTTACCCGGTGAACTTCATAAGGGCTGGACGCTGAGATGCGAAAAAGGTGGCATCCGCAGAGTTCTGATGAACGTCTTCGGGAACAGCTTGAAATTCACAGGTGTATGTTTTAGTCCTCCCTCACGATCTACGTCTTCGATTTATCGTCGTCATTTCAGGATGGCTTCGTTCACGTAGTGTTACGGCAGTTGCCTCCCGCTGCAGAGGACCCTCCCAACAAGGTCAAGATCGAACTTGCAGTGGTGGATACTGGAAAGGTATGTTAGACAAGCACGCCATGCCTCTGCCCATCCTCACTTCGCCGTTGCAGGGTATCAGCCAGAATTTCCTCAAGGTAATGATGAACTGTCTTTATCTTCCCTCCATACGCTCATCGGAGTCGTCGTAGAACCAATTATTCCATCCGTTCTCGCAAGAAAATCCGCTGCAGACTGGAACAGGGCTAGGACTTGCCATAGTCAACAGTATCGTTACTTCTGAAAGTGTGGGCGGCAAGGTGGAGGTCTGGAGCGAAGAAGGCGCTGGCACAGAAATCAAAGTCACTTTCTCAGCAGAAAAGATTGAGGAAGAAGTGCCGTCACCGGAGATGGAACCATTCAAGCTCGCCAATCTCAATAGACTTCCAACCGTCTCACTTATCGGGTTCGATGCTCCACGTCAGGGCGCTGAGCTTCTCAGACGGGTCCTCGAGAACTACTTCAAGACATGGTGGGGACTCGAGATACACACCGATGTAGGATTCGGGGATATCGTTGTTTTGAACGAGGACCCCACTCTCGTTCAAGCGGCTACAGACCGACGGGATACCAGTCGACCGTTCATCATTTTCTCGGCTGCACGTGGAAACTCAATGATAATGGCTGTTGCGGACGAACACGAACGCATAGGGGGATTTTGTCGTATCCTTTTCAAGCCTGGGGGACCCTCGCGGCTCTGGGTGATTGTCAAACTTTGCCTGCATGCACTCAAGATTGGTTCAAGCTCCCGCGGGGTCTCGCCTGATGGACATCACATCAATGGCGACTATACACCCACCCCTCCTCCTTTTCATGATAAAGAGCGAAGCATATCTGCGTCCTCCATCCCGCGACGAAAGTCCGAAGAGGGCCGTAATTCAACTTGGTCCCGGTCGTACCCATCCCGGCCGCCAATGTCGCTCCGCGCATCAACAACGCATCCGATCACCACAACATGGCGAAGTTTGGCCCCTACGGTCGAGAGGGTGGAAACTCCTGATTCAGACACGATAGTACCAACAATAGCTGTCGGCACTGGCGGATCCCTCTTAAAGTCTTCTGTGAGTGCCTTCGACTCGTCGGAGCGCCGCTTTCGGGTGTTGGTCGTCGAGGACAACAATATCCTCAGAAATTTGCTGTGAGTCATTATCTTCATCCTGAAGATCCAAAAGTCTGACGCCTCTTGGTGTTTCAGGATCAGATGGCTGTCACAAAAGGTGAACTCGTCCGTTCTTGGGAGTATACACAACTGACTGATAACGATTCTTTATAGGGTTACGATTTCCGGGACGCCGTTGACGGACGGGATGGTGTGACCATCTATGAATCCGAGGGACCTTTTGAGTACGTGATGAGCTACAGTGGAAGATGCTCCTTCCTAACAATAGTCTCAGTGTCGTTCTTCTTGATCTATCGATGCCGGTTCTCGACGGTCAGTTTCACTTACTCACGTATATAGTCTTCGTTGGGTTTGATTAACAGGACGGGATCCACAGGTGTAGCAGCCACAGCCGAGATCCGGCTCATCGAGTCCAAACGTGCAGCTGCTAGCAATTTGACTAGCAACGCTCCTGTACATCCTTCTCGTATTCTAGCCTTGACGGGCATGTCATCGCTTGAGGATAAGCGGCGAGCCTTCGAGGCTGGAGTTGACGGATAGTGAGCTTCATCTCGGCTTCAATGTCGATCTCATAATGCTGATCCCTGCACCGCTTAGCCTTGTAAAACCCGTTGCCTTCAAAACACTTGAAGAGATGTTCCACAGACTTGGATTGACGTGATGGTATTCTCTCCATTCTCTTTCTATCAAGTCCTTTTTTTACACTTCAAGCTATTTTATTTCTTTATACAGGACTATCTTCCTCTACCACATCTCTGAGTCATACACCCTGCAACCTCGCTTTGTTTACATCCTGACGTTTTCGCCCCTTCTAATCCTCTGTATATCATCCTCTCAAATTGGTATCTCTCTCCCATCCTTATACAACATCCCTTGTAGCAAAATAGCAAATAGATCGCGTCACACGTCCTTGGTGCTTGTATCATCGTCTCTGAATCTGAAGTACAGGAAATTCAACAATTCAAATAAATGAGTGAAAGACCCGTACACAGATACTATGTACTCTACATGCGTGATAATGGAACGACGAGCAAGATAATCATCTTTAGATCGAGTTTTGGTGGTTTGGTGAGTGTGGGCTCGCATAGGAAGTCCTTTTCTACAAATACAACTCTGGGTGTCCTTCTCCTTTCCACTTTCTCTCTAACATTAACGACGGGAGGTATCTAGTTTTGGGATACGTCGATCTGCTCCTGGTGGGCCTCCTCGCGGTGCTGCTTCAACAGGCGATCGAGTGCGGCCTTCTGGCCGACTTCGAGCTCGCCAGACTGGATGCCGGAATGGTAGATACGGAGGAGAGAGTCGACGTCGTCCATTGATTGGGTACGGACGTCTGCGAGCTCCTTGATCTTGTTGGTGGCGTCCTTGACCTATTACGGAAAGATGTCTATCAAAGCCTGATCGACACGACTAAGTAGATGGGGACGCACCTCCTCGTCAGTAAGCTTGAGTCCGAGCTGCTCCACTCGCGACTTGACGGCGTTCCATCCCGTGAGGCGATGACTGGTTCGACGAGTAATCAGTCACCGTGCATTCGGAGAGCGTCAAGGTGTAGATATACGTACCCGATAGAGACGTAGCGTGTCAGACCGAAGTCTTCGGGCTTGAGAATCTCGTAGGTGCTGGGGTTGTTAAGGATGGCCTTGGCGTGGATACCAGCCTTGTGGGTGAATGCACAGTACCCGCTATGATTGAAACCGTGAGATCAAGAGCGAAGAACACAGAGAGTGGTGGACGAACGTGATAGGGTTCATGAAAGGAATGTTGACCTCGACGGCTTCGGCGACGAGATTCTCAATTTCACGGAGCATGGGGAGATTATACTTGGACTTGACGTATTCAGGGTTGGCGGCGTAGAGGCAGGCGATGAGGCCTCCTAGGGGTGTGATTCCGACACGTTCACCGATGCCGAGAACGGCTGGAGGGGTATAATATATTCAGTCATTCCCAGCTAAAATAAAGCAGGGCCGGACATACAGGTGTCAATGTGTGTCGCACCGGCTTCCAGAGCGGTGTAGGCATTAGCGATGGCTAAGAGACTTTGGTAAGACGGGCTGAATGCACATGCAAGTGGCATTGAACGCACCCATGCCAGTGTCATTATGCAGATGCAGTTCAATGTCGCATCCGACGACACCCCTCAGGGTTCGGACGAGATCATACACCTGCCTGGGGTTGGCGCAGCCAACAGTATCGGCAATACCGACCCGGTTCACGCCGATCTTGTCGACGGTCTGGTAGATCGAAAGCAAGTCGACCAAGTCCGAACGGAACGAGTCCTCCGATGAGAAGCGGACCTCGATGCCCTTGGACTTGACGAACTCGATAACTTCAATGGCGGTCTTGGTGATGTATGCCATATCCTTTCCGTGCGAGAATTCACGGAGGAAGGACGAGGTGCCGATGACGACGTCAACACCATCAACACCTGACGGGATATGTTAAGCTTCGACAGCAGTGAGGCGGAGGCGGCGGGTCGCGTGAAGCCTTACCGGTCTCGACTGCAATGCGGGCATCGTCCATGTGGCATCGGATGTGTGTGAGAATTTTGGCCTTCAATCCGAGCTTGCAGATGGCCTCGCAGTCGGCGCGAGATTGCTCCGAGGCGACGGGGGAGGTAAGCTCAATATATTCCACACCGAAGGCATCGAGGGCCTTGGCGATAGCGATTTTGGTCTTGGTATCGAAGAAAGCGTTGGCGAATTGCTCTCCCTCTGTAAGAAAGCACGAAGTAAACGTCAGGGCAACGCTCCACCCTGTGATCTGAAGGAAACATACCTCGGAGTGTGCTCTCGATAATGTTAAAGTTCGAAATGTTGGAGAGAAAATCGGCGGCGCGGGGTGCGTATGGGTTGCGCTTTTCTTGAGCAGCGCCGTTTGTCCTGGGAGAGGTGCCTCGCTTTCCGTTCATTTGGGGCTTGACGCCGTTGGTCATTGGGACAGCAACCATCTCGTCCGTGGGTAGGGAGCCGCCGTTTTGGTGGGGGCACATTATGGTAGGTTGAGAGAGAGGAAGGTAGTAATGTACGTTGTTCTAATGGAAGCCTATAAAAGTTTCTGCAAATTTTGGAGTCACCTAATCTGACTCCAGGCATCAAGACGATTGCGCTCACGTGATACTCGGCCGATCGGCATTGCGCAAGTTTTGTTCAATTGTCGTCAGGTTCCCATACCCATGGGACGTGCGAGTACTTGCACCCCCGAGGACTCGCCATTGAAATCCCTGGACACATTCCAAGGGTTAGGGTGATATCCACCGTGAAGGAATAGTTTTACTTAGCTTCAATATCGATTGCGAGCTTGTATACTGCGTCAAGCTTCAGGCTAAGTGGTTTAAGCAGACTTCCAAGTCTTCACGCTACCATTCCAAGGGATGCAGAAATGGTTAATTACCAGGGGGAGGTACGGTGAAGTTTCTGGGCATCTGATAAGTGTGCCACGTGTATACAGTCAATGTTACATATACAAATGTAGCGTATATACAAATCAAGAACCTTCCTGGTAGTCGGGCGCCCAAGACGTGGGCCCTTCGTGGCCCGTTCCTGCGATATATCTAAAGCTTAAGCCCCGATAGCATCCGTTATTGGTGGAGCCTTGACGACCTTCTGCACAGTCAGCTTTGTAGTCTTCTCCTGAGTGCTGGAAGGTGGAGCAGCAGCCTCAGTCGGAGGTGACAGCTTCGCCTTCTTCCTCTTCTTGAGAAGTGCTGATTGATTTACTGGCTTAGTAAATGGACGCAAATACAGATCAAACCGACATACCAGCGGATACAGCACTCTTCACGTTCTCAGTAAGCTCTCTGCTTTGCTCGAGATACTCGGTGTCGTCGAAACGATGTTTCTTCCCTGCAAGTGCTGGTGGCTGATCCCCTGCACCACTGCGTGAGGGTTCGCCTGAACCAATGGCCGGACTACTGGTAGAAGCACCGGTGGAAGGTTCGATGCCGAGTTTACGCTCAAGAGCCTCGAGCTTCGCCTTCTGAGCTGCTGCCTTTGCGGCCAGCCTTTCGGGTTCAGATTCAAGATATTCAGCGAGTCTAGAGGAAAGATCAGGCAAGTTAGGAGCGACGATAAGGTAGAAGGACGGTGGAACATACTTTTTGGCTTCCTTAATCGTGCTCAGTCTCCTGCCGCTTAGGTCCCTACACGAGTCATTGTTACTCGTCTTCTGACTGCTCATCCGCCCTCCAGCGGCCCTTAGCTGAGATCCGAAGCCACCCTTACCACCCACCAGTCGAGGTGTGAGCCGGAGAGTCACGAAGTTGCGGGTGGATACTGAGTCGGCCTGTGTGTCAGGGTGTAGAGAGGATATTGTCGCTGCAGGCGGTATTGCGCGCCCCCTATGGGTTGATAACACATAGCGAGAGGAGTCGCCGAAGGGCAATCCGATGTAACGTTCTTGAAGTAGCGAAGGAACATCGGAGATGGGGGTCGCCGACGGAACGGTGAGAGTCAAGGAAGGGAAGGGAGAGAAAGTTTGGATGAGAATGGAGGTGGAGTCGATGTTGGCCATGCTGAATGGTGAGTAGTAAGGGAGAGGAGGAGTGTTTGTGCCTAATTGTCGGGAATTCGTTGAACAAACAAGGCGAATTCCAAATTCCGATGGGGTGCATACCTCATCGCCGCTCTCATTCTTCATTCAAGTTCATTGCAATGCTCATACAAGTACTCCTGCTTTTCGACGGAGGAAACTCGTAGCCTAGCCCTACACTACTCTCTACATGTCCCACACGGAGCCGGACGAAGCCCTGGAACTGCGTACCATCTGCCGTAGATCCGATACTCCATCACTGATGGGTGCGTCGGCCTGCTAGGATCAACATATAAAAGCGCAGCCTCTACGATGCTCAACTTCAGATTTGTAATCTCAACGAACACCTCCCATATCGCTGTGCGTTATGTTCTGTGCTCTGATTTTTGTGGCCCTGGCTGGCTACGTCTCTGCCCAGTAAGTGCCACCCACCTCACGGACGGCCAGCACGATATCTAATCCTTTTGAACCAGACTTTCTCCAGGATGCAAGACGGCCCTCCTTTCGATCTCGACCAACCCAGATGCCGCTGCTTGTCTCACCCCAAGTGCCTTGATCCCCTCTCTTTCGGGATCGCAGAACACAACTATGCTGGATACAATCGACACCTGGGTGACCACCATGTGTGCCGCCAGCCCCTGCAGTGACGCTACCATATCTGCCGTGGTCAAGAATATCACCACGGGATGCGCTGGGGACGCTAGCGTGTCGTCGGCATTGCTGGAGAACGTACACAGCGCGCAATTTATCTACCCAACTGTTCGGAAGATCCTGTGCTTGAAGGAGTACGATTACGGCTTTCAGATAGAGATCATATGCTAATCTTGTCTCTCCAGCTCTGGCAAGAATTGTGTGACTCAGACATTGGCCAACGTCCAAACCTTCATGAGCAATGGCAACAAGGCCATCACGAACCTCTCGGACAGCAACTTTGGCGCTCTCATCGCCAGCGCCGGTTCCTTCGTCGGCAAGTTGGAGGCCAATGCACCAGCAGCAGCACCCCGAACGCGTTCCATGAGATTCGGCGTGCGCTCCGCCAACCAGACGCAGACGCCCTCGCCAAAGACCCCTTCGAGCCTGCCCGCGAATATGACTTGCACAACCTGCATCAAGTCGGCGGCGCAGATCATCAACAACGATTACCCGGGTTCGGTGGACAAGATGTTTCCAGGTCTCGCAGAACTTTGCAGTATCAAAGTTACAAGTACGTTCTGCGCATCAGTATATCCGGGGTTGTGGGAGCTGAATGTGTTTGACGGATAGCTAATACTACAGCGAATGTCACCAAAGCTGCTAGTCTTCACTCCTCTGCGACTGGGTTGGGTTCCCTTTCGACGGGTGGAACTTATCTTGGCGCATTCGTGGCTACATTGGTGATGACGATAACTGCTGTATCCCTGGGTTAGTCATCATTCTGAATATATGTGTTTGGCGATGAAAGGTTGGGAGAGAGGATGTCCCCCAAGGGGCTCAAACGGTTAGTTTTTTTGACCTGAGATGTGTTATTCGTCGAGTCAACTTCCATGGGATGACCATGGGCCCCAGGCTCCCAAAGGGTAACAAAGCCCACACCCGTCAGTCTTTATGTCGTTACAGGGAGCATCCTCAGAAATCGTTCAATAGTTGAAAGGGTCGCGCGTCCATATCACTTGCCGATGCATTGCAGGCTGCAACCGCCCGCAACCATCATCAGCCAAGTCGCGACACCTTCGGCCATCACGGTTTCATCAGAGCATTTCCTGAAAAGGAGGGCGTTTCATCTAGTCTAGTTCAACTTAAGCGTTGTTAGGTGAGGGGTTCCGTTCGGTTGAAACGGCCAAAAATTCCGATGGCGTGATCATCGGGGTTCGAGCACCGAACCACGCTTCAACGGCTGTCGGCTGAGAAACGCAACTCGGATGTCATCACATGAGCTGGACGCGTCGCGATAGCCTAGCATTTTCATGGCTCAAGGACGGACGCGAATCGATTGGGGCATCGTCAATTAACTCATTCCGCGATGGTCAGACGGCGGGCGGCCCGCATTAGGTTCTTCGAAACCATCCTGGCATTCTCATAGATGATAAGCTGGAGGATCTCTCTAAATCGCGGTTTCGATGTTCCATTTATCATTCCGACTACCATTTGGTGATGCTGGTCGTCGCAATTCTAGAGTGGGAAGAGTTGATTGAGGAATTTCGACCATTCAGCCTCCCAGATTGCGTTGAGGATATCTTTCATTTCTTGCGTCTCTGAGCAAGCAGCGCGACATTTTCCGGGTGTTTGAGCCTCCGTAGACATAGTGCATGTAGATATCGGACTCTGAGCTAGTAGTTCGAGCTACGGTAGAGTCAAAGACATATTTCTTATTATTATAATCTTATCTGGCTGATAACAGATCACGCGTCCTGTCTTTTCCTTAACTTAAAGCCGCCCTTAACGCCGAACGGAACCCTTCACCCAGCAGCGCCTAAGTAAGAGCAGACCTTATATAAAATCAGATCGACTATCATCTGATATATTAGGTCAGCTACTGGAGACTACGTTTCATCAGCGGATCATCATCATGCTGAAACGCGCCCCTATGGACTCTGGAGAGTATAAAAAGATGCTCACCAGCATTCCGAGTTCCCCAGATTTGATATCTCATCCACCCTCACACCGTTGAACGGTCGTACTCATCCTCCTTTCGATTCAATATGATGTTCCGCTCCATCACGATCGCTGCCCTGGTTGGCTTTGTATCTGCAAACTCGTACGTGCCCCATTTCATCACCAGGGATTTCGGTGTCGCTCTGGACACCCCTAGCTGACTTGCATTTTCATGCTTATCCTGCAGATATTCGATTGGATGTATGAACACATTGATCGACATTGGACAGAATGCCGAGATCGGTGCTTGCCTAAAGCCCGCTCTTCTCCTTCCTATCCTGGTCGGTGTTGGGAATGGCCCCGAGTCTGTGATTGGTTATATGGACACTTGGTTGGCGAGCATGTGCGGCTCTCCGGCGTGCAGCGATAACGCCCTTAACGCGGTCGTCACCAACATCACCAAGGGATGCTCGGTGGAATTTGGTCTGGGTTCGGTTCAGGAGACGCTTGACTTTGTCAAAACCAACTACAAGACTGCACGGAAAGTCGCATGCCTGAAGGAGTGAGCGTTCAACTGTCCCGTTCTACGAATTTTGACTAACCCCTCGCGCGTGTAATAGTGGACAGGTGAATTGTGTTACGGGGACGCTCAGGAACGTGGAGGCGCTCACGGGCACGATGAATCTGAATGAGAAGAATATCGTAGCCATCGTTAAGGCTACCAAAGCTGGGCTCCCCTCCAAGCTCCTCTGCACGAATTGCATGAAGGGAGCGTATGTGATGATCAGCACAAATGTTCGTGATGCTTTCACGGCCAGTGACACCAAGTTTATCACGGACACTTGTGGCCCTGCCTTTGTTGGTGAGTAGGCTTTTTGGTGTTTCTCTTCGTTCATTCGTTGATTTCGCATGTCTTCAAGATGGTGGCATGCCTCCCGGCCTCATCGACTCTGCTTGGGAGCCATCTGCCGCCCCACCAGCAACCACGACTTCTTCCACCACAACCTCATCTACGCCCACGCCTACATCTACACCTACACCTGCTGTGACACCGCTGAAGAAGAACGCTGCTCTTGGCGGTCCTTCCGTTCTGTCATCTGGTGCATTTATGGCGATTTCTGGTCTTACCATCCTCGCGGCTGGGATGGCGTGATGGGAGCTTATACGTACACGGGAGTGAGAGGCGGTGGTTCGTCACTTCGGGCTTTGACCTTGCGTCGCATCAATCGAACGATGAATCTCGAGAGCTGGATCACTCGAGGCGTCCATCGTCTGATATCTACCAACAGCAGCTGGTAGATGGAATTATGTTGCTAGGCATTCGCAAGATATGTATGGTACTTACCTATCTGCATATGCATTGCAATTGTCCTATCGCTTAAGAAACTACCAGCTTCACGCCGCTATGCAAACCCGCCGCCCGCAAATTCTAACGAATTTATTTGGCGACCATGTTTTGGGGACAGAAGATACGCTGACCGTCGTCAAACCCACAGTGTGCGTGCGAATATGAGCAGAATGACAGAAATCGTGATCATGACATTGAGTCTGAAACTGCCTCCACCATATGCGCATGCTAACACAACTTACAGTGGCGTGATTAATACACGAATCTCTCGATACTGAGCTTCTCACCGTTACCCAAGCTAACAACGCCTCTGGGTTTGTCTTGGCCTAACTAAACCCCTGGAACTTGCGCTTCGTCATTCAACGCTCCGATGTTATAGGAAATGCTAAACAACTCGCATCTACTTGTCAATGAACGCTGACAGGTGCGAGTCACTTGTCCGTAACACCGTTGACAGTGACACCACCCGCTCATCGCTGCCGCACTCTGACACTGAACGTTAAACACTCAGGCTGAGTTTAAAGACCCTGCCTTGCGATATGCGTATTGTGACTAATACTTATAGACATCTCCTCGAAAGTATAGTCTTCTCCCATTCTGCGCTCTCTTCCCTTCCGAAACATCAATTTACAAAGGCATTTTACATATGCACCAAGAGCACAACATCCCCTGGAATGCCCTTGCATCCAACTTCACATTCATCCGCGACAACCCCCGATTCACTCCCCGTATATCTGGATTCTTTGTCCGCAACCTTCCTACACAGGCCGAGACGCTCAACCACTTTGCGCGTGTCCTTTCCAAAACAATCACAACATTCGCCGAAACCGAGCGCACCAAATATGACACCTCCTTCGATGCTCCTAATTCCGGCAAGCTCTTCGCCGACGAGCTGCGCGACCGGTATCCGGATTATATGAACGAGAAGAACCAACGCATAGAGCATTGGATCGAGCGTGCCACAACATCCTCTTACCCACCCCACAACAAGTACTACGATACCAGTCAAGCGGACCTCGCGGAGGTAGTGAAGATCCTCATCAACGAAAACCAAATGCCGGTGCTCTTGATGCTCGCCCACCATCCACTCATCCCAATCCATAGTCTACATCATCTCAGCTGGGGACATCATTTCGGTTTTTCGCGCGTCGCCGAAGCTGCTCTCCATACTTATATCTTCTTCAACGTTTGTGCGGCGACCGACACCCTGCGTGGGGGTGAATACTTGGAAATTCCCGAGTATTCATCCATGATTCGCGAGATAACGTATCCCATGGATTATCCTGCACAACAGCTCCCACACCGTGAATTCCTTTTGAACTTGCCGAAAGATCCCAAATCTACGATGCCTGAGGCGCATCGCGACTTTCCCGGACTTCGGGATTACATGAAGAGATCGTTCAGCCTGCTTTATCGCTATGAGATGTTGGTGCGGGAGTGCAATTTGCATCTGGAATGGGAAACACTTATCGCTGAGGTGTTCGAATATTGGATCAGGATTAGAGGTGTGAAAATCGACTACCTTGTCAATGAAGCAGATAACGAGTACCTAAAACGGTTCAAGGCCTGATGTACTTACCTTGATGGCACTGTATAGCACCCCCGGGTGAACCTCACCTCATATAACACGTATGGGCCCATGCCATTGCCATTACACAATGGCTGGGACCACAGTAAGATAGATCAACATACATGTAGATTCGGCTGCACCCTTATGATGTTAAGAACAGAAGGTGATGTCTACCCTATATGTATATTTACCTTTAGTCCAACAACGGTTGCATGCCACTGCCACCGTTGCATTTTCCTGTACCCCTGAAGTCATTATGGCGCATGCTAGCCACCCACACAGATATTCGAATTATGTGAACCTGCCTTTTTTGACGTCCCGGCCGTAGAGTGCGGGCCGGTCTAATTCAGGCCAAGGCTGGAGCCGGCACCGTTGATACTGACAGTCGCAAATGTTCGGCGGCCATGGGGACTGTGACATGACAGGTAGGAGTCAGTCTACCTCCTCGAATGCGAAGTATAAGAAGCAAATACAAGATTACGAACATGTTGGATCTGTTCAAGTTATCGTCTGACCCAGACTTTGCAGGCTCCTGAAGTCATATACTCGTAGGTGAGAACATGCAGTGTTTTGTAGGCCAGGACGTATGGACTGAATCAAAAAGCAGCAAGAAAAGACTTTGATAGATAATGCACCAGGAACATACAATTCCTTGGAACGCCCTCGCCTCCAATTTCAAATTCAGCCGCGAAAACCCACATTATACACCCCGTCGCACTGGGCTCTTCCCACGCAACCTCTCCACCCAGGCCCAAACGCTCAATCACTTCGTGCGCATTCTGCATAAGACCATCACCGCCTTTTCCGAGACCGAGCGCGCGAAATATGGCGCCTCCTTTGATGCCCCAACCTCGGGTAACCTGTTTTCGGATGAGCTACGTGATCGCTACCCAGAATACCTGAACGAGAAGAATCAGCGCATCGAGAACTGGATTGAGCGCGCCGAATTCTACTACAATCCTCCCAATCTCGGGTACACGACTAGCCAAGCAGATCTCGCAGAGGTGGTGAAGATTCTCATCGCCGAGAACCAGTTGGAGACGCTCCTGATGCTCGCGCACCACCCACAGATCCCGCTAGGCACGCTGCGGCATCTAAGTTGGGGTCACCACTTTGGCTTCTCGCGCGTCATGGAGTCTGCGCTGCAGGCGTACGTTCTGCTTAACCTCTTTGCTGCGGCGGGCTTGCTGGAGAGGGGCGAATACCTGGAGACCTGGGAGTACAAGCTCATGGTGAGGACGTCTACGCAGAGTATGGACTATCCCGCGCAGCAGCTGCCACACCGCGAGTACCTTGAGGCGCTGCCGAAGGACATCGCGTCGACAATGCCAGAGGTGCATCGTGATTTTGCCCCTCTGCAGGAATACTTGAAGACGATCTTCTGCCTGCTATATCGCTATGATGTGGTTGTGAGGGAATGTGGACTGGGTCCGCAGTGGGAGGGCGAGATTGTGGGGCTGTTTGAGTATGAGATCGGGACGGGGGTGCGGATGGAGGCACGCACGATCGAGGGGCAATACATCAAGCGGTTTGTTTGAGTCCAGCCTAACATACGATAAACTAGGAAAACCTGTCCCCTGACCTAAATCAAAAGAGATTTCCCAAGGATACGATGCAAAGGATGTCGAATTGGTTATGTGACCTTCTATTATTCATGGTGCAAACGAATGTAATCGACGTGGTAAAAGAAGCAATCCTCCAACATGCAACATGGTTTGCTTGGATAACTTGGATAAAGTCCTGACGTGGAAACTTGACTTGTAAAACAAGGTCATAGCCCTAATCTCGAGTTGACCAGGAGCCTCCGAAGGATGATATTCTGTCCGATTCGCAACCACAGTCAAAGAGGATGGTTTCAAATCGCACCGTCAGGACTTAAAGGAGGAGGCCTATTCTGTTCGCGGTAGACAGAACAGCGCGGCGCGATTACGGTGGTATTTCAAATACCAATTAACATACAAGCCAGTCCCATCCGTTTCAGAACATAATCATACAGATCCCAGTCACTTGTTCACTCCTTCTTCCCCGCCTTACTTCCTGTGCCCCACACGACCTCCTCCACGGCCTTCTTCTTACCCTGCCACGCGAGCACAAGCCCCTTCTCCCAGGTGCGCAGCGGGCTGAACATGCCCACACGCTTCTGGTAGGCCCTGTACTCCTCTGGGTACTTGCCCAGGCTGATAGACTCCGTGAATATGGTGGATGAAAAGAAAAGGGCGGAGAGTGAGAGGGCAGGAATGAGATTGGCGAGTGGCGCGAGAAGGCGTTCGAGGATAGGGATGAGGACGTAAGGGTTCTGGCGAATGACAGTGATGGAGGGAATGAGGTGGAAGGGGGACGAGGTGAAGGAGAGGTGTGGGGGTGCAGGCGCAAGCAGAGGGAAAAAGGTGATTATCCACTGATGAAGGAGGCCACAAGTTAGTTTTGCTTCAGGTATATAATTCAGAAGAAAGGAACTCACCCAGAACGACTGCTCGCAGAGGAAATTAGGATGGCGAGAGTACGCCCAGAGTCCTCGGGTAATGAACCCCCTTTTAGCGTCCTCCGGGGTGAAGTTCAGGCGTGCACCAGGCCATTGCTGCTTCTTGTCGTAAGGCTCGACGCCATTGTCCCCTTTCTCAGACGCTAGATAGGCATGCTTATAGGAGTGGTAGGCCCATTGTTGGTTGTCCGAGGTAAATTCAAACGCAAGGTCTACGAGCGCGAGTGCCGCGAGGAGAAGATCGGAAAGGGCGAGAGAGTCATGTGGTTGCAGCGTCGATGCGATTTTGGTGGGGATGCCAAGGAGGAGCAGAAGGACGTTCTGGGTGGCAGCGATGAATGTGAGATTGGTGAGCTGGAAAAGCCATGCAGGAAGCTTGGCTCGGAGAACCGCCCAGCGGTAGTCTTCATCTTGACTAAGTTTGGATTAGCCGCGTCACAGATCTCGTACAGCAACTATACATACAGTTTAAAGAGACCTCGGCGATACGTATTGTACGACAGACTGCGAAAGAAGCAAAGCGATGAGTAAGACGAATACAGGCGGAGAGGTGTGTAAGACGCACCGACACATCCATATGAAGACTATTCCGAACATCAAGACCGCCCTGGGGCTAAAGTCTTTGGCTACTGCCCACCCAAGGTCCTTCGGAGTATACGGACATAGCGGAAACAAAGGCTCCTGCGGCCAAAGAGGCATGAGTGCGTAGTACGCGGTATATATGGTTGGCAGGAAGGTCCATAGTCGATCGACCTGGGAAACGTTGGCGGTGAGGAGAGATAAAATCCATGTTACGGCCGTTGTAGCAATACAGAACTGAGCGGGCCACTGGTACGCTGGGGGGACAGATGCGATTAATGCGTCCATGGTGGAGCGGTTCCAGTTGGTGACCAACTTTTATACAGACAACAGGTAGCCTCGATGACAGCCTCGATCGTGCGACGTCGTCGTCGTCTGGCCCGAGATCGCCACGCACATGTGACTAATCTACGCGCGTTGCGACCTCCGTATAATTGCAAGCCGCACATCGTCATCGTTCATCAACATCGCACCGAGTATTTAAGTTTCAACTGGTCCGTCTCAGAATGCGCACGCCATCGGGCGATCCAGCCACATATCTCGATCCAGTCCCGTCTTCCCAAACCGTATAAATAGGGCCCGAAAACACCCTTTGAAAGTAGCTACTTTTCCCCCCGATAATTCTCTCTTCATCGCATACTGCGCTCTGTAACTCTTCAATACTGGTCTCTGGCCCCTTCTCCCGTTCGCTTCTCCTTAACGGAAACACGACTACAAACAGGCTCTATCGGATTGATCATAGAGTAAGCATGTATATGTACGGCGGCCACAGAAATCTTACCCCTGACCGACTCCCGAGACGCTATGATGGGAATAACGTTCATTGGTAAATACTGAATATTTTCAGCTTTGGTTCAGTCCTTTTACTAGTATCCCATCTCACCATGTCATACAGAATTCCCTGCGCTCGTTGCCTCGCCAAGAATGGTCGGTGCTATGAGGAATCGTAGGTACGTCGTCTACTTATGCATAAGGCGCCAAGCCTTTGAACCCGAGCACGTTAGGATCGGGTATCTTTTGCAGTAAAAGTGACTACAAGTGACGCTCAGCAATTTCTTCATTGACGTTGCGTGAGAGGCCGACACCTAGGTGTTAGTCTGTACTGCTCATTGCTCTAGGCTGTTCCGTGTTGAGCTATTTTTCATCGTGCAGATGCAGATCTTACCGGTCAGATCGTTAGCAGATTTTCGCCATCCGACGCCGGCGACCTTGTCAACAGTCATAGCAAGGGCAATATCATAACAAGCCGTCCTACAACCAACCCGTTGAGTTAGTGCAGAGATTACTACCACACCGGCGTATAACCAAGCCTCTGAGTAACACGGTTCACGGCCGTAACCTACACGGTCGTGGCCCGCACGAGGGACGATGTGCAGTCCTGGAGTTCAAGTACTCAAGTCGCAGGTCGCTAAGACCGGGGACAATTCAACACATCCTTCGGGGGAAGGGAATAGGCCATTGACCAGAATAAGGAGAAGAAAAAATTGTGATTTTTTTTTCGGTTTGTTCCATTCGCGACAAACTAGTAGAGGTACATGCGGCGTTGGGAATATCCCTCGATCTTGTGGGATTTACAAAGGTGCGAGGATGAGGAACAAAGAACTCAGTTCGCACAGTTGATGATGCGCGAGACGAGAGAGTGAGACGCGCGTGAACGAGAAGAGAAACAAAATACGGTATATTCGAGTACCTAGCGTAGCCCTAGACAGGTCAGGAATGAGAACAGAACGTAATACCCATATGAAACAGAAAACGAGAGCCGAAAATGTGAAATATGAGGAAACATGAGATAACTAATCTAATCTAATCCAATATGTATCGTGATGAGCGTGAAGTGTGTCTGTCCTATCGTCGCCGTAGTCAATCTGCCCTCTACGCCCTGCGGCCTACCATACAACCTCACACTTCCCTACTCAAGCAGCTCCAGCATACAATATCAAACGCACTCTGAACAATCATTCACTAGGCTTTAGTGATGCAAAGTAATTCCATCTCACAACGATCTCAGAACGATGGGTTCTCGAGGCGTTCAGGTTGTCTCACCATGTCATATGTCTCTTCCAACACGTTTATACATCGCCACCGTAGCACAATGGTTAGTGTGTCGCTTTCCTACTTGGGGTTACTGTAGGACCTTGGAGCAAGGCGGAGGTTGCGGGTTCGAGTCCCGTCGGTGGTTCTTTTTTATCTTTCTGTTTTGTAGACGTACTCGTGTGAACAGAGTTTGATGAATCTGTATAAACTCCGGCACCGTTTCAACCAGTTCTGGAAGGTTCTGGAGCTGACCACAGATACTTGTTGGTCGCCCGCGGACGGCGACGCGTGAAATTATAAAGAGGGGAATGAACGATGGACGCAGTCTCCACGTGAAACGATCGGGCGACGACCAAAACAAAAAAAAACTGGAAAGGAGCTGGACACGATGGACGAGATGATACAGGATGATACGATGCACACGGGTCATGGTGCACACCAAGGCCTAGGGAGGTCAGATGGTAGAAGATGCGAGAACGGGTGAGAAAGACAGTATATATTTAAGACGCGAATGCGCGCCTTATATACAATTTCAGAGCTATTTAAAGAACGCAAAGGAGTTGGCCGGAGGTGGTTGGATCGAGAATTCAGGAAACCTGTGAGGCTGTGACGGAAAGAAGTGGTTGGATCGAAAATCCAACAAGCATGTGAAACCTCTAAGGATGCGTGCGATCTGGATGGTGTACCCATGTAAGATGGTAGGTACCGAAGTGGAGGACGGTGAATGGGCCGTAGCAAAATGATCTTTCGGCGAGCGGCCGACCTGGGTGACTTCCATCTGCAGTCCCTCAAGCCACTGACCTCGTACCTTATCGGGGTAGCATTTGTCGTCTTGCTGGTGGCTAGTTTGGCTAAGCCTGCGCTACCCGAAAGTGAGTAATACAGATGCTTGTGCGAAACCTGGTGGACGGCAAGACGGCTGCATGGTGGCAGTCAAGGGTGTCATGATTTCGATGGAAGCCAGGAGCTGAAAACCTATGAAGTATGTAACGACCATCGCAAGGGTGCCGGCAATATGCAATTAAATTGGATGTATTGTCAACAGGGAGGTATCAGTGATGTCTCTTGGTTCTTTGTACACAATACAAGGAGAATGATAAGGCAAGCGGCGTGGCTGGTGCAGAATGCCATACGGGTTTAGGGGATCAATCATAGCGGTCCGCGGGTGAGAACCTAGAGGAAGTACAAGAGGCATGGCTAGTGCGGCAGCTGAACGTGTAAGAGATAGTCCAAGGCTCGTGTGCGGCCTGGGGTTGGAGTATTAATAACACGTTGCAAGAGTTGTAGTCGGGGGTGGGTGGACCTACTGAAGGAGAGGATTCAAGTTACGAAAGAGTATTCTGCAGCATTGTTTATCTAAAAGCAGTACTGCACGTCTGTGAGGTCGGCGTTTAGAGCAGATGCAAAATGACGCGTACTCCTGGCGCCACAGGGACTTTGAAAACGAAACTTGCGCATGGGCTGCGCCGGCGGCCTGTAGCGTGATTGGGAGTGCGATTTCCGGGTGTATTGGATTGAACAGTATCAGTGCTGGTGTTCGCACGTTGGTAGAGTAGTGCTTCAGCGATGGGTGAAGCTACGGGTGAAAGGGTCGCAGAAACAGGTGCCAACTTCATCAACCGAGGAAAACCGTCAAACATAGACTTCAGACGAGGGTTGATGTTGGCCATGTATGATCTGCCAGAGGTCGTCGAGCTTTCCTTGCGAGATGGTGGGGGAGACTGGAGAGACCAAGCAGAATTGACATGCGGGGGTCGTTTTATATGGCTAAATACGTGATGCACGCTAGCTGCGAGCCGAGGACCGATTTCGGATCCAGTGTTGAAGAACCTTCGTGAATGATATGAATACCGATGATGTTAATTGACGGGCCCGAATGGGATGGCTGCAGCTAAAGCAGCGAACGTCCCTTGACCAGCTGAGCATGCCGATTCCCTTGATCAACACGAGCTTTGCGTCGCGCGCCCATATACACACCTCATTCATACCGGTTCTTGAGCCGCGCCGTCGTAGTATGCGATGGCTTCGTATTAATACGCGTAAATCAAACCCAAAGCGCCGAAAACTGATAACATCTCACCGGCCAAGCCCTGCGTCCCTTCAGGTCCCTTCACGGAATCCCTCAAATTGTTGCACGCCCTCAGGTTTGCTATTCAACATGTCTGGCAATGTAGCTGTCGGCCCTAGCTATGTTGAAACTAGTAGGTCTTGTGTAATCCTTGAGGCCAGCTCAGCTGCACTAGACGCTTCACTCAGAAAGTGAATATGGATGGGAGTTGAATTAAATAATACCTAACGAAGATGGTGAAGATACAAGAATTGTCTTCACCTGATCATGAGCGCCAAGCACATCATTCATAAATGAAATTGCACGTGTTTTACAGAGACAGCAGTGAGAGCGAGATGAATGTATGGGTGCGAAGGAGCATGCCCCTGCTGGAAAGACGAGACATTCTGAGGGTGACTTGGGAGGCCGACACGGAGACGAGCGAGCACCGGAATGACTTCGACTGGGTACGCGATCTTCGTATGTGTATATTGCTTCTCTAACGCGTTCGCGAAGGCTGTTCAGCACGGATATCATATGTCCAAGGCCTGAGCGCTGAGCGCTGAGCGCTCGGACTTGCTTCGGGTTGGACTTGCCTTCAACGAAGTGTTTGCTTCCCCAGGTCATACAAACGCGCACAAATGTATACAAATATTCACCTTCTCGAGCCTCTCCCGATTCGTAGCACAGCCCTTTCGGTGAATGCAGAAAGTGATGCACGGCCGCCTTGAACGTAAACTGTCTCTTGGATCCGATCACTCCTTACCGTTTGCGGTCCATGATAGGCACTCGCCTCCACATGCACGTCTGCGCGTCTAGGATCCTCAAACACACCGCGACGAACTCCACTGCTTGAGCGTGGGTCCAACGAAGTCCAGGATCCCATAGTTCGGTCACATCTTCCCCAGGGAGGAAGAAGCCGAGCCGGAATCTTATCTTTCAAACCTGATCAAGAGACTGTTTTGTATCGTGGACCCAAGATCTTACTCGGCTTTGAATATCAACTTCTGCTTCGTAGCAAGGATCCAGTGTCGTTGTGGGGTTTGGTCTGTCGGAAAGGCATGTTGATATGACAAATGTGGAACCCCGAATGGCAATGTTAGCTCTGCTAGGCGCCTCTTCTCCCTTTAGGTGGCGCCCCAGTCCAACCGCAACGACTGATTGAAGATGTGACATCGAGGCGCCGCCGAACGTCGAAGTGGTACGGCCGCCGCGTTTGTAGCCTACGCCAGGCAGGTAAATATGGCTTTAGTGAATATATGGGGACAGATGATCATAGGGCACAACTCGGCGTCGAGTTGAAGTTGGCCATCTCTGCGTGCCTCTTGAACTTCCCCAAGGGCAGGCCGGCTTTATTGCCTATTATGCTGACTATTCGACTGATCCCACCAATCAGCTTCGCTCCACGGATCAGCTACATGTACTCCCATATCAGATTTGCGGGACATAAATACAAGATACCAGATACCAGACGAATGCGTCCTCCGAAACCGGAACGTTGAAACGGGACACGAGTCCACGGTCTGTTAATCATCTAATCTTTTGATAATCGAGGGTGATTGACTGGGATATTTTTGGGCTCGAAATAGCGGGGACGCCAGAGGGCGTTGGTTCTTGTTCTCTCACCTGCGTTAATGGAAGTTTCTTAACGCGTATAGCAGATCACCCGATGCCGAGAATGAATCCCTTTTATTACCGCGCCCTGGGATCCGGAATGGTTCTGAATGATCTAGGTGTGATCTCTCCATTTACAGCATAGATTGAAGACTACGTCCCCGGCTTTAACGGTGAACATAACGGGTAATAAGCACCATCCGTTCGTCGCGCGGGTGCGACACCACCTGTTGATCGCTCAACACCAGTAACACAGATAATCACGATCCCGTTGACAATGCATGGGGAAGGAAGGGGAAGGGGAAGAGGACTAGATGGACTTCCGTTTCTGCCAATGATTCCGTTCCTCAGAGCACAATTGCCTCGTTACCGTTCCCCGTTGATGGTCCCCGCAGCGGAGTGTCGTACAAGCCTATCATATCACGTCTCCCCTGGTCAGTGTTTTCCCCGGAGGTAGAAACCAAACAGACGCCATCTGTTTGTCGCAAGACGCCTCGATTTGGATGAATCCGATACACCAGACACCAGACACAATCACGTCCCCGTGTCAACCTTTGTGGCTGGCATGGTATAGAGGTGGTGCACATGCGTCGTTCGATGCCGTCTATGGAGAGTGCACTGATCGCCTCCAAACATTACAGACATAACTTCATAGGGGCCACGGCCGTCCTCCCGGACCGACATGGAAACGATGGCGTGCGTCGCTCGCAAAAGTACAATATAACCGCTACCTGTCTTCACTTGCCAGCTCCGATTCTGGCGTGGAATAAGTGACTGGAGGCCGAAACGGAGGACGGACGCCACCGTCTGTTCGTGTGTGGTCGATAGATCCTGGACTGTGCATTGCATGCGAGACTATCAGTATCACAAACGACAACCGCCGTGCCAGCGGTGATCGTGACGGACAGATGATGGACGTTTACTGCTCGATTGTGATATGGAGTGATCTGGTCCGCGCCTGGCTCGAGGGTCTTGTAATATGAACCTGGTGTGGGTTATAACGTTTCCGTGCGGGATGGTGGGGCGTGGTTAGAGCTTCAAGCACATTTGATGATTACGAGACGGGAAGTAGATGCGAGACGGGAAGTTTATCGGGATGGGATTCGGAAATGATAGCTGAACGAGGCAAGAGGTCTCCAAGTGTTTATGTTGGATCTGTCAACATCCTGCAGCTGAAGATTCGGAGGGGAGTTTGTTCTCGTGTGTCCTGTCCAAGGGGTGCCTGTGGCCTGTGGCCCTCGGCCTCACCTCGGCCTCCATATATATGCATACACAAGTAGGTGACCTTTGCAGGTTCAACTCGCCATGCAGATCACCGTGATCATAATCAGCGATCATGATCGTGATATCGCAAACAGGCAAGGAGAAAGAGAGTTGCGTCAATAATATCCGGGATCTTGCATGCATCATTCCATCGAAATCCCAATGATAGTGATGTAGATATGATGGTTTTCAACTGAACCGCTGATCATATCTTTTGTAGGATAGGTAGGACGGAAGAGAAGCGTCGCGGACGACTGTGATGTATGTCGGGGATGACGGCGGTCGAAGAAGCCTTTACTCGGCAGACGGAAGCCGTGGGGGAAGCTCGAGGAATCAAGGCCAGTGGAGGAGGAGGAAAGGATGACGATAATGGACGGATCAGGCACACTAATTGCCGAGGCTGGCTTATTTGTATGGATGGGGCTCCGGGCGAATACATCTTGGGACCCTACGCAAATCCACGCGTGGTGCGATTATACTAGGATGTTTTTCAGGAGATTGTTGCTTGGACAAGGGTTGCGTTCGTTCCTTAGCGTTAGGGCTGGTTGTGTTGCCACTATCCCATGATCCATGCCAGTGGTCTGATACGCTGGGTCGTTGTACCCCAATCATGTGGGTATATTTACTGGCCTACAACAGCGATCTTTGCACCTTGTATTGCACGGGGGAATCAAGAGTATATCCGAGGCGCTGGTGCCCAACATAGATGTTGGCCCTGCGGATCAGTGTACAGATATCGCGCCGTGGACGTGTTAGATCCCAGAATGGGTATTATACCAGACGGTGACCGTTTCTGTTTCTTTCAGTCGGTCCTGAGTGCTAGTCTTGAGCCATGTTTGCTGGAGCACAGCCTGGATTAAGCTCTGTGTACAATTCATCTGTGAAGCCTATGCTGAGAAGTATTTACGAGAAGGAGGGGACTTGTCTGTGAAACAGGAGCCGAGGTATACGGGGCAGTGTCAGCAGTGGGAATGAAACACGAGCGGGTGCGGAGATTGAAAAGGGCCATCGATGGAGTAGAGGAATTGTTGTAACTTGCTCTTCACCCAAACCATGGACGACCTCCAGCTGCAAGGATCGGACGGCTCGCCGTATATAAACGAAATCGACCTCCAGCCCCCGTCACCCCGTGATCCCCACAACCTCGACCTCTACTCCGACTACACTCGCGACTACCAAGCCGATTATAACACCGGCTCCCCCTTCTCATCCCACTCTGATATCTCTTTCACAAACGAGCAGCTCCAGCTCGCCCCGCTCTACGACGGCTACGACCCCGCCGAGTTCGACAATCCCCACTCGGGCAGCTCTCTTCTTATGTTTGACGACTCCTCTAACGCCGAGTCCTACTACAATTACTATCGCTCGCCCTCGCCCTCGGGTTCAGACATCAATGAGGATAACCGCTCGCGCGCTTCTTCTGCCTCTTCCACCAACACCACATTTCACTCACCTCACATGACCGTCGCCCACTCCTTCGAGGGCCTGTCTTTCAACTCCCCCAATTGGAACACAGAACCGCTTCCGCCGCACAAAGCACCGTCGCCACCACGGCTAGTCATGCCCGAACCACCGACTATCAATGCACCTGATGATCAGGACAACTCTGACCTCGGCCCACATCTCCACATCGTACCCGCAACCCCCATCAGCGGTGGCGGCGCCGTCCCCAACATCGCCTCCAGCCAAGTCACGTCCTCCGCGCCCTGGCTCGATGTTATCGGCATTCACTCTGCCGCATCCTCCCGTTCACCTTCACCCTCCCATTCATTATCCGCGAGCACCCCTGGACCCTCGCGATCCCCGTCGGCGTCTCCCCAACCGCCGGCTGCTCCCTTCCTGTTCTCCCAAGCACCACGATCTCGAAGCAAGTCTGATACACAATTGGAACCACCCAATTGGGACGTCATCGCGAGCGACGAAGGATTCCCACATCAGCACCCGTCTCAGCAGCTTTATCAAGGCGCGGGCGGGACAAGCCACCCACCAACTCTGGGCAGCAACTTCTCCTTCGGCGCCCAGTCTTCTTCATCCACGGCTCAGCAGAATGCCAACATCAATAATAACGGCTACCTATCGCCCGAGTACCCTGAATTCCAACTTGGGGGTGGTGGTGGCGGGACGCAGTTGCGGAGGAGCAAGTCTGATGCAGGGGGCGGGCCCGTAAACCGGCATCGTGGCTCGCGCTCAGAAGACTTCCGTTTCACCAACAATGTTGGCAGCGACTCGCTCCTCATCCCTGGCCCACCTGGCTTCCTCGTCCCTCCTTCCCCTCATGTCGAGCAACTACGTCTCCAGCAGCAACATCAGCTGCTCCAACAACAGCAGCAACAACAACAGTTCTTATCGCCCTCCATGCGCGTCCCGGAACTCATGCCGCTTCCGTCACATCCCGCGCACTCTCGCTCTCACTCTCATTCCCTCTCCTCCGCACAGACCCTCTCGTCCCACCACGCAAATGCACAACAGCCCCGTGGACACTACCGCCGCGCCTCCTCTGGCACACGTTCCGAGCGTGGTGTCTCAAGCGCATCATGGAGTGACAACGGGCTGGAAGTCGTGGGGAACAACCGCGGTATGCCTTACCCGAGCCCGAACGCCTCGCCGCGCGGGGGGTACGTCCAGCTCGAACGTATGCCCGGAGATGAGTTTGACTTCGGTAATCTTGGGGGCAGCGGCGGAGGCGGGCTGGGGATCGATGGTGGCGGTGGTGGTGCACAGGGTCAGGAGCTTGGGGGAGGAATAGCGTCGGTCTCGAAGCCGAATGTGACGACGGGAAGGACGGCGAACGCGAGTCAGAGGAGGAGGAAGCAGGAGGCGACGTTTGTGTGCCCTGTGCCTGGCTGTGGGAGCACGTTCACGAGGAGCTTTAACTTGAAGGGTATGTTCCTCCAGAAAAGAATTGGTTAGTGGGTAACTGATGATGGCTTATGTGATTAGGCCATATACGCTCACATAACGAAGAGAAGCCATTCCAGTGCCACTGGCCTGGGTGTGGGAAGGGCTTCGCGCGGCAGCACGATTGTAAACGGCACGAGCAGCTGCATACGAACTATCGACCGTTTAATTGTGAGGGGTGCAATAAACAGTTTGCACGGATGGATGCACTTAACCGGCATCGTGAGTGTCCTTCCCCGTGTTTCGCCGCGAAATCTTATTTACCATTGAGTCCACAGTACGTTCAGAAGGCGGCGCGGAATGCATGAAGATGCAGGAGGCCGGCGGGGCGGCGTCCCCGCCGTCCTCCGCGCGTTCGAACAAGTCCCAGTCCCAGCCCAATACGGGCCATTCCGCGTCCTCCTCGTCGTCCTCCTCTGCCGCCTCCTCCCCACCGTCCGGCACGTCATCGGCGTCGACGTCTGCGACTTCGCAGGACACGGTATCGACGGTGAGGTATGGGCAGCAGTATGGGAAAATGGAGGATGCGTGGGGTGTGGGGTTGAGCATTCCACTGTAACATGACGGCGTCTGTGGATCGCCTGGTAGGGAGGGCTTCGTCGGTGGAGAGGGCTTGAGGTGACTCTACGCCATTCCCTCGACTTCTTTTCTTCGTTTGCTTCTTGTTACCATATCTTTTCGTTCCTTCTTGTTTCTATATCTATTTACTACGGGCCGAGCCTTGGGACATTCCTTGCCTTCTCGCTTTCCTCTTCTTCTACCTATGGCCTGTCGCCCCCCTCTTCTTTTTGCTGTGAATTACGTACCCCGCTGTTATATATGTACTGATCATGACTGCCGTCTTGCTTGCTCTCCTTCCCTTTTTTTTCTTTTGCTTCCACCTTTTTCATTTTTGTTTGTGTTCCCTGGGATGTCGCCCCCCACACGCGATACATACCAACCGACCACCCGACGCTAACCGGAATTCGACCCCCAACCGTCCTGCAGCCCACACCATAACCAACTGCAACACAGGTGCACCCCTCATGTTTCGGGATACCCATCGACGAGACGCACCCCCTTCCCTTACCTTTTTGTGCTGTTTATACCTCTGTCTACAGATTTTCTCCTCTCCCTCCCTCCTGATGTACACCAGATCCTAGTCGGGGTATCGAATCTTTTTTCCGATTTTACATACGTGCTTACTTACGAAGAATGAACGATCCCGACCCAACCTATGTAGCGTATAGAATAGCCTTGAATGTCGAATGCGATGTCTCGGTCGCGTGTATTTTATGAATTGTGGAATGCTGGTTGTTCGGTTGAACTTGCGTCACTAAGGATGCTGGCGTACCTGGATCGGGTTCAAACATGAAGACCACGCGTGGGGCGCGTGCTGGGAGGCACCAGGGGAGACTCGGGATGCGATTGCAAGGATGACGGCAGGCCTTGAGGCCATCCGATCGCGTTCTTCCCAAACTGTCGACGATCCCCTCACCAAACGCATTTTGCGATGTCAGAAAGCTCTGGCTATCTTCCCGATTCAATAATTCTGGTCCTCTCTGGCCTCGCTCTGGCCGTGCACATGTACGTGCTCGAGAATCCCCACACCCACGGTTTGACAACGACACAGAGTTCGGATCTGCTGGAGGATGTCAACGATCACCGCCCGTCGACGACTCGACGACCACCGTGCCGCCGTAGACTTGGACAGCTTCCTGATTCAGATGCTGCCTCGGAAATGCCTTGGTTGTATATACCTGCGATTGACCCGAAATCGGACATGATACGGAAGTGGTTACCTGGCTTCTTCACTTGTACCATTGTCGACTGCCGGACACCGAATGGATTGGGATTCGGAAAGCGGACATCACGCGTACGATGGGAATAATTTGCGAAAGAAGATATACCGATGGGCGCTGGCTTGTCAAGAACGTCATCGGACGCTGTCTGGTCTATATCTCTCGTGGAGTTGTGATCGCCAGTAGACTGAACTGCGAGGATATACGTTGACCTGGACTCCAGAGCACGTTGTGGCATGATGTTATCATAATTAGAGATGCGTTGTCGATAATTACATGTATTTGACGTCTAGTCTAGGGCGCCAGACCCGCGATATTGCGTCGAGGTGCAGAGAGGAATAGCTTTGGGAAAGTATACGAGAGCAGATGCAATGCAGGGGTATCAATGAATCTCCAGACGACTACGAAAGTGAGCGAAGGTGGATATGTAGGGTATAGTATTAGCAGATCAGGTCAGATACTGGAGAGAAGCAGCCTCTAGTTCTAACAAGGACTATAGTCAGAAACATCGACTGAGCAGGAAAGAGTCTGGCTGACCTTCTTGGAAAGCATGCGAGATGCTGGGCACTTCGCGCTCTTCTGGTGCCGTTTGAGGACACTTCGCGTTCTGAAGCGGTCATGGCAAAAGTCGCATTTATGGCGTCGGATACCATCGTGAGCATCTTGATGGTCTACAGGGTCAGGTAACAAGTTCAGTCTTCGTAGGTCAGAAAGAAGAGCGCGCTGCGTACTGTTAAGATTGTCTCTGCTGGTTAGCATCTGGTCGCAAGTTCCGCACTTGTAGTTTGCGATCTTCTTGCGCCGCTTTGCACTGGCCTGCAGCACCGCATCCGAAGCAATGGTATCCCTGTGCAAGATAGGGTAGCCGATGCCTGATCCACCGGCATATGTCCTAAAGTTATCCTCTTGCGAAGGCGATGGTGATGGGGGTTCGGAGCTGAGGTTGCTCCCCCAGGCATGATCGACAAACTGAGGTGAACTGGAAGAACTGGCTTGAGGGTCGCTTGCTGGGATGTCAGTCATAGGTACTGGCTCCCGATGGCGCGCGTATGGGCTACGGCTTCGTACAGTCGTAGTCGACCGTGATCGGCGAAGATGTGGACCCTGGTTGCCAAGGGCTCGCGAGTCGCTGCCATTGGAATGACTGTGGCGACGCTGTAGAAGACTGTGACCTTGCAGCGCGTGATCCGGGGACAACAAAGAAGTTGGGGACAGTGCGCTGGTATCGCGGGCCATGCCGCCCACGGAACCGCTGCGATGCGAATGGCCGTGACGGTGCTGTGAAATGTTGCCGTTTCGGTCCAACATGTCAGGAGGAGACAATAGAGATGGTGATAACGACGCGCTGGTATTGGTATTCACGTTGATGCTGTAAGGGCTGCCATGGGAATAAGTGCGCCGGTGCTGCACAGGACTGCCACTATCCGACAAAGTGTCAGTGGGGCTTAGCAAGGACATTGACGAGGATGATCTATGGCCATGATGCCCAGGGGAAGGCGAAATGGGGGAAGACGAAATAATAGATGAAGATCTCGAGCTATAGGATGGCGAAATCGAGCTGGGTGAAAGATTCGATTGTGGAGGAAGGTCGTTGTAATTGAGATACTTCTCGTCCACATGACTAGGATCAACAAAGGGATTCGGTAGCCCTAAGACACTGCTAAAAGAAGCATCCAGCGAGGCGCCGTCAAAGCCATCAATTGCGGAGCGGCTTGGTGGGAATAGTTCGTCCAAAGGATCACTACCAGGAATCGTCAAGAGGAGGCCTTCTGCGGCCTGTCCCCTACGAGAAATCGTGGCGGAAGTACCACTGAGCGCAGCATTCTGCTCTTCGTTGCAAATGGGACCACCTAACAAAGGATCATCGGCAGTCCCAGAAATCTGTTCGTCGAATGAAAAGTCATGGAACATGCGTGCAACGGGCGATAGAGAGTAAGTAGAGGAGCCGGGAGAGATCGGAGACGCATGTCCTTGGCTAAAATCGTCGGAGAACAGGGGTTGGCATGTTAAATGTCCTAAAGAAAGGACGTCAATGATAAGATCAAAAGCACAACGATAAAATAACCTTTAGCATATGTATCATTGTAGGAGTTAGTTGTGGACGTGGGCCAGCCTTGGGGATAGAATTCTTGTTCAAAGTAAGAGAAATCGAGAGCGTCGTGTGTGTGAGGGGGTGTGCCTGGAATTACATTGATTGGGAACTGAAGTTCTTCGCTCATGGCTGGGGGGAGTGGGTGTGAAGTAGTCAAGTTGTCGTTATTACGGACTGACTCACAATAAATAGGCATTCTCTACGCTCGCATTAGGAGAGGCTGTGCGTCGTAGGCTGTGCTCACTGGGTTCGCTGAGGGCGTCAAACTGATTAGGCGCTTCAAGAATCCACTTGACCTTGCCACGTTCCATTTTCAAGCAACCATTGACATCGGGACATAGTATCTCGGCCGCGCTTAATCGAGATTGAAACAGTCCTAGGGCTGGAAAATAGGCAGAAAACGACAGGACTGTAGTTGCAAAGCGTAAGTCACCGCGTACCTCACATAGTCGGTTTGGCTTATGTCAGATTCCAGTTGGGGTTCGAGATTCAGAAGAACACACGACGGGGACACGTGAAGGACGGGTTTTCGCCAAATTAGACTGGTATGGCTGTGTTGATACTATTACCTGCATTCTTATCTCATTCCGACCGCCGTGTCACTGGCAAAATCCATACCTCGAGGTAAAAGCGAGGCCTTTCTCCTTCTGATCAGCTTGGAAGCAAGCACCTGGCAAGCACACTGGCTAGGACTTACGGAACAAGTTTGGCCGGCGCTCTAATACCGACAAAAGACTCCGGAAATGGGAGGCAAAGTCAAGCCTGTGATACTAACCATCAAGTAACTCCACAAAAACATACTAGTTGTTAGGCGCGAACCGAGGATTGGCTTTTCTAAGTACGCCGCTCGAGCAGAATCCTCCATCTGGACATGCTCAGAACCTTGCGCCGAGCAGCAGTCATATCTTGTCATATCGGTTCCGCATCCACAAAGTTTTGCTTACCATAGTTTCAAGCGGAGGCACAGCAGTATGAAGTTTCGCTCCGCCCTTACGACATTTAAAACTGGATATTGGGAAAGGGGAACTTTGTTGCCTGGCCATATCTACACTTCCTTATTGCGTGTCCACAGCCACTCTCTCCTTAATATGTATGCCTTCTTAGATATTCTTCAGCTGTGTCCTAGTATATATATCCCGGAAGGTCAGTGTACAGTTCATTTCGCTTCAAGCCCCCTCGACCTTCCACGACTGCACACACGAGCTATACGAGCCGTTTGCCGATGGCTGTGCATCCTCGGCCTGGGTCAACCCTCAGATGACCTTTTCTAGCCACCAGAGTTGTCTATGAGAAGGTCAGAACCATGTACATAGTTCTGGCATCCTTGCGCAGAAGACAGCATGTCAAAGTGTCGCAATATGGATGTATCGACAGCAGTGCAGCACATGTGTCACCTTCCTGCAAGAATGGTGGGTTCTTTGACTTGAAGTGCTCGTCCACTAGTAAAATCAGTGTCCATGACGGCATAATCGTATGTGCGTGTATTCTGATTTTGAAGAGAAGTAAATAGGCTAAACAAGCCTGCCAAGGCTGGTGTGTTTCTGTTCTCGGACACTGCGGGGCGACCAGCGACCCCAGATAAGCTCAACGTTGCTAAGTAGCGGTAGTTCACAATTAGTAGAACAATGATTCGCGGGAACGGGATCTGGTGTGACGCACAGGACAGAACAGACCTTAGTATAGACCTTTACTTATAAAGTATGATCATGCTTGGTAGAGATAAAATGGAATGCTCATTTCTATCATCTAACAAGTAATATATATGATGTTATTGTCCTTTGAGACAGAAAGACAGAAGGCGTGTGCGAATGGGCAAAGTCGACGCCCTCTTAACCCATAGTTGGCATGATCAATAGGTTTAGGCTGCTACCAGCTAGCGAACTAAGCTGTAAATTTAAAAACCTCTCACACAACACAGACTCCTTTGTAACCCATAGCTGTGGGTGTCGAAGGAAAGGGTATGGGGTAAGAGGGCTTCGACTGCGTATGTGACAGGGTATACGTGAGAGGGTATGTGCCAGTGGGTATATGCGAGTGGGTATATGCGAGAAGTGTGCGAGAATACACTGGAAGGATAGCACTTGGAAAGCGAATGACATGAGAGAAAACCTTAAAGCCCGCATGAAAGCGCGCAGTACGTGAACGACGCAGATAATCGGTCATTGGGTTCGACACGGACGACTGAGAATAACAAGATGAGAACAAGACCAAGGAGCAAGAAACAAAATGCAAAGCGGACATTGGGAATGATGTAGCTTTTTTCCATGACGTTTTACATCGGTGGGAGTCGTAAAAGCCTTTTCACACACACTGCACACGAACTCCTTACGGCCAAAATGTACATTATGATGATCTAAGGAAGAAATCAGATATAGCGTCCTAGATCTCTGGGAAATTGCAAACATTTCAGGTTTTGTTTAGTTGTGAACGTTTTATGGCAGTGCTTGCATACATATCGCGCCGCCGCGGTCCGTCGCATTTCGCTCGCTCGCGAGATTGCGGGGGTGCTTACATCCATCCGGAAGGTATCTCTGTTGTCCGGCAGATTCGGTGCACTTTCATACCATTCAGTCGAAGTATCGTTGTATTGAAAGGGTGGCGTGTCGGTAGGCGACATGATGAAGTTTGGTGATTCCGGAAAACCTGAGAGAGGCGAATACGGTAGCGCGCTATTGGCATGGGTAGTCGACTCGGAAATGGAAACGGGCGGGTGACTAGGAATGACTTGATCATTTTCACCTGCTGGTTGGAGGTGCATGATATAATCAAAGCCGATACCACGAGGATGTGGATCTAGAGTTGAGTATCAATGAACAGGGTCAGTGAATCAACTGATAACACTCGCTGCTGATGTGCGGCTCACGGTATTCATATTTCATAGTACTATAATCAGGGAAATCCGTCTGGAGGGTGCCCAGCGGTTGATATGGAATAGGACCGCTTAGAAAGAGCGAGTCAGATCCGTGTTCCTCAAGATGCGTAAGTTCCCTCTCGTCTTGAGCAGATGTGCCATCTGGTATAGTAGATCAACTTCAGGAATAAGGCGTCGTCGAGGTAGGAGTACATACAACCATCCTGTTCTCGTAGATTTCGCGAGGCCGCCCCAGGTAGCACCATTCGAGGTTCGTACATGTTGAGCTCCTGTCCCCACATGGGAGCGAAATTGGCTGCATCTCTGCCAGGGGAGGGTCCATGGGTGGGTGCGGGTAGAGCAATGCAACAGGTACTTACCTGGAGGTGGGATCTTCGACACCAAAGGGTGTATTATACAGTGTGCTCGTCATGAACGAAAAGCCTGCGTCATCTTTATCCATTCTGACTCGATGGCAGTGGTGGGGGGAGTGAAAATGGAGAGGACAGGTGAGTGGCAAAAGCCTCCGTCGCTATTAACCATTGCTGAAGGTGTGGCTGGGTAGCTGCGGTAAGCTGTACTGGCGATATATGGGTTGCAGTTGGAATCTAGCTTATATGTAGAGTTGAACTCCAAGTCGACGTCTCGAACTTTAACGTTTTAACGTCCATCGTCGCCGCGCCGCGCGGCCCAGCGCGAACGGTTTAAGAGCCCAGGCCACGTGACTGCGTTCATCTAATCGGGTCAGATGGGCCGGGATCACCGTGACGTCGATCATCGTGCGCCCACTGTGGCCGTACGTTTTCAAGGCTCTCTAGTCGTGGCAGCATGAATGCCTCGAGTTCTGCATCGACGACCGCTGTGCGCGCATATACCATCGAATGGTACTTTGCAGGACGTGAACAATCTCGGTCTAGCGAAGATGGACGCCTATTAGGAATCGCGATATCCTTCTACTCCGCCTCATGCAATTATTGGGCTCATCGATCGATAACGTTCGGGAAGAGGCCTTCTCTGTCGCACTGCCATGGACTCATGACGACACTTTACTGCATCTACCACTGCCATACACTGCTTTTACAGTGGACTGAATAGAAATCACCCATGGCCATATACATTTGGTTATGGGTCTGCCCACGATAATGGTATCGCGAAGGATCGAGTCATCCAGGTCTTTGTGACATGAATAGCTATCGTTGTCTCCATTGCCGGAGAATCCGCTGCTCTCGAAAGCTGGAAAGAAGCCGCCTTGGTATGTCCCTCCGAAACTCATATGAAAGCCATTAAGATCGCTCACTTCCATTTCGGCGTAGCATAACGGGAACGAGCCTCTCATGTAACGCAAGATGCTGTGCTCTTACTATATCTTCGTTCGCCATCTCCATGGATCAGTCTTCGGCGTGCAGCTTACACGTGTTGGTTCGGCTAAGAAGGTCCTCATCGAGGCAGTACTCGAATCGTTGACAGGAAGAATATGGCCACGAGCATCTTCCAGGGGTGGGCACCCGAAGTTTCAAGAGATAAACCGTTGCCGGTAATCTTCGCAATGGTTCCCGGCGCCAGCCCCCACCCTTTAACTCTGTGTTCACAACATCACCCCTACAACTCGACGAGATAGTACTGCATATCACCACTCCGATCACGCTCATCTTCGGCCCAGAACTCTCCCCAGCAGTCGGAGCTGCTCCTGGGATATCGTTCTCCCCTGCCCAATGCGAACAAAGTAGCCATGTTTAACCCGATATTTCAAAGAAAATAAGTGCCGCTTAAGATAGGACTTTGAAGTATCAAAGCATCCGAGGGGAGGGTTTCGCGAGTATTATCGCTGTACGTATCTGAGAGTCTGTACCCATTGGAGTTGTGAAGCGTCCTTGCGAGATAAGCAACTTCGGAAACCGACGCTTGTTCGACGGGTCGGCAAGTCTACATCTGTCTTGACTAGATTCGTACTGTTTCGCGGTGCCTAACGAGACCCGCGCGCTCTCGCGCGCTGTTATTCCAAGTTCTGGCCCAAGTTCTTTGTGTTGTCAATGAAATTCACGGTGGTGCCATGTGGTGGAGAGAGGAATATGAACTTTTCTTTTGTGCGTTACTGTCCGCGTCATGATCGCCATGGTATTCATCCGATTCTGCCTACCTGCCCGCGCCTCGGGCTCGAGATTGGCAGACATCGCCTAGCGAGGAAGTTAGGAGTCCGACGCGTTATTTGGCGTCAACCCCAAACATCAACAATGTCCATAATTCTTGCCACACGAAAGTCTTCCTGGCCTCTTGGCTATTGAAAGGCTCATGTCTCGTATTCCTCCACCATCGTCCTCTCGGTCCCCTCTTAAAGCGCCCACCACACCTGCAAAATCTCGTGGTACCGCTTCAGCGTCTACAAGGATCAGAACTCAATCGACGAGATCAGCGACGCCGGCGAAACCAGCTATAAAGCCCGTAGCCGACGCCGCACCTTCCCCGAGTCAGGATCCAGCTCAACCACCGCTGAGTCTTAAAGAGGCCATCGCACTTCGAAGGGCCGAAGCTAAAAAGGCCCAATCCAAACTGAGTAGCGGGGCTCAGAATGACTCCATCTCTCTTGAAGACGCGTCGCCTGTGCCTGCGAGCAAGCAGGAGGAAGAGGACATTCTTGGAAGATGGTCTATAAGGGAGACTATAGAACGCGCAAGAAGTTCAGGTGAGCAAAGTACATTCTCTTGAATTTTTGGCTGAGCTAAAGGGGAAAGGTTTCACATAAATGAAGGTTCCCTCAATCTCGCGACAAGATCATTACCTTGTATCCCTTCCGCTTTATTCGAGGTTCATCTTGGGATCACCCCCGACCCTCTGAAGTCTGTTCCGAATGAGCCTGTCCTGCCACCGTCCGCACCTTCGGATGCCCCGAAGCGGGGTAAACGCGATAATCCAGCATGGTTTGAAGCGCAGGATCTTCAAATCCTCAAGATCTGGAATAATGACATCACCGAAATCCAACACGAAATTTCACTCTTCGGATCTTTGAAGACTATCGATGTAAGACCAAAATTGCCTCCCGTCGTTTGCTTGTGTCTAACGTCGTGTGTTTAGTTGCATCAGAACAGACTGACATCTGTACCTGAGTCGTTCACAGATCTTACTGCCCTCACATCGCTGGATCTATCTCACAACGCCTTGACTTCACTGCCCCCCAAGCTATTCGCACTTCCTGAACTGACGGCGCTGAACGTATCGCATAACGCTCTAATATCACTCCCTTTCAATGCGCCTTTTGCCTCAAGTAACAATGACAGGGGGAAAGCTATTAGCGGAAGCTTTTTCACTCCAACTATCACGCGCGCAACATCGCCCTTACCGCGCCTCCTCATTTTGAACGTGTCGCACAACAAAATTTGCGCCAGGGCCATTGACCTTGTACTCCCACAAACCTTAACGAAAGTGGACTTCTCAAGCAACCCACTGGGAGTCGATGAACCACAATGTCAATCTTTGCTTCAAGCACTCGGAGCTTTACCAAGATTAAAAGAGCTCCGATTCGAAAGTGCAGAAATTGGCGATGACGCTTTTCCACCTACATTATTCTCTTCGACACCCTTCCCAAGCATTCGAATACTAGATCTCGGGAAAACAAAGGTTACCCCAGATGCGGTAAAGGAAGCATTGAAGGGTATGAAGCAAGAAATCAGCTACGATCTCACGACAGAAGATCCTCCTGAGGGATTCGCTCGCATCATTGTGGGGAAGCAAATCATCAAGGAAGCTTGGGAGCTTGATGCGGAGCGACGGGAGAAGGTTCGTCGCGCCAAGCATGCGGATTTCCTCGATGACTGGGATACACATCCAAAACCTGTTCCCGGTGCACGTACTGACAATGGGACTTCGAGGACGGAAAGGAGTGACGCTCGCCCAGCAGTAGCTTCCAAACCTGTCGTTAAAGAAGCTTGGGAGATCGAGGCGGAGCAGGGCTTGTTGACCGAAGGGGGCAAAAGGCGGGCACGCGCTGCTGCTGCCGCCGCCGCAAAGGACAACAAACCGCATTCCGGGGTCGGAATTGGGAACCCATCCCAGCCGTCTGATCATTCCCCCAGCTCCAGTACTTCGGGGCATTCCTTGACAAGTCCGCAGTACTACTCACAAACCACCCAAAAACTGGTCCTTCCACCGTCTTCTCCGCCAACGAAATCACCTGCACATACGCGCGCCTTCTCCTTGGCTGCCCCTTCCTCGTCGCCGTTTTCATCTGTACGGAACACGGACATCGCGGTCCCATCGCCCACCCTGCCATTGTCAGTGATTGTGGCTCAGCCATTTGCTCAGAGCTTGAAGATTTTGGTGCTTGCAAATCGCCGCCTGGATAAATCCTTCTCACTGCCATGTGCCACTGACGCTCACAACGGTTTCCTGCCTAACCTGGAAGAACTAAATCTAGACGGGTGTGGACTAGCAGATCTTGTCCCTGTCACTCAGACCGGTTCATCTTCTGGCACCGTGACCCCTCCACGCTCGTCTGAAATGATCTTGCCACTGATCGCCAAGCTCTTCCCCAGCTTACGAACACTGGATCTGTCTCACAATGCGCTTACGAACGCCTCTCTCACCACCAGCACTTTATCAGGCCTTATACTCGCAGCAGGAGAAAGAAAAGGACTGAAGCATCTCCGCCTGAGAGGAAACGCGATTTCTGGACTGGAAGGATTCCAAGGTCTCGCGGAATCGTTCAAAGGGAACCGCCAGGTCCCTGCATGGCATCTCGATGAGCTTGATATCAGAGATAACGAGATTGGGAAGCTACCACCTGAGATGGGGCTTCTCCCTATGGACGTGTTTTTGGTCGACGGCAATACGTAAGTTTCGTTCTTTCGAGCTCAGCGTACAGTAGTAACTTTATCCGTGCTCCCAGGTTCCGTATCCCGCAGAGACGTGTGTGGGAGCGGGAAGGAACGAAAGGTCTGTTGAGTTGGTTGAGGGGTCGGATTGAATGATACCTGACTTGAGGATACCTGTTTGCATGGCACGGATCATTCTTTTCGGAGATTGCACCCCCCGCGTTTCTAATATCCTCATACAGTATGTCTTATGGAATGTATTCGATTTCGAGCGAAGGCGGACATACTGCCAACCTCCAAGCCATCCTGGACATATGGCAAATACCAAAGTCGAAGTCAAATTCAATCTAGGGGACGCTAGTAAGCATGGCAGCTTCTGACCAGCCTAACATTAGGAGGCGAAAAGTAGCGATCCAGAGTGATTCACTGAGGTATTTTCTCCTTGAAGTGCCATTTAAACTCGACAGTCTTGGACAACCAAGGCCATCCACCACCATATCTATTATCATTTATGCATGCACCGCCGATGAGTCTGTGATCGTGTAAGACGTTCGCTTCGACCCAAGGAGCTAATTCCTTTGCATGTAGCCCCAAGAGCTGTTTATGCGGGCGATCAGGCTCACTGGCCCAACCGATGACCTGGAACAAGATGGCCGAAATTAAGCATGACATAGAACCCGGGTAATCCCATGTTCAACGGAATGGGAGGCCGGCACATTCGCTAAACGCGAAGATTGGAAGCCTGGGTGTCCTGGATGACAGTTCGCCCTGATGCACGCCCATGAGTTCAGGGCGGAGAGAGTTGTTCTTTTGCGTCGTTTGACGAGAAGATACCTCTCGATCCCAATCCGAAGATCTTCAGGCGGGGCACAATGGACGACTCATTCTAGCACGGTGAATGCACAGAAACCTCTATTACTATTAGCCAAGGAACCTGGCATCGGTATAGACGGAGGTACAACAGGGCGTCCAGGTACTAGGGATGATTCGCATGGGCCTGTCAAAGAGCAGGAACGCTGTGGTGATTCATTCTCCAGCTGGATGATGTTCCAGCCATCTGTAAAAGCAAAAGTATTCGGCCCGAGGTTTTTGGAGGTGTTCGACGAGCGAGGTGCATCACGACACTGTGTGACTTTCTTGACATATGACCATTCTGGACTCCCCGGAGATAAACCTACAAAATGGGTGCGAGGTCGCTGTTGTTGAGCATGCTCAATTTTGGATCCACAACTTACCTTCGCGTAATATGCGCTTGACCCTCAGCTCTACTATGGTTCTTCTTCCTTTTACGACCTTGAAGGCTGCCCCCAAGTAGTGCAGTGCTAGGCCTATAATCGTGGGTGATGACTTTTTCTGTTGATGCTCCAATTGATACCCGATACGCAGTCTGTTGACAGGAGTAACCTGTTAAATGTCACTGGGTTTTCCCTAGGCTGTCAAAATAATGGAGGTGTCTCTTCTTCCAAATCTGACTATGAGTGCGGGGCGGCGAACAGACCCAGGAACTACCTGATGTAGGCGGTTAGACGTATATGCGCAAAGCCGCGGCAAGATGTCGCCGCAAGACACAATTGACAAGCGGAAGTAAAACTATAATAGTCGTGCACTGAGCACGAGGTGTTTTATGGCCTAAGAATGAGGATTAGGGAATGGATTTAGTTCGGGTTCCTGGAACTTAGCAGTCGGCACACCCCAGCGTTGAAGTGTTAGGCTTTATGGAGGAGACAGTGAATGGAATTATGGATAGGTACACTGCGTCTGTCATTGTCAAGCGCAAAACACTGGGATATTCCACCTTGCTCAGAGGCAAGCAGCCCGATGGCAAAGAGAGGTAAGGCAGGAGTATAGGGAACCATTGAGGTCTGCGGTCGAGGTCAAGAAGAGGTGTTTTCATAGGTCGGAAGTTTGCTACGCGTAGAATGGTCGACTTGCGTGATATTTAAAGGCGCTTTCGGAAGGATGATACTTTTGACAGGTGAGATCGGTGTATATAGCATGTGCATTTCAACTTCGTACCTGAGGAGGTTCTGGGTATAAAAGGACGTTATTTCTGAGAGGGGGATACCAGCACTACCCAAATAGTTCCTCTTACCAGTCTTACAACATGCGTTTCACTATCAGCTCTGTCGCTCTTCTCCTCTCTGCCGTCATGGCTGTAAAGGCTGCGCCGCAGACACAATGCCACACATTCGGACGTAAGTCGCATCGATTCTTCCTTGGCTTTTTTGGAAAGATGTTCACTGGCGTGTAGTGGGATGCACCAAGCTTCAGCCTAATATTCCTTGCTGCCCCGGCTTGACCTGCGTGTTCCCTAGTCCAACCTTTTCGTTTGGAACCTGCAAGTGAGACCAAGTGAGTGACCCAGCCCCAGTCTTGGAGAATGCAACTCACACTGCGACTAGATGGAGAGATGTCAGACGCGTTAGTAGAGATAGTGATCCTCGATGTTGAAGAGGACGGAGACATTAATGGACAGCTTAGCGGAAAGTTCTCAATGGCACATATTTTGATAAGAAACGTTGCTAAAGCGCGAATCAAACTGTCGGGAGGCTAAGATCGTCGTTGAAGCCATCCACGTCTGGAGGCGAAGATCGTCGTTGAAGCCATCCACGATTGAAGCCAAATGAGTATTGTGGCGTTCAAGGAAGCGACCCACCTCTCACTTGCATCATGATGCGACAGTGACTTTTGAGGCATTCGAACTTGTGCATCATGGTGTTTAGTGGGTCGAGCAAGCCATCGCATGTGTCATCCTGTTTGAAAATTCGTTTTCAGTACGACTAAGAGACATGGTTGGGGTGTCGAGAGTAGAAATAACGCGCGCCGCTGATCTCGGTTCTCGATATTCGCAAGATATGTCACAACAAGTCGTCAACAATGGTCCCTGAGTGGGCCTTGCGCCCAACGATCCCCAGCCTCTATCTCCGACCCTCTTCGCCTTCAGTCGTCCTTCAATCGTCTAATGTTCAAGTGGATGGCGTATGGGTGTGGCTGGCAATGGGGTTGACATGGAAGTTGCGGAGTGTGATTCAAACGGGGTAGATTCGGGATAGATGGAACTTCGCACGGGATAGGAGAAACTCGGGCACAGATTTGGCGCTTCCAACACTTGCTATCAGCGTCCTTGTAGCTGGGTAAGGATCGTCCATGTGCAGCATACGGAGCCCCGAAACCACCCATCTTCCAGCCCCGTCAAGCCTGCACTCCAACCTGGCGCAACCACACTACCATATGCTTGGCGTTCCACAGAGCAGCAGCGTCGCTCCTGGTCCCGGAATCTACTCATTCTCTGTTCCTCAGCCTGCCGCAAATTACCCGTCTACACCCCCTTCCGCGAGATCTTCAGCACCTGTTCCGAGCGGCTCCAAACCGCGCACGTTCTTCCGAGCCCCAGCACACAAACATGCACATCACTTGCACTCCATACCTCCGCGGGAGAAGAGTACGCGTACGCTCATCATCGATCACATGCTTTGGGTACATGGTGCGTACTATCATACTGAACAGCGGCTTTCTGCAGAACGCTAATTTAAATGCTACAGGGCGGACCCGGTTTGCTCAGGCCCGGGCTGAGCTTGGCATGACTGATCGGACAGGAGGACCCTCATCGCCCAACTATGCTCACCGTCGCAGACCGGAGAACTACGACGAGGAAGCCGACGAAAACAGTGAGGGCGAAGATGGCGTCAAACTGAAGGCTAGAGCAGGCGATCCACACCACCCGCCCGGCGACGAAGAAGACGATCGGCTGAACTCGCAAGATTTGACCCTCGCGAGAAGTCTCAGGCTCAGGGCCGAAGGTCTCGAAAAGGTCGTCACCTCCATGCTGGCCCAACCGCCCACCTTCCATCCCATGGACGACGAGGATGTATGGACGCCTCCGACTTCCCCACAGATGAACCCGACGAACCACCCCAACCACCATCCACACACATTACCCAATGGTGTTCGGCTACGCCTAGCCCTTGGAACCATAATTAACGATCTCTTTGCACGGCAGGCGCCACCTCCGCCATATCGACATCAGATGCATGTAAAGTCACCATCAGAACAGTCACCCTCGAGTACACCCTCCCTGACCTCATCAGCCGAGCTTCCCGTAGCGCTAGCAGCTCTTTCGACCGTATGTGCTGCACAGCGTATTCCAACATCCTATTCAACCGAACCATCAACTCCCTCGAATTTCGCCGGTTATAGTCCACGCCACGTAAGTACTTTTCCCCTTTTCTTGTCCCTGTTCCGCTAATTAACTTTTTTTTCAGGTTCGCAATTCCGAACTCCCTGCTTCCAGCTCTCGCATTCGCTCTCTGTACGACGACGGAGCAGACCCAAGTACTGCGAACTCCCCACCATCCTTTCGATGCCCACGCCACCTACATACGGGCTGTGAGATCTGCGTCGAAGCAAAGACAGCCGCACGTCCAGGTACCGGGAACCGTGGTCGGTCCAGCTCGTTCGGGGATTATAGGAACGGTCAAACCAATGCCTGGAAAGGGATGCCCGGCGGCGTAGGGCCAGGTGGAGGAGGGATCACGGGCTGGCAAGACGGAAGTGGGATAGGGTCGGGTCTGTTGAGACCCGGCGTGCGGGGGAGTGTCCTTCGTCGGAAAGTGGTCGGGCTGGATGACGTGGAGTCGTCGACTGGCTCAGGAAATACCAAACTGTCGGAGTTGATACCGCGCTTCATCAGGCTGTCTGCGCTGGTCGCGGTGGAGTTGGCCATGGAGGCGAAGGATGAGCAGGACGATACCGGCTCTGCCCGGACCGATCATTATGCTGGGAGTGAGAGGGACTGGGGGCAGACGCATCACCGACGCGGCAGTAGCGGCGATTTTTCACCTTTGCCAGGACCGATGTCACCTACGACGGCGCGAGCTGTATCCCAGGCTCATGACAGAGCTTACGATCTTGCTTTACGCCCTACGCGCGAGTGGTACCTTTTGTTAACAGGCCTGCTCACTCGCGCGGCTCTGGAAGGGTATCTGACGGCTGGGTGGAGAGGATCACAGGCTGTGGAGTGCTTGTTAACGGTCGGCATGGGTATGGCTGAAAGGGAAGTTGAGAAGGATGAGGCAAGCGGGTTCGAGGAGTTCGAACCCGATGGTCTGCCAAGTCTTCTTGAAGCTACAAAGCTGCTGTTCCCGACGACGCAGTCAGGTCCTTCACACAGAAAGGACCAAGCCGAAGAGGAGTACGAAACAGAGATGCGCGACAGGCTCAGAAGGGTACGTATTTTTATGTTTGCGTTTGACTTGCATCCCGACTAACTTGCTAATAGTTTTATGACATCCCGGCCTCAACGCCGGACCTATCTACCCACATGGAAGACCTCGCATGGCAGTATCCTGCTGAACCCGTCGAGCGAGCTGCGGTCAGGTTTTGTGAGGCGATCGCCCGGTGGCGGGGCAAGCCCGAACTTGAAACGGTATGCAATATTTTCCTAGCGCCATGGTACTGGCTTACCATGTGACAGTACAAAAAACCTTCCCAAACTCCCACTCACGGCTATGCCCAGGATACCCCCGGAACCTCTGCGTTGTCAATCGAGTCTCTCGTCCATTCCAATCCCCCGACTCCGACTCTGGCCCACAACAAAGCAGCCTCAGCCCGACCCCCCAGGCGGCCTCGCCGCAAACCCTCCATCGATGTGTACTTCACTCAACCCTCGCCCTTCCGTGAAAATACCTGGAACTCGAATAAACGGATGCGGTCCCCGGACGACACACGCACCACGCCGTCGAAGCGATTGAACGTCGGATGATCACGGGAATGTATACTCATTGTGTTTCACATGCACTTCTCGACACCTTTTGGATGTATTTTTAGTAACCCACCTTGTCGCATGGAAGCATTATCCATTGTAGCGCTTATCTTTATTGGTCCTATACCCATAGTATCATTCGCTTCTGTTTCTTGTCTTAACCACCCACCCCTCATTCCCTTTTTGACGATATTTCATGACGTGCACTCATAGTGTACTTGTATTTTGTAATAGGAAGCCTTTAAAACCAAGGATCCATTTGATCTTTGAATCATTCACTGCGCTGCTCATTGTCGCCAAATTACATTCGATGGCGAACCAACTCCTACGCTACAATTGCAAGTATCAAAAGTCCATGAAATGCTGAGCTGTAAATTATTGGTAATTATCTAGTCTAAGGATGTAAGATCGTACAATCCATGTCGTCCGTCGCAAGCGTTCAACGTTCAGGCGGTGTCCGTGCTCAACGTTTCAACACCCACCACAGTGACAATCAGAATCACAACCAATACACCCTGTACAGCAATCACAATACCCTCTACAATCACACCAGTAGGCACACCAACTGCAGTCGCAATTATTACAATTGGTTGTCTCACGCCAGTTACGAGATCGATGCTTGGCTGGAGAACACTTGCCAGCTTTTGGATGCCCGCAACCCACCACTCTGGAAACATGGTGTGCAGCCCACAATAATTAGAACAAAGTGGTTGTGGGTAACGGAAGACATCATTAACGGAAATACGGATACATCTCCAAGTGCTGGTAGATCCAACGGCCAGAGACTCGGATCCCATAATTGATTGCTATCTTATGATGAGGCCTGCTCGAGCATTACCTAGATCACTATGGGATCAAAGGTAGGTTGGTAGCTTGAACAAGTTTCTATGAGGCAGCGACGCACGACGAGCGTTGATGAAAAAAAGCGGTGGACTAAGCGTCAGTTAGAAGATGCTTGTCCTGGCACTGTGGCGTCTGAGTAAGTCGGAAACTAAACTTCAAGTCAAATTGAAATAGGAAATTGCTCTGCTGACACGTGACGTGCTATTGGCGGTGGAGGTCGCACGACGATCAGGTTCCCAACGACCATCGGTCTGCTTTTACCTCTCTCAATTTCCTAGGGACACATTTCACCCTATCCAGACCAAACCACAGTCTCTACCCCACTAAAAGTAGCAAACTCTCGCAATGCCGCCCAAGAAACAACAACCGCAAGCATCGGGGTCAAAAGTGAAGGATGACAAGGTGTGTATTTTAATTTCTTGTGGTCGAGAGAAGACCTAATGATGATCTTCTAGACCTTTGGACTCAAAAACGTTAGTCTGCTACTCTCCATGGATCTCGATTTCCCTCGATACTAACTTGCACAGAAAAATAAATCGGCCAAAGTCAAGCAACAGGTTGCTCAGCTGCAAGCACAGGCTGCCGCGAAGGGAAAATCGCGGGAGACTGTGGAGAAGGAGAAGGAAAGGGCATTGCGAGATAAGCAGAAGGCTGACGAGGAGAAGCGGCTGAAGGAGGAGGCAGCCTTACTCAAGCCTGTCCTGAAGCAGACGGTACCGTTCGGCGTCGATCCGAAGACGGTGCTGTGCGTCTACTTCAAGGCAGGACACTGTGAAAAGGGGAACAAGTGCAAGTTCAGCCATGATCTAAATGTGGGACGGAAGGTCGAGAAGAAGAATCTATACGAGGACAGCCGGGAGGAGAAACTGGCAGGTGCGTCCAGGATGTCGTATCTTTTGGGGACATCTCATTTATTTGCTGTATATAGACACTATGGACACCTGGGACGACGAGAAGCTTCAAAAGGTTGTCTTGTCGAAGGCAGGCAACCCCAAGACTACGACAGATGTTTGTAAATTCCTTCATCCACGCTTACTTTTGCGATTTACCTCTCGGAAATTTTAGATCGTATGCAGGTTCTTTATCCAGGCAATTGAGACTACGAAGTAGGTAGCAGTATTTTGATTGAGCGAGGTCACCACTAACAGTATCCCACTAGATTCGGATGGTTCTGGGAATGTCCGAATGGCGAGCAATGTCAATACCGGCATGCGCTGCCCCCAGGCTTCGTGCTGAAATCGCAGAGGAAGGCCGCAGAAGATGCAGCCAAGGCAAATGCGATCAGTTTGGAAGACTTCTTGGAGGTTGAGGTTTGTCATCCCTTATTCTGCTAATTCCATGCAAAGCTTACCTGGACCTTAATCAGCGGCATAAACTTGGTTCAAATTTGACGCCGGTCACGCCAGAAACCTTCGCCAAATGGAAGAAGACACGCATGGATAAAAAAGAAGCTGAACAAGAAGCGATGCGCAAAACGAAAGATGCTCAAAACGCGGCAGGCAAGAACGTCGGTATGAGCGGCAGAGACCTGGTATGTCAATAGTTCTTTGAACCTCATTTCTTTTACTGATCGATGTGTACTTTAGTTCCAATACAATCCCGAATGGTTCCAGGACGAGGACGAGGAAGGCGAGGACGACTGGGATCTGGAGGTCTACAGACGTCAGAAAGAGGAGGAGGATCTACAGGAAGAGGATCTGAGGATATCCGAACTCTCCCTCGGCAACGGTTTTCACGAAGGAGCTTCAGGGGGAACTTCAGACGGCAGCGATGGTGGCCAATGAGGCATGCAACTTACATTCTGATGTACAACGGCCATACCAGACCACACTATGAAATTAAGTCTACAAGAAGTAAACTATGACAGAAACCAATCAATCCTCATCATCACTCCCGTAGCTGGCGAGGCCGAGGCCCTCAGCAGGTGGTGGACGAGCTCGAGGTTTTACTGGAACAGCTCCGTTTCGTTTCCTGATCTCGGCAAAATACTTCAAGCCCTCCATAGTGTCGGCACTCAGCAGACCTAATGCCTGCGGAGGCTCCTGAGGTGGTGGTGTTGCCTCCTCATGGTCGACTCTTCTCCTCTTCGAGTCGCGCTCGTCACTTTGATCCCCATTGTCACCCTCCTCCTCCATTTCAAGATCATCCTCATTAAGCACATCTCCGTCCTCCAGTGCTCGCACAGACCGCATGGCATCCACTATGCGCGGATCCATCCTGGCTTTGATAGCCTCCTGACCCATTTCTTCTATCCGCCTCTTTTCAGCCACTTTTTGGACGGGATTAGGATCCTCTGTTGCCCATCGGACATTGAGGATCTCGTCGTTATCGAGAGACTGGCATGCCATCGCCTCTTTCGCAAATTGAGCGTGCAGTTCGGACTTGTACGTCACGAATGCTACGCTGCGATATTGCAGCACCTTGACCGCATATGTGGACGCGGAATCGTCTGAGGAAGAAATGTAACGCGTTAGCAGCAGTTTTTCACCGTATTTCACTATCTCGGACTCACCTCGCTCGATTTCACCCCATTCCTTGAAGTGTCGCATCACCACTTCCTCAGTTTCCAGCCCATTTCCGGTCTCCTTGATCCGTCCCACGTATAGAGTCCGGTTCATTCGGTTGAAGCTTCCTACACCACCCATGTCATCGCGATAGTCCGCGAATTTGTCACGAGCGAAGCAGTCCTTGGAACTGTCAGGAAGCGCTGTCAATGGATCCGGTAGAGTATGCAGGTATTCGCATTCCCATCCATACGGACAGCATCCACGAGCAAAGAATAGGCAGATGTATCTCATGCCCGTAGTGTTCGCGCGAGTCAGCCCCGAGTCGCGCTTGATGTTGCATCGAGTCTGGGATTTTACTTTGCTATAGAGATGTAAGTTAAAGAGCTTGATGCCAATAGGACAACACTTACTTGGAGTAACTATCCTCTCGATCGCCGCCAGCCCATTTGTTGTACCAGATATCTTGAGAAATGGTTAGTTCTAATTATTGGCAAGATGCAAAACAGCACATACTGTATTCCTTTCCCGTCTGTGGCGTCTCAACCTTCTCGACTTCTCCTGGCTTAACTTGCTTTCTTGCTGGCTTTAGCTTTTTGGTTTTTGGTTTCACCACCACCGCGGTTTCCGTCGCGGTCGAGTTCATGGTGGTTGAAGAGAGAGGTGTGTGACGCATCACGTACGTGACGAGGCTTACTAAGGTCATCTTGAACGATTGCAGACAACAATTGCTCCTTGGGCAGAGTGATATCTACGCCTCAAGGAAATCATCCCCGATTTATCTGTCTTTACAGTAGTTGGTGCGAAAATTATACAAGCAGAATCTCAAGGCAGGGGAGATGTAACGCTCCTGCGGAAGTCGTGTACGGTTGTTTGTCAGGAGCCTCTACGGCGGAATTGTTTCGCTGATCAGAAGTTGAAGCAAAGTTGAAGTAGACCCATGACATGCTGTTGTTCCGTCTAATAGCAGCAGAATTGCTCCTAAAGAACAACGCCCTCTCTCTTTACGACTCCTGGCGATACTCTTCATAGGATGGCGGAAACCCTTCTGGCGGTCTTGCTCGTAACGACCTCAGCCACAGGGTCTAGCTTGGTTTATAGGTGGCCACCCTCACCTTCGACTACTCCGAGACTTAGCAGGGCCCGACCAGCAGACGACACGTTCTGCCACTCGCAGTTAGATAACCCATGGCGGGCATCTCACTTTTCGGACGCGGTGACCGACGACATCACTCGCATTTGCAAGCCAGAGTCAGAGGCTGAATATACCTGGCATCGGCCTGACGCGCTGCGAGACAGGTCATTGTCTTTCTCTCCTTCCACATCCCACCCTACCACCGGAAGGGACTCGGTGGATAGATCACAGATTCTTTACGAATATGACCATCTTTTCGGATATTCATCTGAATTTTTGGCAAGCCTGCTCTGTCCCCAGGCCTCCATGTGTCACCAGAAATTTGAGCTTCTAGTCGATGACCTTGCTTTCATTGGCCATCCCGTGTGTGCCGAGGAAGATGGCGGCTGGAGGTTCAAACCGGAGAAAGTGAAAGCCGGCCCTCGGGGAAGAGAATCGAGGGTTGGTCGATCAGAGTCTGTTAGCAGAGCATCAGCGAGTCCAGACACTCGACCTGCATCATCGGAGAAGATACCCTCGAAGAGCTCATGGCTTAATACATTCCATTTTGTCATGGTGCTCGACATACCGGATCCATCTTCCTCAGCATCAGGGAATGTATCGAAATACTTTGACATCATTTATGAGCAGATCGCTTTCACGGTGACTGCTGTCCTTTTCCAGGAGCAAGTGGTATCGAATTTCGTCGAAACCGAGTGCGAAGTGCTGGGGTCACTGAAGGACTCGTGTATCTCGAAAGGTGCGTCTAGATCCTCTACGATTATCTTTCCTGCAACTGAAAAAAACTAGGGGAGGCCTTCTCGAGCTATATAAAGCAGGCCCTTGAGGTGTCCTCAATCGCACCAGCCATGAAGTCGATATACGAAGCTATAAAGGCATCCGACATGGCCTACATCACTATCCATAACCTCCCGTTGGAAATACAACTTCCCCCGTATCTCGACGACTTGTTACACGGCGACGCCGAGAACGAAGTAGATCTCATTCGCCACTCCGACAACTTGAATGAGGACGCACAAACCTGGGGCCAAGATATGAGCTTTGGTTGGAAACTTCCGCCTCTCGTTCCTTGGAAGAGCCTGTTGCTCTTGGACGGACATAATGGGCTCGATCCAAGTATGAACCTGAGAGGCTCACAGGTTAACCCAGAGGATAGAACCCTTGTCGAAGGGCTTATACGGTTTTTGGAGACGGCCTCGGTCACATTGTCGTAAGTCATGTTTTCAACGTACCTTGGATTCGCTTCCTCAGATCTACTATCAGTCTAGCAGATATGGCGAGCCTACTAGATTGGGATCTAGAATCCCAAGTGCTACCTACTGTTCGTTGGCTCGTCCAGCATCGCAGAGCGAAGGTCGTCGATATTGTCCATGTTGGGTTGAAGACGGTGTTTACTATTCCTGAAAAGTTCGAGCACCCGTACGTCCACGCTGTGCGTTTTGTAAAGGATATAATCTCTGAATATTTCACTCAGGCTTTCAGAACTGACTGCCGAATTTGAAAGCCAATTCGACCATCCCTCAGTGCCTGCCCTTCCTGTCATCCTAGCAAACATATCCTCTTCGATCTCGAAGCAAACGGACAATCATTTTTTCGCCTCCGTGGTTCAAAATAAGGACCTTATACCCATGTACCATGATGTCGTCCTGTGGATGCTGAAACGCGACATGCTCATCACACTTCACCTTCGCGTACGTGTCGTGGCTACACGAAAGCTCAAGCTTCGCGTGAGGATCGAGAGGGAGAACGCGCTTGCCAAGAAGGCAGGGACGCGGGATCGCCTCCGCCGAGGTCTTCTGCAGGAGCTGCGAGATGGAGCTGACGAAGGTGAGGATGAACTGGACCTTTCCCCACCTTCGGGCACTCCGTGGCTGCCTCTTTCCCCGAAGGCGGCCCATAGGCATTCAAGGCGCCAGTCTAACGAGTCGGGCAAACAGGACAACACGGAGTCCCCAGCTCTGGATGGCGGCGGAGCAGGCGATACCGAGAAGCGAGCGACGGATGAGGATGGATCAGACGAACTTGACGATCCCGATTCCGGCTGGGACACCGCTGAGGATCATCTACGGCCTTCAATGATCAGCGACCCTGGGAGAGCTACTCCGTTACAACGTCGATGGTTAGCTGCAATGTCCGAGGGCAAAGATCCTTACATCGCCAAAAGATTCCAGCTGTAAGTCCTCGAAGTTCTGCATACAATGCAAGGGATTGACGGTGTTTTAGAATAAATCAATACTTCGACGGGAAGAAATCTGATGATGAGATTCTGTACCGGGCAGAAATCTCAAGGAAACAGCTCCGAGAAGTATTGCACCACTATGAGGAATATGTGAGCTACAGGTCTATGTCGACTATGCTATTTCGCTGAGAGTATCTCTTGTCTTTTGCAGCTGCAAACTTTCTTGCATCCATCATAAGGCTCGCCTCAGGTCATCTATTTTTCTTCGACGACGTACGCAACTTTCGTTAGCCGATCCCCTGCCGTGCTGAATAGCAACATAGGCTATGGTGGATACAGACGACTATCACGACTCCACGTTATCCGTGTGCACCCACCCCAACAGCCTTTCTGCTTTTCCGCAGTCGAAAAATCCCTTCTTCCCGCTCACATCTTTGCCGTCCCTGATAGGGACGTCTGGCCAAAACTTTTGCCTCAGCTCCTGGCTATTCCCGTCGCCCAAGATAACGGGGGCAGTGATGAAGAATGCCTCATGCCCAGACCACTTGCCGGTTTCCCCAGTTAAGGCTAAGAGAAACGCGTCGGCGCCAGAGTCTTCCTGTAGGTAGCCCCACAAATCTTTGCTCCGTTGGACTGGGTCGGTGTCCTTGACTGAAGAGGGACTGGGAATAGACCAATGTAATCGTAGGCTGGCAATTCGCATAGATGGGTGACGTCGAACGATGGTGTCAGCTTGAAGTTCGCATATCCTAGCACGCCGTTGAGTATCGTACTTATCAACCTCGAAATGAATTCTTACACTTTGGAAAGCCCATACGGTTCATCCGGCAAGCATGGATGGCTCTCATCTATTGGGAAGTATTCGAATTTGCAGTTCTGGCTGAAGACCATCGTGATGACGTTCACACTTGATGCTTGGGCGATTCGATTGATCTTCAGCTATTCAACAAACCATGAACAATGGTCACTTTCGTCGCTGTAAGAACCCGAGTCAACGAGCTTACCTCCGCGCATGCTCGAAGGATGTTCCAAGAAATGACGACATTGCTGAATAGAGGCATGAGGGTTAGGGGTTACGGTATCGAAACTAGTGGGCTAGGTCTCTTACCCGTTATGAGTCGTTACTCCGTAATCCGTAGGATCGCGGTAGGCTGCTAGGTGCACAACGCCCTCGCATCCTTCCAATGACCTCAAGACCACCTCGTAATCTTTTAGATCGGCCTGGACGAAGGTGAACTGCGGGTGTTGGACCTCTGCTCCTTCCGCTTGTGGGATGTAATCCAGCCCGATCACTGTATGTCCGCGTCGAAGTGCAAGCTCCACCACAGGTTTCCCAACGTGCCCGTTACAACCAGTTACTGCGATTTTCATGTCGATCCAAGTGTAGTGAGGAGGAAATAAAATTCAGGAAACAGCTCCATGGTGGGGGTTTTTCCGATAAATCAACGAGGATACAGTACGTGATCAGATTTGAATCAGCTGTCCTTACACTAACAATAATATCACTATTAGGTAGCAGACATATGCTCTACTTACACATGCTCGATTTTAGCGCCTACAGCTGTCATCGCTTCCTATAAACAACATTTATCACGAGGCACCTTGGATAGAAACGCGCCAACTCTGGTCTGTCCGGTACACCCCCACGCTACGTGGATTGACTAGAATGTACAATGGCACCTTCAGGACCGGGCCAATGTCCAGGAATTGCGGATACATGATAGCTACCGACTCTGAAGAGACTTGGGCGAAGTGTCGACCTTTTCACGAGCGGAGAGAGATTCGAGGATGCAGTTTCATGCAGAGTACAGAAACGTACCAAATGCGCACCCGCACCCCAATTCATATGTGGCGAGTCGTCCAACACCTTTCCAGCTTCGTCGTCCAGGAACCGATCAATGTTAATACTTCTTTGGTTTCGGAGACATTTTTGTTCGTCATAATTTCTCGCCCTTGGGAGGTCGATAGACATATCTGGTTTAACCCTCAAATTCCTATGTCCGGAAGAGCCTCTCGGCGCTCCCTCACTGTCATCAGTGACTTTCAAAACATGCTGGGGCATTTATGATCGAAACTGGCGAGATTGTTTGATATGTTTGGACAAGTATAAGCATCAGGTTACGCCACATCAAAAAAGTATATCTACTAAGGTTCTGATCTTTGAGTGAAGCAACATTATGGGGCTCAACAACAGCGGTAATAAATCAATCATACACTTTTAGTCAGTTCGCTGGAATTGTTGGCCCACTGCAGAGCTTGCAATCAATCATCAGTACTCTACTAGGGTCAGCGGGCAGCCTGTGCTTGGCCGTCAGCTGGGTTGACATCATGACAGCTAGGTCCACATCATGCCTTTGATGATGGATTATGGCTTCACGAAGCTATCTAAGGAAGAACATGTCTTCGAAGTATAGTGGGTCATTTCTTCAGAGTGGGTTTTGTGAGTGTCCGACTTCCGAATCCGATGCTCAGGAAACAGACATGTTGAGTATGTGCTCGGACTTCGCAGACCGTTAAGTATCTGCACCCTTAAGGATAGCGCAGCGTGTACCCCACTACTCCGCGATGCCCCCCGTCACGATACAGGATATAGACGATGGCCTGACGGCCACCATAAAACGTTGGGAGTACGAGTTAGTAGTTGTTTAGCTCCTAATCTGGCTTATTCGATTGTGATTTCTGATGAGTATCAATCCTCAGGATCACAGACGCCGCCAAACGGTGGAGGGCATGGGGCAACGATGCTATCATCAAGGACTTTGTCCGACAAGTGGCCTTCAACCACCTGAAACGCCAACTGGACGACGGCGAACTGGAACCTGAGTATTTGAGGGTCGACGTCGTGTATGCTCTGATGGAGGCGATGGTATTTATTATTTCGAAGCATGCAACAAGCTCACTCGTTCAGTATGGGTTCAAAGCTTAATCCAAAAACTATGAAACGAACCGTACGCAGTCTGCGCTGTAGGGCCTTGATGCGTCGAACAATCGAAGTCTGCAGCAAAACAGGTCAGGCTTGCTGAATGGCCATGAGCACTACTAACGGTAACCTTTTCATGGATCTCCTCGTCTCCTAGTACACTGAAAATCACTTTTTAGTGCTGGCCCAAGGACGTTCTTGTATAATTAATTACCTATGTATTCTATAGTATGCTGCCCAAACAATGTTAAGAATGGCGAGCCTTCATCAGAGATCCAGATGTCACTGATAGGCCTGGAAAAAAGCTTCCTGGCTGAGTGGACAAGTTGCAAGATGCGGGTAATTCGGTGTCTCCAGGGCGAACAAAAGCGGGGAAAATGACAAAGAAGAAACCACGAGGCAGATCTTCTGGAATGAGGGCGGGCTGAAGATATTGAACCCTCCAAGCGGCATACATGACGTGGATTCGAGAGGATTGAGAGGTCGGGTCGCGCTCCCCAAGTATTCCGCATTCCTCGTCTCGCCTGGAGGAGGTATCAAGAACATGAGCGAAGCGATGGTGTTTCGAGCTTCATTGCTTGGAGATTGCGGCAACACAAGGGGTCATCCTGAGGTAGTCATTCCGAAGCTACGAGACAGGGTCGATTGGGAGATTGAAGATGGGCGCAAGATGGACGACACGTCCACTCGCGATCGGTCGTTTCCGACATTCAAGGGCCTGGAGATCAAGCATAGACAAACTATTTTCACTTCGGTTGACCTAAGTACAACAAAATCTTCCTCCTCCCGCCGCGTGAAAGAAATCCAATCAGTTTGATTCAATATAGGTAGAGAGTGTCTCGATCTGCCTTTCCCTAGAGTTGTGTTCCTCCATGGTCTGCACGAACCTCCTTTATCCATCATGGCATTGAGGAATGAGTACATAACCTGAAACTGATGAAACAAAATGATAGAAAAAAACCTGTAGATCTACAACAATAGGTGACAACAGATATAGATGGGCGTTGGTGGTGTCGTGAAGAGGTGCAAGTGTGTACAGGAAAAGAGCCATAGCATGCCCTTAAATATCGTCGATATCCACCTCCCCTTCATCACCGAACTCGAACGTGCACTCTCCGTCCTCCTCGCCGAACGTATCGGTCTCGTTGATTTTGGCGTTTTCGGGGAGTTCACCGTACGCTTTCACTGTAAGATTGAAGCATCAGTGATTGCTCAATGGTGAGATTAGATGGAGGCGACATACAATTACGTGCCTCGTCGGCAGTGTATTTGACGATAACATCCGCTTTATCGTCTTGGAAGTCACGCAGGGAGAGAAGGATGATATCGCCCTGGTTGATCCACACCTAAAATTGTATGGTTGAGTCAGCAACGAAAGAAAGTTGTCGAGAGTAACGCAACGCACCTTTTTACGCATCTTCCCTCGTATATGCGCTAACCGCTTCTCTCCGTCGAAGCATTGCGCCTCAAGACGCCCGTTACCAAGCATCTTTGTCACTTGTGCGTATTCCTGTCCATCCTCTCTGAACACCAACTCGCGCTTATCGTCGTCATTCTCGTTCTTTCCACGTCTCCTGTTTTTACCACCCTGATATCAATAGCGTCAGAATTATACCAACATAGAAGGCGAATCGCATACCTTTCCCTTATTCTGCGATACGGCGATGTTTGAGTCAGCAAACTGAAATTTTGTTAGATCTAATCACACACCTTCGGCATGCTGGGCGAGCGAGTTCTTTGTCTCTGCTAGGATCGCTCTTCAACTCTTGAAGGCGACGGCAGAAACTGTGTGTTGGAGGTTGCGGCAAAAGTTTGTGGTGGTGGCGAGACTGTGGTGGATGATCTCAAAGGTGCGAGGGACTCATCATGATCGATGCCGGACCCGCCAAGATTATATTTGGTATTGTTAGTCATCGGCCTCTACCACACCGGATCGGGACAATGACTTTCAGGTTGCTCCGATGAGCCCTGGGCCTGAGCCACCCTTGAAGCCACCCATGCCCACAAGAAGCACTCTTGGTTTCCACTTCGCGCTATCTACCCGATATCCTCACAGCTGAATTGTTATCCGGCTTGAAGTGAGCGCTGGCCGCCATTCGTGATTTTCGGGCCTTTGTTCAGTATGTGCCTTCATTACTTGCTCGTTAACATTCACGAAATTCCTGTCTAGATATATCTATACTTCGACATCCCTCGCTAGACGAGCATTCTACTCCCAGATTTCCACTGCCTTGACTTGTGTTCATGTCTTCGGAGTCTGCGACCATGGTGGCTACCGCCACGTTTTTCTCGATGCTCTCAATCTTGGTGATGATCCAGGAGATATTATTTTGTCTGCTATATCGGAGGATCTAGGATGTCACAGGATACTTCCTCTATGCCGGGATTGTGGCCTTTGTAGTCAGTTGGACAAATCGCAGATTCGCTGGGGCTCACGCGACGACCGGTTATCTGACATCATCTTATCGCACAACGCCCGGACCATCACAACCAAGGTAAAGGTGTTTACCACATCAATGATTGTTGAACTGTATGTGTCTGATGCCGTTGGGCCTAGGTGGTCAAGGTTCGGTCCCATTCACCCACTGCGGGAGGAAGTCGCCAGACTGGGTCTTTTTGCATACTCGAATTCACGACTGCTGGCTGTTTCGAGTCGCCGCCACTCACGTTGATAACCGTAGAGGAATGCTGCCAGATTGCTCTGGCCTTGTTATCTCGCATGCGCACTCTTAGGAAGATCTGACGATTCCACTCGACTGGGAACTTTCCTGTTTTTCCGCACCTAAAATTTACGACGTCCGGAGTCTGGACGGCCGGACGGCGACTGTAATCAATCCATTTGCGCGGTTCGTTAATTTCTGAGCGATTCGTGTGACCGAGCAGATAGCGGGTGGTGCTTGGCCCGCCTTAATGTGTCAGGAGTATGGATTATGGACGGAACTGATCACCTCTTCCGCATAAGGTACTAGTCTCTGCTACACAGACACCATCAGTCGTTGCCTCATTCTTTCGTTAGGTACTTCGCCCAGAGGAATTAATTCACATCTTTCAAACGCAAGTCTCTAATTCATTAGACGTGGATAGATATTATTCAAACTTCCCTCGTCGGTGACTGTTGCATTACATTCAGAGTTTCGGCTGAGAGCAGAGATGACAAGATGCTCATGCATCATCATTTGAAAACATTTTCGCAATACAAAAGTCATGTATCTGAGCATAGAGTGAGTACAGGTATCTTTATGTCACACTAACCGTAGAGAACCCAAAGAGAACCTAGTAACGAGCCTTTCAGAAGTAAACGCGAGAAACCCAAAAGTTCATGTATCCCCAAAAGCCACGTCGACTGCCCAGAGACCTTTTAAGTCACCACCGTCGCCTGGAAGAGGTATACATGAGCGTAGTTCATTATGTGAAATTCAAAAGCAGGAACTGTATGATAAGAATGAGCAAGCACGTACCTGCTGGAGCGACACAGCGGTCTGTGCGAGGATCCGTCCGTTCAATGTCGCGCCAGTGACGAGAGTCACAGAGGTCTTGCTGAGGATTATACCCTCGAGATGTGCGCCTGCCCCAGCGGACACAGATCCGGAAACGACCCATACAATATTTTTGTTGAGACCACCGCCCAAGAGAATTACTTTTTTCCCAGCAGCGATAGTAAAGGTGCTGGCAATTTGAAAGATCCAGGCTACGGTGACGAATATAATCGGAACGTGAAAACAGGGAGGGATTAGAAAAAGTGCACCAACTGTCTCTGGAAGATCCTAAGAGGGTGAAATCAGCATTAGCGCTGACCGCGCCCGTCCACTTGTAAAGTCCTGGGACGAGCACGAGGCCACCAAGGGCACCTATAAAAGTAAGACATGACATTTTGATCGCATTCAAGAATAATGATCTGGATACTCACCATTCGCAAAGTTCGTGAATCCGGGGTTAACACGGCCACTAGCGTCAGTGTATGCAGTCTGCATGTCTCCGATGGCAACAGTGAGCATCGATGGCGTGGGCGCGGAATACGATGCAGCAAACAGGTGTCCTGTGACTTGAGCTGATGTGGAAAAAGTGCCAGTTGAATCGAGGGTGAGGGAAAAACCAGTGAGGCCGATTGCTGCAATGGGGCTAACACCAATCGCGCCGGCTAGTGTGTATGAGTATGATACGCTCTATTCCAAACGTGAATGTGACTTACTGATCGTAGACGGGTTAACGGTTGACACCCCCGCTTTAGCAAGGACTGCAAAATCAGCCGCTGTACGGAGATTGACTGCTGCAGGGCCAACTGCTAAAACAGATGGTGCAGCGTTGAAGACAGCCTATGGGATGAGTAGACGATTACGCCTGTGGCGAGCAGTGGAAGTATTAACTCGGCGTACCAGAAGGGCGAGAGCAAGAGCGTTAAAGGTTGTGGAGAACATGATGAAGGTCGTGATTGGTATTTGGCGCAAGAGGGGTGTGAGGGTTGACTGCAAGTCCCAGTAGTAGGGCTAGTGGATGACTTATTGGAAGTTGTCTTCCTCCTTCGTTTAAATACCTTTGAATCCCATACAAGCTTGAGGATTTCTTCTTTCCATCGTCATAGAGCAGTATGACGTATAGAGCGATATGGCGTGCTGAAAATTTTCATAGAGTGTGTCGCAATGGGCCTAAGGGCCTTCCTTCTCTTGACATTTTCATCTATCATGTTTTGTGCTCGCGGCAGAAGGGCAGGGGGGAATCCTTGGTTCAGTATATTGACTAGCAGCGGATTTGCTCCGTGAATAAAGGTGTCGATAGGGGCATGCAGGAGGGACAAAAAATCCATGAGCAAAGAGCGATCTCAGTCAAGCTTGATCAGCAAGCTGGATTGAACGTTGGCGTGTCAGAATCACAATGACATACAGGTCAGGACGTACTGTTGCCAAACGGAAATTAAGAGGGGGCAGTAGGAAGGAGATCTGATAGATGCTTCTGAGATTGAACATATAGAATCCAGCAAGATCGAGGGGGATTCGAAGGTGAAAAAAACAACGTGCACTTGAATGCAACGCCGGCCGCCAAAGGACACGACACCAGAGTGGCAACAGTGCCGGGGCTAGCGCATTATTATCCAATTCTAGAGCTGAAAGTCTTCAAAGATGGCTACATAGGCAGTAAACCAGGCAAGGGGTTCGACGCGTTGAATGCGGCACCAACAGTTGGCAATGTGGTATTGTTGAATTATGATCGTCGCCCATCTAGAAAAGGTGTGAGGCCGTATCGGGGCGACTTCCCGGACATATGTTCTGATTCGGGTTTGAGAAAGATGAGTCATAGGACGCTGCTATTTGAGAGATATGTACTTAGTTATCCTCCTCCTTTGCGAACGCCCCTCCTTCCGCGTCGAAAAGAAACCGAGGTGCCAAAACTATCTTGAAGAGTCGGATTTCGGCCAGTGGCCTTGATACTTCATTAGGCCGAGCGTCAAGGTGAGGTATTCTCTCTTCGATATATATTTCCGACCTAAGAGCGGGGGAGGCAGTGCGATAATTGACATTGTCTACGCATCCAAAATCCCACCGTCCTTTTGATCAATTCATTTTATGTCGCAGGTCATGGTTATAGATCGATCTCGGATGCGGTCGATGACGTCTCTAGGCTTTGTTGGGCCTGTTCTCCTCAGCCTCCAAGTCACCATAGAGGTCACGTACCTGCCTTGTCCTGAAAACCCGAAGTTTGGCCGACCATCTGTCGTCAACAATCATTTAAATGCAGTATGTTCGTTCACTGGTCACAGGCACTGCACGCTTCCCGCGAGTCAGGAACCCTAGGAAGTGGCGTCGAGCAGGCATAATCTTCCTTGCTCTCCGGAGGGATCTCACCCAAACTCTTCTTCGTTTGACAGGAGCGCACGACGATCTGCGAAAATAACAGATGGTCTCACTGACCAGATCAACGCTCATCGGGTTGTTCCCTCCGCGGATACTGCCGCTCATTTCTCCTGCTATGATTGGGCTGAGGGCTAATAGTATACATGTATGGCGAGGTGGCGTCGGATAGCTGTGTGCGTGTCAGTGATATCTGGAGCGGGAGCGTTGGTTGGTGAATGCCTTGGTGATTGTCGCCGTACTCTGTTTTCAGGATAGGTGCGGGCAGTACCATTTAGCCCGCCTTGACCCCCTGACTCTTGTAGTCAAACAGCTGCATCGGCATGTGCTCGCAGTCACCGTGTGGCTTTAGTGTCTTCCAGTAGGAGGGCCGAGCCACAGACGATACCTTGTACCTCTTACTGATTTGTGCATGATTGGTTAGCAAAATGTCGTGTCCTACTAGTTTGGGACTAAATGACCTACTGCCCCCGTGAAGCTTGAAACTCGCGGTGTTACCCGCCTTGTGTAACCCCTAACCGAGATGTGCAATGGGGCGAACCTCCTGCTGTGCCATGATTCGAGCAGACTCTAATGACAGCCGTGTATTGGACTCTCATCGCCGGGAAAACGCGTGCTCAGCTTTTAGAGACTGGTAATTGACTTGACTGACCTCGTCTCACGGCCAGAGAATAGATGAGCAGCCTGTGATAGGGTCCTTCCGCTGCGACTGCCCGATATGTCACGGAGTTCTCATAGCCGCGGGAAGATCAGGCCTTCTGGGAACAGCCAGCGGAAAGGCTATAGCGATGCAAGTTTGGTGCATCGTGGGTGGATGCAGTGGCAGGGTCCCGAGTACGAGTCCAGGTCGGTCGCATCTTTCGTCATGAATAGACTACTATGATGAAGATACTGCCCGGGCATTCCATTTCGAGAAGGACGCTTTGGCCACTGTGTAGCTCTAGTGTTACAGTGAGAAATCGAACTTATGGCCAACGATTGTCAGCATTGCCAGAGATGTGCCGACTCCATGAAGGAGTGATATCATAAGAAAGTACAAGTAGAGAGTACACATACACATACACAGAAAGCAGGACCGAATCGCATCTAGAAGTTAGGCGCTGATAAGATGTTCGGAACTGAGCACGCTTCTTCGTTCGTGACCCTGTCAACACAACAATAAGCCCAAGATACATTAACGCCGACGCTCAGAAACGTACATTTCCTCCACCTTTAAGCATAAATGGGCTCAGGTTGAAGTCGTACTTGATGGGAGATTGGCTGCTTCCGCGGCACGCGACACTAGATCGGGGGCGACCTGGGGTACCTGTGGTTCAGGATACATCCTCTTCAGATGGCGGTACTTGCGCAATGAGTACAGCGCGAGTGTTTCTATTCCATGATATGACAGTGACTTCTCAGCGGTTGTGATACTTGACTGAGACAATAACGCACCTTTCTTGATGTAATCTCCAAGTCGTAGCGCCTTCTCGATCTCCTCCCGGTCCGTCAGGTGTCTATTCTCTATTCTCGTCGAGTATGAATAACGGCGGACACCAGGAAAGCGATATAAGGCCGCTCACTGTCGTACATTCTCCGTATTCTGCCATGGAAGTCGTACCTGGTTAAAACGAATTAGCCACAAATTCGGTGATCGTGTGAGCACAGGCCGGGGCAACACACGAAGGGTCTGGGTAGTCTCTGCCTAGCCTGTGGAGTTCCTTATACAATGCCAGAGCACGTAGACGTGTAGAATTACATGCCATCCCCTCCAACTGTCGAGCCTTGTCAGTTGCAATGAGGTCAAGTGAACCGGAGTTAGAGCTTGAACCTGAGCATTGTGGGAAACTGTGACGCCTTTGTTTCGCAGTCACACCTCCGCCAGCTTTTTCGAAACCCACCCAGACCCACCCGTAGATCCTCGAAAGGCCTCCCCCGAGAGCTTTCCGTCGCGATGCCCGCTGCCGCAAGGAACCCTTTTAAGTTTCTTCGATCAGGAAAACAGATTCCGGTCTTCAATAGCCCACATTCCGTGAAAATGATCGGTTCTATTTTTAGCACCGTGGAGATTTCGAAATTTCACGAACGTTTCTTGGACCCATCCGAGTCGCTAGCCACTGCCTGCCACCGTCCGACACATCTCCTCACAACGCCTTTTCCTGACATAGCCGACACAGCATATCATTTATCTTGGCGGCTCCGCCTAGGGCCTAGTCGTATGTGCCTTGATAAACGTTGGTGGCCGCATCGTCGAAAATGTAGTGGTGGTGGTGTCGAGTGGTGTGTTGGGTCAAAAATCGATACTTCTTTCATAAGGTTACGGTCGCCCATAGACTGAACTCTAACGACTCATTGTATACAGAATCCAGATACTAACAGATGCGTCTTTGACAGCTCTTGAATATCGAGGATATAGCCCTCCTTCGAGTCAGACTTACAAGCCTAGGTGATGGATATTCTTGGCTGTGCCTTTGTATTGTGACCAGGGCGGAGCACATCAAGCCAGATCAATCCGTCAGTTGCCACTGACAAAATTTGCCGTGGCGACTTAGCACTTCCAAGAAAGGAAACTGATCAATAACAATTTCAATTGGCTCTCGACCACGAACGTGCAAGGAACTCAAAAAAACTGCTCGCATGGAGTCGCTCGATCGGAATGGACTGGGTACGCTTTTAAAGCCGATTCTGTACTGAGTAACAGCAAGCGCTTTTCCCGCCTCCCCCCCACCCGAGGTCCCTCAGATCGCCTCTGTTCATTCGACGGTCGACCATGTCAGACATTGGAAAAGAGTCCCGAGAAGGGTCTGAGATGCAAAAAACCGATAATGTGGCCTACACTGTCGATGCACGGCGCCGCGCCGCCTTGGCAGAAATCGACAATGCCAAATTCTCGTATGTGTTCCTTGCATGATGAATACGTAGTCCTTCTCTGACAGAGTGTGCCGCAGTCGCTTCCATGCCAAGGTCTGCTTGGTTGCAGGTGTAGGGTTCTTCACCGATGCGTGAGTCTGGTCTGGTCTTGCTCATCTCCCGAGCGGTTCGTTGATCTGTGTTCATTCAGCTATGATATCTTCGCTATCAATATCGCCTCGACGATGTTGGGCTATGTCTATGGCAAAGGTTAGTCAAATTGTGGTTCTTTCTCCTTCGGCGGACATCAATCTATATACCCAGGTTCTCCCCTGAATAAGTCGGGTCAAAAGTTGAACAAGTCACAAGATCTTGGCGTCAAGGTCGCCACTCCAGTTGGTACTCTCGTCGGTCAACTTCTGTTCGGTTGGTTGGCTGATGTCGTTGGTCGCAAACGGATGTGTGAGTTTTATGCAGCATCGTATTTTTCCCCAGTAGCTAATGACCTGCAGATGGTATCGAGTTAATGATCATCATCATCGCCACATTCGGCCAGGCTCTCTCTGGTGGCGGACATGCTGTTGGCATCATCGGTGTCCTCGTCGTCTGGCGATTCCTTGTCAGTATTTTTCGCAGTTTTCATATACCTGCCCTTTCCTAAGTTCGGTTGTAGATGGGTGTTGGTATTGGTGGAGACTACCCTCTCAGTGCTGTCATTTCGTCCGAGTTTGCATCCACCCGAATCCGTGGGCGGATGATGACTGCCGTCTTTGCCTCGCAGGGTTGGGGTAACTTCAGTGCGTCCTTTCTACGCCCTCCCAGAGCGACACTGACTTTTCCTCATGCACTTTATCAGCTGCTGCCTTGATCGCACTCATCATCACTGCAGCTTATAAGAATGCAATCTTGGGCGACCCCAGCGTCGACACTCCTAACCATGTAGACTATATGTGGCGTATTCTCATCGGTCTAGGCTGCGTCCCCGGTGTCATTGCCCTGTACTTCCGTCTTACGATCCCTGAAACACCGCGTTTCACCATGGATATCGAGCGAAACGTCCTACAGGCTAAGGCCGATATCGACAACGTCCTGACCCACGGTAACTCCGTCGTCGACCAGGACGCGCCTGTTCAGCGAGCCATCACTCCCAAAGCAAGCTGGGCCGATTTCCGCCACCACTTCGGCCAATGGAAGAACATGAAGATCCTCATCGGCACTTCGTGGTCATGGTTCGCTCTTGATGTGCGTGACGGTCTGAAAAACCCCACGATGAAGTCTAATTTTCCTCTATCTTCCAGGTCGCCTTCTACGGATTGGGCCTCAACTCTGGCATCGTCCTGCAGGCCATCGGCTTCGGCACGCCTCTTACCAGCGGTACATCGCTCGTTTACGAAAACTTGAAGAACATCTGCGTCGGAAACTTGATTCTCTCCGTTGGCGGCTTGATCCCCGGCTACTACTTCACATTCCTATTCATCGACCGCTGGGGACGCAAACCTATCCAGCTCATGGGATTCATCATGCTTACAATAATTTTCATCGTCATGGGTATGTCGCAAAATCTCTGGTCTTTGCATAGCGTTAACATGAAGTGGTACAGGCTTCGGATATGACAAACTCACTACCACCACCGCCGCCGCAAAAAGTGGTTTCGTCGTGCTGTACTGCTTCGCCAACTTCTTCCAAAACTTCGGGCCTAACACCACCACCTTCGTCGTCCCTGGTGAAGCCTTCCCCACCCGGTACCGGTCCACTGCGCACGGTATCTCGGCGGCCAGTGGTAAGCTCGGCGCCATCGTTGCCCAGGTCGGCTTCGCACAGCTTAAGGATATCGGAGGAACGAATAAATTCGTCAAGCACATGTGAGTATTTTTTATGTTTACGAGACGGGGTAGATGTTGACATTCCGCGCCCGCCGCTAGTTTGGAAATTTTCGCATTGTTCATGTTGACTGGCATCTTCTCCACTCTCCTGTTGCCCGAGACCATGGGCAAGTCTCTCGAAGAACTGTCCAATGAAGACCAAGATGGCTTTGTACAAGGTAAGTAAAATGCTATATTACCATTTTTTCAGGACTAAGCGTCTCGCTACAGGCGTCTCTGGTGCCGTCGAAGTCAAGGACGGGCTCATTGTACCCAAGAATACCACCTCGTAAACAACACACTCCTCGTTACTTTTCTGTCTGTCACTCTCCTTCTGCAGTACCCACTTAGTCAGATTTATGACACTATGATACCGGTAGTACCACCCCAATTATAATGAGTCACTACATCTTGGTGCTGGGATAGGTCATGACGAACGTTCCGATTCGTGATAAGTTCGTGATACCGGACAAGCATCTTCCGAAGCGTGCTAGGGTGATGAATCTCCCGTATCATTGATCTGACATCCTTGACATATGGGCGAAAGACTTGCGGTGTCCAAGGTAGAGTCAAGGGGCATGGACTACTTCACTCTACTCCTGATCTGGCTTCAAACCTGTTTCTAATTACTCTTCTTTTTTTTTACTTACTACAACCACTAATGACTGTATCTTGCACTTCCTGACACCGTTACTGCCTTATTACGAGTCACTGTACAAATTTTCATGTCATTTTCGATATTTCATCATCCATTTATGTGATTTCTGTACAACATTTGAGATCTGTAGTCTTAACATGTGATAGAACAACACATCGAGCTCGATTTCCCATCCGTCTCGGAGAAAAAGGTTGACTTGATCTTGTTTGGCGAAGATAGGTGGTGCCCAATTTGGTGTGTGAAAAGTAACGAAAAGTGACGCTGGTGGGTAGAGGATGACCCATTCCCTTATCACATCTCTAGAGCTCTGGCCCCCTTCCATTTCATAGGGCCGTGTACAGGCAGGCATCAACACTATAGATAGGCCTGTAATCCGTAGGTAGAAGCATATGTACATAAGTCGCAAAACGCTGAACAAAGATCGTCACGCTTCTGCTTCTTTCGCCTTTTTCTGCACAAGGATGGTCGCGTTCGGTAAGTTGAAACACTACCGGGTAGATGTGGCTCACATATTTAACGGCCTCGAAGTCGTACTTGATACCTGCATCGGCTAGCTTGCGCTTACGATCATTCTGACGCTTGATGAGTCTTTTGGCGGCCCGCACTTGCTCTTCCTCTGTGCGCGGCTAAAACGAGATCAATCAGGTGAATGGGCGCCTCAAAGACACGATTAACATATAGACCAACCTTGTTGTGCTCGACACGCGTGAGACGATCCCGTGGAACGGCTCTCCATTTCCGATTGGCACCCACCCAGAGTTCTGGATGCACTTCATCTTTGGGAATAACTTTGCACCGCAGTATGTGGCCCATGAGAAGGTAGTTGTCCATTGTATCTGCAACGATCTGAGCGACAGAAGAGGAATCGAATTCCACGAATCCATAGTGCTTCGACCGGCCGGTCTAACCAAGTAGCCCAGTCAGATCTATGGAAACGCTAGAGTTAATTCAGGGAGAGGTTCGGACGGACCTTTTTATTCCGAGATAGTCGTACTCGCGTAACTGTTCCGAATTGAGAGAAGTAGCCACGCATCTGGTCCTCGTAGAAGCCATGTGGGACTCGTCCGAGGAAGAGGACACCCAGATCCTGGGTCTGTGATATGGCAGAGAAATATCAGATGAGGAACACGAGTCTGAATGAATTAAAAACGTACAGGCTGGCGTTTCGCCTTTTCGAGCTTCCGTTTGACCGTGGCGTCGTCTTTCGCGATGGTGGGTAACTTGGAGATGTCAAAAGCAGAGGGTTCGTGATCCATCGCGTCTTCTTCGTCCGACGAGTCGTCGTCAGTCGAGAAGCCATGCAGATGGAGGTCCTCCTCGTCATCTCCTGATTCAGCGTCCACAGGTTCTTCCTCAGAAGGAAGTACTGGCTCTGGCTCGGGTGAGGGGGATGGTTCCATGACTTTGACCTTTTTGGATTTTTTGGACGGCTTGTCGGCGGTTTTTGGCGATTTCGAGATACTTGAAGCTTTACGAGTTGCAGAGATCGAAACAGGGTTTGGTTCTGCGGGTATGGGGGCGGGTGTGGGTGCGGGTTTCTCGGATTTTTCAGTACTCTTCGGAGCCTCTTCCTTAGTCCCCTTCCTCTTTTTTTTCTTCGACTCAACTACCTCCACCTTTTCCTCTGCAACGGGCTGCGGCTGCTCCTTCGAGGGCTTCTTCGACTTCGTGGGTTTTGTCTCTACCACCGGCTCCTTGGGTTCAGCGACTTCGTCATCGTTCACCTTCCGCTTCTTCGACTTTTTTGCAGACGATGTAGATGCCGATGTGTCAAGCTCGACTGCTTTATCTGTAGAGGGTATAGGTGCATCGCGGACAGATTTTGGCTTGACCTTCTTGTCCTTTTTGGATTTTGTCGTAACTTCCGAGGACATGGCTGCGTCAAAAGGAGCAGTAGCAAGATGGAGGTCGGCGCGGTCAATTCGAACTTCGCCAATTGCTGAAATTTCTTGATCGACCACGTGCGCCAAAATGCAGACGGCGATAGCAAACAGTTGAAAACAACCACCCTTCATGGCGCCACGATTCGCTAATCCCCATTTCCTCCCAGACTCTTCGACCCTCGTGTCTAGGAGTGATATCTACGACGAGAAAGATGACCTCCAAAGCGATGAAGAAACGGACAGCCCCAGCCCTGAATTGGTTGGTCAATTAAACACGCTCATACGCAAATTCTGGGAGCCGGCCCCCGAAGAAAGCAGGAAGCGTCGGAAAATCCAAGTCGATCCTGCTACGCCAGTCGAAGAAAAAGAAGAACCTATACGTATGCATTTTAGAATACGCTCCTTGCGCGTTTTACTTAAGTTTTGCTTAGCCTTTCGACTTGTCTCGAGCTCTGATCCGCCGCATCCGATTTTATTACAACCTAAGCCACCCCCACCACCAATGTAAGTAAGTATTTATATGAAAAATTACCATAACCATAAAAGATCTTTTCGGCAGAACACGCGAGCCTGAGATAGAGGATAACGAGGCTCAAGCCGCTCTACGCATGGAACGCGCCCACGCAGCTGCCATTGATGTACCACGGATCCTTAGAGAATCTCAGTCGTTCACACCTGTATGTACCCAAGCCTTTATTTGTCTTTTGAAGGCTGACTTGGATTGCCATAGCCGATATTCGGAAATGCCAGGAAATCGAAGCTAGCATTGGCCGTACTACCGAACCCGCCGCCAGTGTTCGCGATCCTCGAGCACGATAAATCCTCACGTTCCACGCGTCCACCGGTCATTGCGTCCCGCCTTACCCATCACCCATATAATCATGGTCCCATTCTACCCATCGACTCCTCTCTTAGACGTATAGATTGCCCTGTAGTCACAGTCAGCACAATGTCGTCGACCACCCCGACCACTAGGGGAAAGCGGAGGAGGCGGAAGAACCCGCGGGGAGAACGACCTCTACCCACGTTTTGGAGGCCCAATCCGGCCGTGGGAGGGAAGAGCCTTGGTTATGCTATGGGGTTCCCATGCAGTTTAGGGGCGCTGCAAAGTGGTACGGATATTGCGACAGGTTATCGAAGAGATACGATGAAGAGTTTTTCAACGCTATCCTGATTCCGCCAGCCGGGTTATGCATCGCTGTGCGCTCACAAATCTCCAATGCCATCAGGCCTCGGAGCGCGTATTTCTGACCGGAATCCTCAAGACGACGCACTTCACAGGAGGAAAGGAGTCCGAAACCTGGAATTATATTCCATCAAAAGGGCCTATCATAATCACCTCGTCATCATATGGAGAGTCTGCATATCAGGAACGCAACCCTTTTCCCTCGTCAAATAATCAACGATATCCCTAGCGTCACATTTAACTGCCGCCTTCAGCATCGCTGAATTAACCTCCACCCTATCCTCGAGTTTCCGCCTCTTCCGCTTGCCCGCTCTTCCTGCAGTCCCACCTCCAGATTCATAAGGGGAATCGTCTCTCTCGATCAACAACCTTACTAGCCCCAAATCCTTCTGCCGAATGGCAACAAGAACCGCTAGACAGCTTTTATACTGTGGGTCGGCACCATGATCGAGGAGAAATCGGATGAGAGGTAGAAATCTTGCGTGAACGGCTTTCGTCAAAGCATAACCGTCATGCGAATTGACGTTTGGACGTGGAATCTTGACCGAGTCGAATAAATATTGGAGGAAGGGCAATGGCTGCTCTCTTTCCTTCCATTTAATTGGTCCCGTTTTTGGGACCAGTGACCGAAACAAACGTCTCGGCAGCTCGGAGGGCCTATGTCGTGCATGACGTGGCTCTCCAGCGATTCGTTGACATAACGAATCCAGAACTTCCCTGGTGCAAAGTGGATAGCGGAGGGCTTTCGTGAAGATGGCTGACACATCTGTTGAGCCATACAATGTGACTCGGCCTAAGAGATACTCGGATCGAAAGGATGTAGGCGCCGAGCGAAATATGCCATGGATGTGTCGTGAAGTAATTGGAAAGAATTCAGACAAAGCAAAAAGTTGAATCTCATATAAGAGCTGAGTAACAGATTAGATGATTGGTTTCATGTGTATGAGGTAGACAACTTACCTCAACGGGTAAGGTCTCTAGGCTAGCATTGGGCATGCACATCAGCAGCTCCGCTGCTGGACGCCTACTCTGCTCCTTGTAACACAGAGCAGAGGCCGATAGTTGGATGACTGAAGATTGGAAGTCGGGAGCAGGCTTCGGCCCGCAAAAATTCATCATAATCATGTGATTGTATCGTCAAGTCACATGGTCACCATGCTCCGCGTCGCGCGCTTCGAGTCTCAGTTCTGACTGAGACTCGGAGTTTAAGTCAACACGTACTACGCAGACGTGCGCGCCCGCTGAGGCAAGGTTTTACCTGCTAAAGGATAATGTGGACTGTCACCACGACGGCCACCCTCAATTGTCCCTTGTATTCTTATCAATCAGTCGCTTCGCGTATGATCCAATCTCGAGTCCCACTTGGCCCGTCCTCTTCAGAGTCCCGTGAATGCCGCATCAGAGTCCCTACTGAGCGCTTCGTCCTCTACAATTATCGTTCTCGTCGCTTTTGTGCACTCCTTTGCCTGTCCGATCTCTATCCATTAATATTGTTAACTATCACTCAATACATCTAGTGATCTGTCGTGAGAGGCGCACCGCATCAGCTCGACATGTACAGATTCGTCGACTAGACTCCCATTAATTTCGGAGGAAGGCCAATAGTGGACTTATGTTGCGCCACGTATATGCACTCCCTACTCCTTGAGAGCTGTGGGAGTCCGCTGTGCGCAGTATATGTAGGAGTGTCCTTTTACAGAGGAATAACTCGCTACAGCTTCCACTCGCGACAGTAAATGCACAATTGATCATGAAAAGGCGCTTTATTTGCTGCGGCGATCTGAGGGACATATTATAAGTATAGTAAGCGCTACAACTCCACTGTTCGCAGTGGTATGCATTTGATATTCAAGTAAATCTCTACCTTGAAGGAAGTGGCCGGACCCGATTGGAGAAACGACTGGAATGGCGCGTTACATGCACTACAATACGAAAGAGCGGAACTATCCGTGTACAGTATACCCCAAGTACATCATACCAAACTCTTCTATCCCCAAACTGATACCACTAACAGCTCCCTCATAGAACATGCTCATCTTATGCGGCCCTAAGGGGACAGGTTACTAGTCAGTATCAATCCCATTTCCATAGATTTGTCGCGACACACGGAGGGGAAAAAAAGGGAAAAGTAATAATCAAAAGCTTACTTACCAGCTACCAGCAACTTGAAGAACAAGCCACCTAGCGCTTCACGAAGGTAATACCTTCACGAAAACGGGGTCGCTAGCCCCTCCTACGTCCAAACGTATTGCTCCAACACCGTTGGAAGGGTTGTAAATGGCCGAATCGAGGAGTGTTTCGATACCGCTCAGGCTCTGCAGCCTTACGGCCAATGCTATGAGTACGCCTAGTAATGCAAGCAGCGTGATGGTCTGGATTGTCTGTAGGAAAACCCTGAAGCCTGCATAGGAAGATGGTGTGCTGGTGGCGGCTGATTTTTCCATCGTCGCGCTTGACGGTTGAAATGGTAGATGAGGGTGCTTGGATGCCTGGATCTTCACCGATTTAACGTTGACATTCCTTATATTTAGCTTTGCTTAAGGGACGCAACGTTACTCGGACGCTGCTTGATGCGCATGTCGGAATCAGGATCTTTATCAAAACACATCAGCCGCATGCAATGCTAGGGTCGCGGTGACAGTCGGTTTCAGTTTGCTGGTGGAGCCTACGCCATTCCATTTGATAATCTCCTGTATTGGCGGAGACAAAAGAAAGGCAGATCGCTGGTCGTACATGTATATATATCGGTTATGGGCTCACGGCTTCTTCGCTTTTTTCGTCCTCATGACTCAACTTGTTCTCATGATCACCCAACACCTTGCTCGTATCAATCTCATCGCCAAAGACGGCGTTCATCTCTTCCAGCGTTTTTCCTGTAAAAATTCGAATGAGTATCCATTATTGATCGAAGATAGTCCGTTGAGAGTCTTACCCTTGGTTTCCGGGAAGAAGACTGCAATGATACTGAAGTCCACGAGGTTGAGGGCGACAAATAACATGTAGAATTTCCACTGGACATTTGTCATAGCCAGAGGAGATACTTGGGCAAGCAAGGTATTGAATGCCTTAACAATATTGTCAGATATGTCCAGGAGCGATGAGAATCATCAGTTACCCAATTGGCGCAGGTTGCAACGCTGGTCCCCATGGCGCGAGTATTGGTGGGGAATACCTGTACACGAAACGAATGTGATTAGGTCGAGCATTCGCAATACCGATGTAGCGCACCTCAGAAGCCAACACCCAGCTGACGGGTCCGAAGCTAACAGAGAAGAATATACTCGTCAAGAAAATCATGGCAATTCCAGCACTGCGAAGGGGAAGTCAAAAGGAGCCAGTCTACATTAGTGCCGCCAAAGTCCCTACCGTTGCGCAGCAGTATTAGGGTTGGGAGCATCAGGAGGATTCGTGGCAACAATTGCTGCTAGGATGGAGAATGTTGCGACAAAGCTCGCAGCACCAAACATAAGAGGCTTTTTGCGTCCTACACGGTCGAGCGCAAAGATAATGAAGCTGTGTAGTAGGGTGAGATCGGTTTGATAGGGCGTAGTGGCAAAAAAAACTTACAAGAGGTTGGCGATGGGGCCAATAGCACCGTAAATGCTGTGAGGTTTCCTTAATACGAGCCCCGCTATGAAAGGAATCTGCCCTCACCCTTGGACGAGCAGTGCTTTACTCCCTGTAACACCGAGACTCTCATACATCAGGGGACCAAAGTAGTTGATGACTGCGCTGGGTATTAGCCTTCCAGAAGAAAATGATAGCTAACAATCATACCATTGATACCAGTGAACTGGCAGAACACTTGCACGCCGACAGCGACAAAGGTCCTCTTGGCCATCGGGCGCGTGGCCCAGAGATCGCTGAGCTTACGGCTTCTGACCAGCCTCTCAGCCTTGATGGTATCGTGCATCTCACGGTACTCCTGTTCTGCGGCCTCCCTGTGCTCCTTCCCATGCAATTGGTACACAACATCTTTGGCCTCTGCGTCCCTACCAACTTCCAACAGCCATCGCTGAAAGCATAGTTAGACTTTTGACTCGCGAGTCGAACGCGTACTTACAGGACTGGAAGGCAAGAACTGGATACCAACCAGGAGTAAACCTGCCGGTACAAGCTAGTGATCAAGTAATCAGGAATCAGGTGGGTGGGTGCCTTCACTAAGAGCATCCGATGCGAACCTGTAAGCCCAGAGGAAGTCTCCAAGACACGTCGGACTTGATGAACTGGCAACCATAGCCTACCTGACGTGGACACAAGCGAGATTAAGCTACGACATAACAGAATTACGGTTTCTGACATACCCAATTTGCGACAATGAACCCGATTCCGATCATTTGTTGCGTCAAGCCAACAAGGAAACCTCTGGTTTTGGGAGGTGCGATTTCAGTCTGAACAAATGGCATGAGTTTACTTATGAGTCATGTAGCGCGCTTCGGATACTGACATTGTACAATGGCACGGTCATAGATAGGATTCTGCGTCACAGTGTGAGCAACCGCCGCGAAGGATAATACTTGAGCGACAGCCTACCCAATCGAAAAGCCACCAATAATCCGACCGATGAGAAGAGTTGCGACGTTGCTCGCGCCAGATTGCATAGAGCAACCCCAAAGCGCGAAGAGGCAACCAATCTCAAAGTGGATGCTTCAAGGTCAGCATTGCAATGCATCGTACGGGACAAGTTACTCACTTGGATTGTTCGCTTACGACCAAATCTATCGTTTGCCCTACATCCAAATCCAAATCGTCAGCCCATGTCGAGGCAGGACGTCCGCAACATACCATCCCGCCGCCATTGCGCCGAAGAAGCAGCCGCCTATACATTGCACCGTAAGCGAGGTCCTTTCGTGTATGATGTCTGATGCTCACCGTTGAAAGTTGACACGACAGCTCCTTTAATGCTTGGGTCATTGCTAAATCGTGCAATATAGTGCTCCATCGTAATGACAGACGCGATGATACCACTGAAGCGACATCAGTGATCAGGGTATCAGAAAGTCATGGGGAGACTTACCTGTCATATCTGGATAGCAATATGCAGGCGATGTTACCCAACCCAATTCTCCGGTGCGCAGGAATAAACTCACCCAAAAAGGAACGCGCCTAGACACGCGCCAGCGTCACAAACAACGTAGAAATAGTTATAGGAAGAGCTCACCGATGGACGAGAACGCAGCGATGAAGATGTTGTAGAGCAGGCCCATTTTGGCTGAGGGCTGGGGAATGGGAGGCTCGGGCGATCAAGCTCAGAAAGTGCGAACGATAGGTCGCTTTTTGTGCGCGTCCTGGTCACTATGCATAAGGGTCTACTCAACGCAGCGGAGAATTCACGGAGGAAGAAGAAGCACGGCTAGGAGGTCACGGGAGCGAAATAACGTTGAGCGGGCCGGGGAGAGGATGATGCGGGGAGATCTGGCACCAAAATGCGACCTGCATGGAGAAAATGGACGTTCTGTTGCCGGTCCAGGTGTTGTGGGGGCGCGTCAACGGGCGTTTGGCAGGAGCCTCGAGCGAGCCATCATGGTTTGAAGGTCACAAGTGCGTGAATTACGGGGAAAAAGTGGCTATAAATACAGACATGTTATCTTGCACTCGGCTCTATTACCTCATGGCATTTGCTCTCTGGGAGTTTGCATACGCTGAGTAGTGGGGAGAATATCAGGCCCTGATCATCCTGAAGTCAAGTAGCCGAGTCGACTACCATCTTCTCGAACGGCTTCCCCGCCTCTGGCGTTTCCTTCATTTCCGACGATTCCTTCCTCGCTGGTGTTTCATTAGTTTCCCGGGGCTTCATTAGTACCCGGTGTTTCTTTTGCCTCCGATGATTCCTTCGTCTCTGATGCTCCCTTCTCTTCCAATTCCACATTCGCGGGCGGGAAATACTCCGGGATAAGTGTCCTACCGAATGCCAGTCAACAACTGAGGAGTAGAATATATACACGAGTCTCTTACCTGTAGACATCCCGATCCTTGTTGTTGAAGACGACAAAAATGACGCGTTCGAGCTGCAGCCCATCCATGCGTAAGTCCGAGAAGGACTCGATTTCATTTCAATGGCGCGCACCTTGCTCCCAGGCTCGGATTCAACAAATTGGCGGACCTCGTTCAAGGCGATATGGGTGGCATCTTCTATCGGATAGCCGTATATCCCAGTCGAGATCGAAGGAAAGGCCTGTAGGATTCCGCAATTAGTTGAAGGTTATAATCAGAGCCGCAGGAAGAGAATTGGGGTGACTCACGATATGCCTCACTCCGTTCTCCACCCCAACCTCCAAACTCGTCCTATAACAAGACGCCAACTGCCTCGCCTTTTCCTCCTTCTCCAGCGGCGAATACACTGGTCCAACGGTGTGAATTACATGACGCCTGAAGTAAGTCGGGGAAACAAATGAGTTATGAAGGTCGTCTTGGATGTCAAGGGACGCGGGGACTCACGAGGGGAGTCTGTAACCTCTGGTGATCTTCGACTGGCCGGTACAACATCCATTAAGTGCACGACCTATGCAGGCCAGGTGTCAACGATTGTCGGTGCAGCTCTGTAACGAGATCCGCTTGCATTCTTCCAAGAGATGCAGTCCTGCAGCGCGGTGGATCGCGCCGTCGACTGTGCACGTAAGCCTGAGTGGTCAGGGCGTGAAAGACACATTAATTCAGCATGGATCCCACCTCCGCCGCCACCTGGATCACGAAGGGGGTGAGGGTCAATCTGCTGAGCCTTGGCTATGAGGATAAGGTGTCCACGCACCTAGAAGACTCTTATTCGCAGCATTCACAATCGCGTCGATCTCTAGTTTTGTGATATCTCCCTGGCTGATCGCAATTGGTTATGACTGTGAACTGATGTCTCACCGGGGCCGTATCATGATGTACGCACTAGAGAGAGATTCTGTCAAGCAAGGAATCATTATGCTTGTAGCGGATCTGATCCACGGGGGGCGCGGTGAGTACGGATTCTTTGTAGAGTTGGCGGATGGTTGGGATGTCTTCTAGCCGGACGGTGATCGATTCTTCGTCCGAGCTCGAGGATCCGTGAGTAGACATTCTGTGCCGCCGTATGTGCCTTTGTGGTTGGGATGTGGTGCGAGTTCGAGAGCGTAGCACTCCTAATCGAAGTCGAGTAATAAGCTGCTTCAGGTTGTTGGAAGCAGCTAACATTATTGCCAGGACTTCGCCGCAACTCTATTACATACACAGTCCAATTATAGTATCGGCAGATTGGCCCATGGCCATGTCTGTCTGGGTTGTAGAAACTATGGCAATACTTTATTCTTGCTTAAAGTTACTGCTGCTGATACGAACAGGTAATGCAATCTGTTGCCAAGTAGTCACTACAAGATGTTACAGATGTCCTGTTGAAAAGAGATGAAGAGAAAACAGCCTGCGCCAGCGCTCCCAAGCGAGAAATATAGAGATCAGTGCTAAGCCTTAAATGGTGCGGAGGGTATGGAAGCAATGCCATGTAGGTAAATAAGGATGGAGAAAGGTTGCGGTGAGGTCATAAGGTCGTAACGAATGCGACGTGTATTCCAAGGTTCCTTCGAAAAAATAATTAGCTCCTAGGAGGATGGTGGTGTGTATTATGGCAGATATAAAGATAGCGGCATGGTGGCAATGGAGGATGAGCTACAGAGACGTGCATGTCAGTAATGAGTGCTGATGGTGATGGATCAGTTGTCACGAACCGGCCATAGTCATGGACGTGGTTATGATGGTACGACATGTCCATGTGATGAGGGCAATGGTGGTATGTATCGATTTGAATCACTGTCAAGGGTGGGTGATCCGGCCTGGGACCGTTCAGCCATAGTGGCAGTAGGGATCAACGTCCCGTTAACCGATTGTGCCACTGCGCGCTCGGTGTCATCCATTGATGTGCCAAGAGTTACAACCGGTTGGTTGTGGGGATAATATGATAGGCGCCGCGAGCTTGAAAAGTCGTATACCGTGAACCTGTCATGGATACCTATTAGTGACATGGCGGGGACATCAGTGGCACGACGTACTGTTCCTCGAGTTGGCGTAGCTCAGGCTTCATCTTATCAAGATCCGGGTTTGCCTTCCGTTTCGAGTGTGTCAATGGCTTCTCCACCATCAGGAATTCGTCGAGCTCATGTGAAACGTCAAAGTTTGCTTGTTTCATCTGACAGGGAAGCTTCAAAGGAGGATACTCGGAAGCAAGAGGTTACTACTCACGTCCGGAACGAACGGCGGCTGGCACTCCTTGCTCTCCAGCTTGTCCCACTCGATGGATTTGAACCAGGGATGCGCTCGGATATCTTTGAAACCCTGTCCTTTCGGACGACATCCCAGTCGCTTCTCCGGGTCGCGTTCAATGAACTGAATGATAAGTCAGCGCCTATGCATGACAACCGTAGACTACCGCGTACCCCCTGGAGAGCCGATATACCCGCATCGCTGCATCGCGAGCTTGCGTTCTCAGGGAACCTCAGAGGGTCCTTGAGGATAGATTGAGTCATCTTTTCCGCATTCCGTCCGTCGAAGGGACGTTTGTGGAAGATAAGCTCGTAGGCGGTGATACCCAAGCTCCACCAGTCTATGGCCCAGGAGTAGCCTTTTCTCCCGACAACCTGGGGAGCCATGTAGGCCATACTGCCGGCGACGCTTGTGTGTAACCGGCGTTCTGAGTAGTGAATTGCAACGTTGAAGTCGGTGATATGGGCATGGCCCATGGCGTCCAAAAGAATATTGTCGGGCTTCAAGTCACTGGAGTAGAGTTGAGTAGAGTACTCAAGAAGTTGGTCAACGAAAGTACCGGTGAATTATCCGCTGGCGGTGTAGGTATTCTAGTCCACAGGATAGCTCTGCCATCCAAAATCTTACTACCTCTTCTGGTATGTGGATTTTGCGTTCCAAATGGACTGCGCAAGCAAGGATCAGATGAGAAGTTTGTCAAGGTAGTTGTTGCCGTACATCGCAGGTCTCCACCCAGCATAAGGTCTAGCACGAAGAAACAATTCTCGTCATCCTGAAATGCGTATCGCAAGTTGACGACAAATGGGTGGTCGATCTGTGGCAGGGGACGGGTTTGTAAATAGACGCTGGGGGAAGGCTCCTACGGCTACTGACCTCTTCCAAAAGCCTCCGCTCCTGGATTATATTGGCAATGGCTTTTTGTCGTATACACCGGGCCTTGTCGATGTACTTGAGGGCATACAGCTTCTTGGAACGTTTATGTTCGACGACCCGCACCTGAATGCCGTTAGAGAGACCTCACTAGGAGAAAGATGTGCATACCTTGCCAAACGCTCCCTTCCCGACAGCGCGGTGAAGATCGAAGTGGTAGAGAGTAACCTCCGCGTCGAAATCCACGGGCTCAGAGAAACAGCAACACACACCTCCCATCTTGCATAACCAGGGGGGAGAGATAGGATGAATGGTTATGAGGAGGGAGGAATACAAGGACGTCACAATCGGGGTATGAGAGGCAAAAGACTTTGTGCCAATGATGGCGAATCCCGCACGCGCCAAATCCATTGATCTCTGTTTGGCAGCTGTGCCTGAATTCGTGGCACCGAGACAATAATGATCGCAGTTAAGCACCGCAAGCAGGAGGACATGAGCAGGCGAAAGACAAAAGAAAGTGGCGGGAGGAGCAGTATATATTGCCTGCTTCTGCGCTAGTCCCAGCGTGTCGCGCCCCTTGAGCTGAATAAGATGAGATCACCCTGAGTGCAACGGAGCCGTGCCCGACCCTTCCATTCATAGTGTCCGCAGTGATCACAGTATACCCACGCCCAAGCCATGGACGACAACGACTACGAGCACCAGGGCTTATTGGCCCCCACGCCAGAGTTCCTTGCCTCGGTCAAAGTCTTTCCTTTAATCCCCTCCCTGAAGAAAGACGTTGTCGTAAGTGCTTCAACTCAATTACCTTCCTATGTCATAACAAGGGTTTCCTTTTTCAGAGAACAATTGGCAAGTCTGGGTCACATTCTCTTTACCTCATGTACTCATGACCAGCGAACCCTTGCAGATAGCGCTCTCAGCTGGGAGTAAGTATGCCTCTGTCCGTTCGTGCGGGCTCCACACTGAACTAGCGCAGGCAGCTGACAGCCTCCGATATCAATTTCTCAATTGTTCGTCCGATTGTGCACAAGTATGCGCGTCTCAAGAATATGGCCGTAGTCTACGCGTGTCTCGTCGTGCGGTCGTACTTTCTATCGGAATCTGAGAACGACTTGGCCAATGCCGGCGTTGTGCGCTCGCGAGCCACCCTATGCGAAATTCTGGCCATGAAACTCATGAGCCGTTTCGCGTCCAATCATATCAAACTTGTTGCCGTTCTGACAACCCGCTGGAACCCTCTTGCAGGGGCGACGTCGGAGATAGTGGACCAGGTCAGACACTCCGTGGGTGGGAATGACGGTGATATGGATTCGGCGCAGAGTGCTCTCGAAGTATGTTGTTCAAGCCCTCCTGATTTTTTTTGGCTGATCATCCAATGTTGGAGTAGATGGCTATTTCAACTCAAGCAAAAGCCTTCCTTGCGTCTCCGGTATCTCAAAAAGTCGTGAATGATATTCATTATGGAAGAATCGTCTTCACCATGTCTGCCAGTCGATCAATCTTGGCGGACAATTATAAGCCTCGTGCCATTGAGCTTTATGATTGCCGGAAGGCGCCATTCCTTGACCATTATCGGTATGAGGACCAGCCACCGAGAAGTCTGCCATTCTCTGATGATCAATGAAGGCTGCGGGTGCCATTTTACGGCGCAATGCTCGAATTTCTGAACTTCGCACTGTTGCTCATCACATTTGTTCTCTGCCTCTCTAGTGTGTTTCTTTTCCGCTCGCTCAGGCACATCGACTGACAGTCCTTGGCAGACCAAGATAAATCAGTGGTAACCGGATGGGAAGTACTTTTCATTATCTTCGCAGGAGCGTTTACCCTGGAGGAATATACCGCTGCCACCGAGCATGGGTGGATCAGTAAGACATCTCTCGCACCTCCATCAGCGCATAGCATACTGACACCACTCAGTTTACATTGCGAATGTAGCGCCGGTTTCTGCTTTAGCCTTCAGATAAACTAATCACACCGCTCCTCAGCTGTGGAACGTCTTTGACTTCTCCTTCATCGCGATTTTTCTTGTATACCTTACACTGAGAATCAAAGGCATCAACCTTGATGATAGTAAGTCTAGTAATTGCTTGCCTTTGCCCTTTAATGACCTTGTCTAGTTGCATCCTCGGACCTGGCGTTCGACGTCCTAGCATGTGGTGCATGTATACTGTTTCCAAGGTATCTCATAAGTACCTTTCATCTCAATATGGCATTTACTTACACCTATCAGATTAGCCTTTTTCGCTATCTCAAACAACGTCGTAATTCTGTAAATCATCTCCACCTTTCCGGTTATTTGAATCTCACAAGTGACAGGTCTCTGCGTGCAATGGTATCCCAATTCGTCTTCTTCATCGCTATCGCCGCTGTCTGCTTCTCTGGACTTCTCTTCACTCTGTGGACAATGGGTTAGCTTCTTTCTCCGAGATGTTGCACTGAACTGCTTATTTGTCGAACGCGTAGGGAAGGATTCGGATCCAGCGCCTTCGCTCAAGTCCATCGCCTGGCTCATGACGCAGATATGGTTTGGCAACACGTCGCTGAGCTTCCACGACGCGTCGAATTTTCATCCTGTATTCGGCCCGATCTTAATGCTCATATTCGCAGCGCTGTCGAATACCTTGCTACTCACAAGTACGTGGTGCCTCTACCTCATGGGACTGCGTTCTGATTCACTTCTAGTTCTCATTTCGCTGTTGTCAAATACCGTTGCAAGGATCGAATCTGTGGGTTATAACTCTGCCTAGTCTGACGTGAAACTTACCTTTCTGCTATACAGAATGCTACGCAAGAGGTATGTGCGGCTAAGGGACACTTCAGAATTGTCATTGACCTCAACTCCAACAGTATCTGTTCCAATTTGCAATCTCGACCATGGAGGGGTAAGCGCCATTCCTAGCTGCGATAAATCCTTCTTCCTCATCGTTACCTCCATGACAGGGTCAAGTCAGATGCCCTCTTCTCCTACCAGCCGCCCTTCAACGTTCTCGCATTCTTGATCCTCAAACCAGCAACTTTCATCCTCTCCCCGCGGGCCTTGCACTCAATGAACGTCTTCCTCATCAAACTGACGAGCCTACCCACCCTCATCCTGATCGGCGTATACGAGCGTTATTTCGCAGCTGGCCAAAGGTTCGCAGAAACAGGCCGAGAAGCCGCGCAATCGCTGTTCAACAGTCTCCCCCGGCACATCAAACAAATGCCGCTCGTCGAAGCTCTCGTGGGGTCCTCAAACAGCGACATCTACGAAGCCATATTTGACGTCGACCTCACCAGCGAGATGGACCCCTTCGAGGACTCAGATGACGATATACCGATTCTGCGCTCATTCCATTCAAGAGAGAATGTGGGAGGCGGTGTGCCGGGTACCCCTACACCCCGCGTTAGGAAGCGTCCAGTGTCTAGTGTAGGCCCACCGTCACCTCGCGACTCTCCCAGGTCGAGAAATAATCTGAACCTCACGCTGCCATCGGCGGAGCCGCTGTTGTCGGCCGAACTAGCAACGAGCGCGAATAGAAGTCCGCTGGCGCTGTTGTTCGGGGCGAGGATGCCGTCGGCGGACGGGCAGCAGGCGGCGGTGAGGGCAGAGGCGGCGGTGAGGAGGGTTGAGGCAATGGTGGAGGATATCCGGGACCTGCCGGTGCAGAAGTTGAGGGACGAGATGAAGGATTTGCAGGTTCGTGATGTCGATGTTTTTTGATGCTTGAATGTGATGGCTAATTAGTGCTGATACTTGTAGGACCGGCAGGCCCGTATTGAGAACCTGCTGCTTGTGCTCACGAGAGGAATGAGGAATGAGGTGCCACATGTACAGCGGCATGATACCGCTTGAGTATCATCTTTGGGCGCTTTCTTTCTTCATGTTTTCTTCGGTGTATTCATGTTTTCGTGGAAGTTGCTGCCATTCAGCTTCTTGCATATCATCTCATCCACTCTGTAACCAGCCCAATAGATCAACAATACACGTCATTGACCCTCGCGAAACCCAACAGGAATCATCATAGAGGATGTGCATGATAACGAAGATCAAGACGGATTGCAAAGTGACTACATGATATCAGCACCCACCATCCGGCCTGTCAGACTCATTGAGCTGGTAGCAGGGTAATGAATTAGAGCGCTGGAAGATATTTTAACATATCATGTATTTCGAAGCGAGGTCATTCACCGGCCAAGAGTGCCACAACAACAACAGGCAGGTATGAGGTAAGAGATGGACAAAAGTAAGAAAGAATTCAGCGAACTCGAATTTGATGAAGGGCGATAGAATGGCAAGTAAAAATTCCGGGGACTAGCTTGGAGGGCAACCTCCGTACTGCACAGCCAAGGTGAAGTTAGCCTATACTAGTTAAACTCCAAGGGCGACAGGACATACCTTCGCAGCAGCGAGGATCGCGTCAATTCCAGAGCTTTCTGAATATCCATCGAATATTGAACTGCCTTGACCTTGGTAGGGCTCCCACCTATATAAGGTATTGGTAAGTAGTGAGGCAATTATTCGCAATTTACTGACCAGAGAGTGCCAATTTTGCCATCTTGGTTAGTGGCATAACTGGAACAGCATGTAAGAAGATGGTTGTTTGGTGGCAAAAAGGAGAACTGAACTGGACTATGGCTGAGTACTGTCCCCAGATGTTACTAATATAGCGCGCATATCGAGCATTGGCTCCTTGTGACTTGTCATTATTAGCATAGTCGAGATAGTACTATTGAATCTGTCAAAATCCGCCCGCGAATGTTTGCTGAAATGTCAGACGTACCTGAAGATGCCTCATGAACAAGCCCTGAACGCGTCATCAATACGCAATGAGCGACCACGAAACTTATTACGGAGAAGTAAGATCCTTGCCTTGAAGATTTCGCCATTCGGATAGAGACCATTCCCCTCGCAGCTGTTAGTCGCTCCTACGTCACACCATTCCTTCAGGATACCTCCAGAAGATGTCTCTGTGCTGGCGAAAGTCGCATTGATGGTCTTTTCTGCGAGGTCCAACAGGGTGGTATTGGTACTGCCTGTACCAGCGTATAGTGCGCCTAAGCCAGAGACAATGATTCCCTATAATCCATCTTCAAAATCGGATCTTGAATGAAAAGACCAACGCTGACTGACCTGATTATACAGCCATTTCTGCCCGCCTCGAGCAGTGCACACTTTGGTGCTTTGGTCGAAGCCCACGCCATCGCCCCATAGGTCGCCGGCACGATCACCATGATAATAAAGCCAATTCCAAGTCTGCAAACGTAGCAAGTGTGAGCCACAAAGATGAAGTGACGACAACAGGGAACCTCTACTTTGACGGCAAAATCAGCATACTGAGCACCCCCGCCTCTTTCAGCCGCCCATGATGAGGCCAGGAAGAAAAGACCGTTAACGATGGTATTTTTGTAGTCAAGAGCACCCGACCAGAAAACTGTGACCGGTTATTGGTGAAGATGCCGATGAGTGCAGTGACTGCTCACCTCCACCTCCACAATCTTCCGTCCCTGGAAGCGAGACGCTTATCAGCCCAGCTCGGCCCTAATCGCAATGCAGGCACTCACAAGTTGCAGCTACGTAATCATGGAGACTTCTGCCAAATTCCTGAGGGAGATGAGATGCTCGTGAGACAAGAGACATGATGCTAATCCGAGGCACTGACATAGAAGTCCGTGTAGTCTGACTGTCCTTGCGCCTTCCTCCAGTCTCCGATCTTAAAGTACATAAGAGCGGTCCACAGAGCATCGTCGTAGGATTCTATATCACCATCAGCTTCGAAGTTGGAAAAGCCGAAATAGGAGTCGCTCACTGTTAACGAGGTTATTCCACAGGGTTGTGCCAGGAGAGGCTATTCCAGGGGTAGGGAAACTCGATTCCGAGAACGTGTCATAGCCCCCCACGTTCGCATTAATCATATAATTGTAAAGCTGCTCGATCTTGACCTAGACATCGGAATCCATGTGAGAGTCAGAAAGCGGCATCTAAAGACCTGACGTACGGCCTGTAACATGATCAGAAACTAAACCCCGCATACGAAACAAAGGACTTACATCTGTCCAAAGACGGAAATCATTGTCAGGGGGTGAATTGTAAAAGCCTTCGCTTCCTAGATTGTACAGAAAGACGGTTAGTATCAATATGCCGGCCCACGGTTGGACTCCCACCGATCTCATCAGTCACCCAATAACCTTGCATGTTATCGATGTGTGGCTAATGAATTCGTTGAACCAGTTTGCCCAGGTGGAATATACAAGATAAATACCTTCGCAGCATCATAAACACTCGGACACGGTACTGGTGCAGGGTATGTCGGAGCTGGGTCATCAGGGGTAGTCTTGGTAGAGCTCCAAATGGACATCGTGGCCTGGAGGCCATTGCGATTCTGTGATTGGGCGACGACACTCGTCGTTCCGACGGTGAGCATAGTCGTTACCCCGATGGTGTTTAATCCATAGATGAAGACAGCAGCGCTTTCATTGTCGATCGTAACGATGGCCTTCTGGCAATCGACGGCGGCTTTGCATGACTCTGATACATTCTAGAATGGACGTCGGCTGGCTAGAGTTCCGACAGAAAACAGAAGACGTACCACAAAAAAGCTGTACAGACCAGCGCCATAGACAAAGACGCTATTGGACTTAGCAATGACCAATCCCCATGCAGAGCCACTCAAGGAGAAAGAAGGATCGTCCCAGTCCGGTAAGGCAGTGAATGGCAGGGGAGGTTGAGGGATGGGTTGATAGTACGGCTGAGAGGGATGAATGGTCAACCAAGCGAGGTAAAGCTTTTCCAGGATGACCTACGGTCTCGGTTTGAATCATCCCGGCTACAGGCAGCAGTCAGTATACATCCCAAAATCGAGAGGGGATTCAAATCCACCATAAACGTTTCGGGAACCAACGATGGAATATTGGTATAGAGTCTGGAAGATAATGTCAAGCTCTGAGGTGATACATCCAGGTCTCTTTGACTTACATGATGCTCCGAAGCTGTACCTACTAACCAGACGGGTTGGTCTGTATTATCGATAAAAATACCTCGGGCACTGTATGAGTTGATTCGTCCCTCAGCAGCGTCATCGAGATCGTGATCTATAGATTGTTAGGATCCTTAGATCGAAGAAGGAAATGGAAGTGTACCAGCAGCCCAGACCCAAACATTCTGTCGGAAAGAAATGATTAGCAGGTATTTAAGTATATGAATTGATCATCTCACTTCGAAGTAACCGCCACCCGTGCTCGCAACGTGGAGGCCGAGGAATGCTCCTTGACAAGCTGTGTTTGTCGTGCTCCCTCCAGCTGGGCAATTGCCAACTTGGATACCTGCAAGGGGTTTCAGAAGGGGTGTATGAGATCGAGGTAAGCCTTACCAGTCCCGATGGCTCCGCCAATCCGCACGTGTCTATGGGTCATAGGAACGGTGAGTACAGAGCACGATGAGGAGTCCTATCCGACACATCCACTCACACATCCCACATACCAACGGCTCCAGGATCTCCGGAGGTATACCATTCGATACCGATGGCACCTGCGCTTCCTGCAGTTGTCGTCACAACCAGGTCGCTGATTTCGACCTGTCCTTTGTCATGCGCGTTTCCAACCTAAGCTTAACATCAGAAAGCTGCGTTTGATTCAAAAGTTAGGGGCCACCTTACCCGCAGGACAGGTCGGGGGTTGTTCCGGTCCGAGAAGGCGGAGCCAGTAGCGAGAATTGTCGACCAGAATTCTCCTACTACATAGGAGCCGGTCGGGACCACGATGGTGTCCTTTACCAGATATGTGCCTGCGTCGAAGTCTACCGGAGACTATAAGTAAGTTCATTTGAGAAGGCTGGTAGCGACTTACAGATGATTTTGCAGCCATAGTACTGAGTCGCAAGCCGATCAGATGTGAATTGATTAAAACAGTGGATATAAAGCACCTTGTCGAACACGGCTTGAATCAACGCAGTGTCGTCGGTTTTTCCGTCGCCCTTCGCTCCTTCGTCCTAGGATGAGGTAAGTCGTGTCTCATACTCACAGGGAACGGGCTATGCACCTTGACAGAGACGAACTCTGAGGCAGTGTAAGTCAGCAAAAACAAACACGATCAACACCGGGTAGAAACGCACGGCTAGGAGCAAAGTTCTGATACTGAGGACGGGTCCGGAAGTAGATGTCTCTAGTCGCGCTATTGAGTAATGCATCTGGAATGTTAGGGCCAGTTCGCGTCGCTTGAGTCTAATGAAGTTCAAAATAAAGGTTAATTGAGCAAAGACGGTATCATACATATTTCGGGGTGGTGTTGGTACCTGTAATCAAGGTGAGTTACAAATCTACAAGATGAACGACGCGCTCCTACCAGAGTAGACGTTGCCTTGCACGAACTGATTGATGGTCTTGGTGCCACCACCCAGGCGATCAGCTCCAGAGGCGTCAACAAGACCTTGTCCTACGCCACTGAACTTCACATTTTGCAGGAAAAGGGAGCCACCCAGGGATGATGTCTGCGTCGTCGACGTCTGTGGACGGGATTGCAAGTTAGCTGGTGATAACTAACAACGGAGTGGTAATGTTGACGTACTCTGAAAGCAATTGGAGTATCAGTGATTGTGCTATCGAGGATCACATCTCCTCCCATTGTCTAGAGCATATTCGTTAATCACACGACCAAACGTGCTTAAAATCCTCTTACTTGAGCAGCTTCCGTTAGTCCTCCCGTTGCCATATCAAAGCCGACACCACATTTGCTGTAAACCAAAATTAACTTGAACTTCGTGGTCGGACAGATTCCAATTACCTGATTGCGATGTTCTTATAGGTAAAGCCCCTAGGAATTGGTGTTGGGGTTCGTCATCTGGATTATTGAAGAAGCACTCACCAATTCCAAAGCTGATAGATACCGACCGCAGCATTGGTGATTTGGACGTTTTGAATTGTGAATCTGGGGCATTATTTAATTGAAAATTGTAATGACATGAGATGACTTAACATACTGTTGGTTGGAAATCCACATTCCAAAAGCTCCACCATTGAAAGAAAGATCCGCCATGAAACCTCCTACAAAGGGATGGTATGAGTGAATGATGTCTGCTAGGTATCGAAGGTGTTGCCTGATCCGTTTTCCATGAATATCCTGCCAAGAATTAGCAACATCAGTACCATCCGAACCTAAGAATAACTGGAACAAACCCTTGGTGTCTGTTTCCCGCTACTTGTGACATTTCAACATGGACGTTAATGAGCGACGTCGCCTGCCCAACTTGCCAGTGGAGACCTATTTTTCTTCTGTTGAAGATTTTGAACAACTAAAAGGAGGGTGGCTTACCCGTGCCATATTGATCCGGAGGCATCGAAGTTGTATCGATTATGAAGTTCCGGACAGATCTAAAGTACCGGTGATTCAACATCTCATCGGCAAATGCATTTCGAATGGCTTACCGGAAAAAGTTGTTGACGGGGACATACCACTCCCCGCCATTGCCTCCTGGGATGTAGAAATCGGAATCTATCACTGCAATTCCAACGAAGTTGCCCGCAGCTTTGAGGGTAGGGCGATTCTTAGCGTCTCCCACTCTGCAATACAGGTTAGCCACTAGACAATAGTTGATTATCAGGAACCTCACAAGGCGGTGTAGTAGTATGGGAGAATGGGAGTAGTGAGGATATACTATGCGGCGATCAGCCATAAAATTATCAGGAAAGGACATGATATTCACCACTCCCGGGGGGAAGTACACGAGTGCGGGGACCACAGTACTGGAATGGCAGGTTCCGTTTCCACATCGTGTACCATCTGTAGATAAAGATTTTCAGTTCATCGGCTAATCACTTCACATAAATAAATTTCACCTGAGATGGCCAGATTAATGGCTGCTGAGTCGTCTGTCGTTCCGTCTCCTTTCGCGCCATAGTCATGCACGTTGCGGAATACCTAGAACAATATAAAATATCAGGAGAATGCAATTGCAAAGAGAACTCATACCTTATAGCTGCCTGGGTCAGGGTTGAAAGCACTCGTGCCCTGACGTTTAATGGTTTCCATCCAGTAATGATCTAGGAATGTAGGGTTAAGAATGGGAGAGTCGCGTTGGAGACGATGAGACGTACCGCCAGCTGCTGCAGAGCCGCCCCCGATGGCACCACTGCACTGAGAGCCTAAGGCTGCCACATAGGATATGGACGCAACCGCGCCCACAAGACCAAAAAGGTTTCTTACGCGAACCATGGCTGGGCACAGATGGTTAAGAGTCTTACATGCTTAACCAGTTAAATAGCCCCAGCATTCCACTTTAGCGGTAGAACGCTCGCGTCTGTTAGTTTGCTAAAGGGAGGTAATTCCTGTAAAGGCTCTACTTTTCCGGTTTTGATGGTCGTCGTGGTCTACATTCCGATTGTGTCTATGTTCCCTGCTTGCTGTACCATGGCCATATGGAATGAGGCTGATTTGAGGTCATTTGACTGCTATTGGTACCGTACTCGTTTGATGAGAGTTGAACGCGGCAGGGGGCAGCAGTTGAGCGCATTTTCTCCAGAATTACTGTTTCACTCGGGAAGATCGAGGACTGCCGTCGTGCGGGGCGTCTCAGCCAGTCTGCGGTTCAACTTAGTCGCGCGGTGCGACCAGGCTCTCCTATTCCTCATGAATGCGGAGTATGTACTCCTCACAAGAGCTTTCCGTACCTTGGATGGGCAACATCATTCTCTGGTCCTGTTTAAGGTATATCAGATGAATGCAGGGACAGCAGAACATGCTTACAAGAAAGGGCAGTACGTATATTATGCCAGTAAGGAGGTATTGCGCGTGGATGAAGCCATTTTTCACACAAGTCAAAGTAGTCCTTGCATGCAACCGCGTTTCGGGCAAGACGGGCATCCATGATGGAAATAGCCTGTGGGAGAAAAAGATAAGATCTCAGGTCGTCCGGAGTCAGACCCCGAGTAAACGATAAACTGAGCTAAGTACTTACTTACGTAGAAGAGAGGCGCACGAGAGTAGTCGTACGCGTGGCGTCCATCGCAGTGGCATTGATTGGCCGTTGAATATAAATAGAATGCGCATCTGATCAAGTTTCTCAAATTCAAACTCACGGCGCTTCCCTGAGTTCCCTGATTCCTAGTGAATAGGGGTGCTCAATTCTGAGTTCAGTTCACGAGTTCAGTCCATCAACCACTTGTCGTTAGGACGTTGCTATGCTGCAAATCACCGAGGGCTCGCTAAGGATTACCTTTCTCTGCTCGTTTTTCGCCACTTTTCACGCTGTATAACGTCGTGCACGACTCCAAAAAATGCGATTTTTGGTACGCTAAATGTAACTGTAATGAAGATGAAGTAGGCAAAAAAAGCAAGGATTTGGAGCACAGGTTGACGATCTTTCTTGATTTTCCTAAGATTCATCCTCCAAACCCTCGGACTTCGAAACTTACCAGGCACACACAGTGATGGACTGAACTCGTGAACTGAACTCAGAATTGAGCACCCCTAATAGCATCTGAATACATCCTAGGTGACGAAAGCTATCTCCCGGTCTCCCAGTTTGCACGGCATTTTATTCTCTCAACGTCATCCAGTCTTATGACGCCTTGACAGGCGTTGACCACGCTGAACGAATCCCATATGGTGCTGATGTAGCGGCCCATGCTCTAGGTCCTGACCACCAGACCCCTTGCCATGTACTTGTGTTTCCTTGATCTGTCATGCGAGTAGCAAGAGGATTGGGTGAGCGGATAGGTGCCAGGAGTAGGTACTAGCTTGGGAGTACTACGGAGTACCGGGATGGACACTATAGGGTTTGGGCTCAAGGTTCGAAGTTCGGCATGGGTTGTCGGAATCATCAAATTTTATTCGCAGCGACAGGTGGGAGGGACCCAGATATTTAGAGCTCAAAGTTCATGGGAAACAGCGCCGCGCCAGAGTCGGTGAACCGATGACAAAATTCGGAGGAAAGTCAAAGTAGTACGATGACCTTGCGAGTATCTTCTTCCTCGTTTCCTACTCGCTCGTCAACCTTCCGTCTTATGGAACTCTCTCCCTTCGAAAACACGTCTGGTTCGGCACTCGCGAGATATCGCGGGTGTGCGAAATGCCGTCCATCATTCAAGCGTCTCACAAATCGATGAATGGGCCTACTGGATGCTGGATGTCAAGTGGCGCCCGAGGACAGACAACATATTGCACCCTCCCAAGTACCCAACTCCCAACTCCCTGAATCACCGTTCACCCCCATTCCCATAGGGATAGTGGGAAGACGGTCGCGACACATCACGCCGAATTCATAATTCGTACCAACCAGAGAGATGCACCTCCGTCCTCCAATCCCTTATCCCAAATTCATCTCATCCCCGCCATCCGCATCTCCAACATCCAGCGGAACATCCCGAGGTGCCTTATCCCTCGCCTTCGCTTCGCTTTCCTTCAACCGTATATACTTCTCCTTCAAGATCTTGATAGTCTTGGTCACTTCGAGTTCGTCTATCGGCGGGGGACTCCGCATGATGTTAGCTTCCAGCGCCATGTTCAGGAGCTCGAGGACGTGTGGGTTGATGGGGTCGATGCTCAATGCCTGTAAAATTTGGATGAATGCAGGAGGAATGAATGGAACGACCATAGGACCAGCGAGCGTGTAAACAGACCTCGTGGTATTTGATAATGGCTTTATCAATCTCGCCGAGCAGGTGATGCACGAGACCAAGGAACCCGAGCGCCATTGAATGGCGTGAGTCAAGCTCCAAAACCTTCTGATACGCCTCTTTGGCCTCCTTCAAGCGCCTTGGACCGCGAGTCAGACTAGAACATGCGCAGGTATGTATATGGGACCCACCCCAATTTTCGGTGACTTGTTCCAAGGTTCAAATACGTCGTTGCCCATGATTTTTGAGAACTCTGCGTCACCTGTGCAAGGTCGAGTGCTTTAGAGAAGAGATCAGCAGCGCGTTCATACCTAGTAAGCTCTCAATCAGCATCTTCAACAAAAAAAGAGCGGAATTCCAGTTTCTTACTCGCCGTGGTTGAAGGCCATCACGCCCATCTCATTGACGAGCAGCGGGTCGCCGTCACACATGGAGTTTGCGGCATTGAGAGCCTCGTCTGCCAGTGCATGATTGGAAAGCATGATGTTCTCCATTCCGACAAACATTAGTGGCAGATGCGACCTAATTTTCGTTCAGGCTCATTCCTAGGATACCATTGTAATGCACATACCCAGTGAACATCCTTGCACAGGTGGAATACGCAGTGACGGCGTGATCATGTTCCCCTTCGAGGGCAAAGGTGTGTGCGAAGGCTATCCAGGCTGGGCCAAAACGGGGATCCATGAGTGATGTTTTGCTAGGAGAATAGATATATTAAGCTCCGAAAGACATCGTTCAAGGAGACGACCCATACCTGAAGTATTGGCGGGCTTGAGCCCATTTTCCGCCACTGAGATACCACACTCCGACCGCATACCAGCTTATTGGGTTTTCTGGCTCACGATCGACCATCTCGTGGGCAAGGATAAACAACTTAGAATGTAGATGTGAGAGGTGATACATGCAAGCGATGTGGAGAGGCATCGTCGCGTCGTGAATCGACACTAGTCCCAAAATCCTAGAAGTTTAGAGCGTGTCAGGAAACGTCGAGCACTATTTCAAGGTGGATGAGGTACCTTGACGTGATCACGAAACAATCTGCCCATCTGAAGTTCGCGTACAGCGCGTCAGCAAAGCTGTACAAAACATCGGGGTTGTCACCCAATCCAAATTCGTCGACCAGCCGCTGGCGGGTCACAGCATGCTCGGCTGCGTGCTTGTATTTCCGCAAACGACAGGTATAGATGAGTCGCACAAACTCGGCGTCCTGCGGCGTCTGCGACGCGTATGCCAAACCCTGAACGAATTCCCATTCTGAATGCAAGATTTTTCAGTTGGTGTCTGTGTTATCTGGCCGAGTATTACTTACCTTCGTCAGGAGTCATCATTTCGCCAGTCACCAGCTGCTCGAACGCGTCATAGCACTTGACATCCAGTGCCAATGCCTCCATGAAGCACTGTTTTGCCTGGTCGCCTCGATTGAGTTTAAGCATGAGAATACCTCGAAGGTGGCACATCGACGCTTCCACCTTGGAGACGAGAGCTTCAGTACATGACACTACTTATTGGAGGCAAAGACTACCTTGATGCCTCCGTCGATATTCGGCACAGCGGGCCCACTTCTGCCTAAGGTGAAAGAACTAAGCCCCTGACGAACTTTGACAATAGTCCCACAACTGACCAGAGTTTCGGAACGGATTTGCCTCCCCAAGCATTTCCGTCGCCTCCGCCCAATTCCCTTGTCGAACCTGAGATCATTAGCACCTAGGACCTGTTATGAAGATGTTCTGCTCACTTGGCATTGAGCGGCAAGGTATCGACACGCTACACTCATATCCACTAATCTAGACACAAGTTCCTGCATCTTCTCGGGCACTTCGATCATCGCTCCGGGGCCCACAGGGAGTCGCGGCATCGACGTCAGTGGTGGCAGCGGGTCTTGTTCGCGTCCCTTTCCTTTCGGAGACGGGAAGAGGTGCCCGTTCATCGCAGGCGGCGGTGTTGATGGCCGTTTCGGTGGAGCCGTTGGGAATGGACGGGTGAGAAGACGTTCAGCACGCGAGTATTGATGTGTCATGAAGTATGTCTGTGCAAGCCAGAACGCATCGTTGGGGTCATCTATAAAAGGAAGCACACGCGCCGGTTGTTAGTAGCCAACCGAGATCGAGGATATTGACGCGACTTACTTGTCCAGGTAAGGATTTTATCGCCCCAAAACGCAGCAGTCTCGTATAAATGCTGCATCAATGCGTCGTGGCGCCAGAGCCTCATCCGATCCACCATCCCCCACTCATACTCGCTCTCATCATCGGCCTCGTCGTCTGATTCCTGGAAGACGTCTGTCGTGTCATTTGCGAGGGGGTGTGGGCGGCTTAAGCTCTCTTTGGCTTTACGATGCCGGCGTGGGGATGACCTTAATGGTGATGCCGGTAAGACTGAACGATTCGGGTCAGCGAGTGAGTTTGGGTTCGAGACTGTGCTCGAATTGGCATCCAGATACGACTCGACGAGGTGCTGTGGTCCGAAGGAGAAGGAAGAGCCAATTGAACTGCGATGGCGAGAATTCACGGGCGATAGATGAGGCATGCCTGGAACAGTGTACTGTGCGCCGGATGGTGTAGATGGTGGCATGTTGATGATATTTGTCCTGCACAGGGTACGAGGAGATCAACAACGCGTCGAATAGAAAATGGAGACGAGGCAGACCCCGATATACAATGGTATCCTTGCCGGCGACGTTCTACCCAGTGGCGACCGCGACGCACTCGGTCAAGTCTTTATGTATCAATGTTTGTTCCACGATGAACGAGCAAAATAGATAACTGCCTACTAAAGCCGTGCTGCATACTTGGCTTTCCTCCAAATTTTCTCAACATGGTTGCACAGTCCACGGACTCTGGGGCGACGCTCTCGTCCATGAGTTTGAAGCTTCAAGAATCCAAGTTCTATCAACTGTTCCGCGCATAAGAATGTAATGTCAGTGATACCAGACGTCATCACGAACAAAGCTTGTCCTTGCCCACTGGTCCAAGACCTCGACCCCTACCCTTCGCTCCCTGACATCTTCCTCGTGTATCTGAATTAGACCTAGGGTAGGGCGACGGAGAATAGGATGAATTGCCCTGATAAGGTATGAGATCCTACACCATTTTCGTTACAACCTGTCTAACTACTATATCTGGGTATTTTTTCAGTGATTGCTCTGCTCCAGCATGTTCTGAGACGAGGATGTGACAAATACTCAGACCTCACCTTCCACCCACTTCCCCATGGATACCCAGTCTGGGCATGAGATGACGAAAGTATGTTAAATCAAATACTTTCCGTGGCTTCGGGGCTGATCATGGCACGTCCCACATACATAGTTGATCTTGACAGAGGAGAACAGGAATCACATCCGTAAAATATATGCTATCTGTATAGCACTCCAAGAAATTCTCGCATCTCCAAGCAGCAATTGGAGCATCAAGTACAACTCGAGGGCGGCCCGAATAGACAGAGCTTGCAGTATGAACTTGCCAGGTCTGGGCATGGAGTGGCAATGGCTCGGTTGGCGCTAACCAGATATTGATGAATATGACATGGAAATAAAAGCGACAGGCTTGGACAAGAACTTGATTGGGTTCAGGAGCTGGTATTCTCCGGGAAAGTGCCACAATGTCTCTGGGGATAGCTGGCATCCTTGACACGCCCTTGACGCTTGTGTGTTCATTCGGTAGGCTGCTTTATCGACATGCCAATCAGCTATTTTCGTTAATTTGCGACCGCCCCAGCCTATTTTCAGGTGAACATTGTATACTGTGTATAGCTCGATACAAATCACATATGCGCCATGTAGGACAACAAGGATGCTATCCAGTTTCGTTCATCTCGTGTCTTCCCTGTATTCCTGTCTCGCATAGAGCTGAGCATTTCACAAACCATACGGCTAGTGCACATCTTGATGCATACCCCGCAAAGAGCAGGTCGCCGTCGTGTTCATGTATGCAAATACATTATTTCCAATGACCACCCCTCTCCACTCCCATTTTCGATGCAGTGAGCACCAACACCATGAGCCCGCACGGCCTGAAGCCATTCCAGCTGGAATAGACCCCGGCTGTCCCCATGATCGACTTCCTGAAAGCCTCCAAAGTAAGGAGGACCAATCAAGATTCCGAAGGCCAAGTGTACCAGGGTCCAGGTGGTGAGAGTAAGGGTGGCGAGGACAATAGTGGCGAGGATATTAGTATGGCCCTCAAGATGCCACACTCGACACCAGATATGTAGATGGCGGGGATGGTATACACTTGGTTCAGGGTAGAGGTGTAGATCTCTACTAGCGCCAAAAAAATCTAGGACCTTGGCTGCGCCTTCATTTCGAGGATATAACGACACGCCTAGTTGCTCCTCTTGGAGGGATGTCACTTATATGTTGAACCTGCAATGAAACTGCGTCTCCAACTTGGGCCGCCAGTCCAGAATTCAGTTGGCCCAATCATCAGGTTCAGAGTAACTTGACAGATGGGCAGCGTTTCGCACGACTCGCGAGAGCTCCCGAAGTTGTTGCGTCTCCGTGCCAAGCGACGCACGCTTTCGTAGCGACAACGTTCTGTAAAAAGGATCGTGATTGTGAGATCGTTTGGAGCGCAAAGATCATCGGGAAGCTACTTGCAGACGACACGCCTGGATCGGGGTCAATAGGGTAAAAGATGCAGAATGTTAGAGCCTACCACGATGTTCGAAAGAATAAGGGGGAATGAGACAATCAGCGTACTTCCGAAGCGGCTGACGATACTTGATAAGCGAATGGACTGTATGTCGAGATTGCGGGCTTATACCAGTGGGACTTACCTAAGTGCACATGTTGCTGCTGCTATGTGTAGAGCGCTCATTAGGAAAAAGGCGCTGAATCCTGTATCAGAGTCAGAATCGTCAGACCCCTTGGATTGATATTGGGCAATAGTGTACCTTGCTGGAGGAAGGTTTTGCCTAACGGTCCTTGTAAGCTACGAAGGCGAATACAGTGCTGTAGAAAAGAGGATTTTAAAAATAGATGCTGTGACAAGACCTCGCCATCCGTACCACGGTCATGATGACAATACACAAAAAATCGAGGGTAAAGGCCGACATGAAAAGGATCTGGAATGTACATTGCCTTCAGAAAAGATGACGTGGGTGACCTAGAGCCTACTCACCCCCAGTCGATGTGGTGAGGAGGGCTTCCCAATACTTGAGTCTCTTACGCATCCAGTGTTAAGACCTATGTTCCTCAGACTAGATGGCCCTATAAATAGGTCAGGGGTCGACGGTCGGTATATGTTCCATACTATAGGGACTTACCAATTTCCACGTTAGTTCCGAATACCCATATCTCCATCCCCAACAACACAGCATAGGCAAATAAGAGAAGTGAGAGAACAACTGTCTGTCTCCCTGTAAATGCCCAAGCTCTCGTCACCATCACAGCTATACGTGGGATTAGTCACATCGTAAATAACGGGAAGACTGGGATGACAGTCGTCTACCTTGGGCGGTCAGTTGCTGAAAACTACGCATTAGTTTAGAGGTGTTTTCTACCAGATTAGAACGCACATATGGAATCATCAGAAGGTACAGCGGCTTCAAAACGCGCTGACATAGCTCTGACTCATGGTCCCCTACCAATGCCCAGATGTAGAATATCCAGCTAATGAGGGGATAGTAGCGACAGCACAGGTACACAACCTTCATCGACGTCCATCTGGTACAGTGTATCTGGGAATAGAGTGCTGAGGCTCCATGTTCAATTGCGGGGTGACAAAGGTGTCCAACGAACCAGTCTCCATTCATCATCCCACCTGAACAGATATCAATTATGGAGCATGACCACTGGAAAAATATCCACTCACAAGGCGACCCATTCACAGAGTTGCACCACGTCTGCCAATACGAGACGTAGAATTACCAATAGCATAAGCCAAATTACAATGAATCAACATACAGAGAGCTTAAAATATAGACGATGGTCAGTGCGATATATATTACATTGGAAAGGTGAGGAAGACTCACAGATGACAACGTATCGCCCACTACGCAAGTTCGAACCACCTTAATTAGTTGAGGTTCTCTCATAAGGACATGGTAGACACACAGTTGAATCTTTATCGCTGCAAGTTCGGCAGCTTCAAGAGGACTGAGACCTAGGCTACCTGACATGATAGGACGAGAAACCCCCGGTGGATGGGTTTTTTGAGAGGAAGCACTCGGCGGTCAGGAAAAGTGATCACCATCTTATTACACACCAAGTTTAGTTCAGCCTGGTCTTGCCCAGGAACGCCAGCGAGCAGTACCAGACTCCTTTGAGCGATAGGTACGCAAAGTCCTTCTGTTCGGCGCCGCAAAACTGTACCTCGCGATCATCATAAAGCGGCGAGTTTTGAAGAGCAATTTGGTCACACGTCAAGTGACGCCCTAAGAGTGTGGGAGGGTTGTGCTTTGACATACGATGATCCGAATTTCGTCTGTTGTGACGAGCCCACATTGCTACACACATCGGGACAACAGATAACTGGAGTAGGCTGTTAACAGGTTTACCACTGAAGTTAATTTCGGTAGAGAAGACCGGTTGTTGGTGTCCTACAGCAGAACACAACGCTCAGATAACTACGTAAATGGCATATCCCTGGTTAATTAAGCATAGTCGACGTCAAGGCAAATTTCGGCTGTAACTACGATCGAAACCGACGCTAGGAAAGTCAATCAAGGGTTGAAGCCTCCCAATTTCAAAGAAGACTGACCTAGCCACTGTTGCTGTAACGGTTGCGATTCTTTGCGATTGCGTAGATCTCTCGGATATTCTACCGGTACTTCATTAGAAACTTGAACAGAAAACGTCATTAGCCCCGGTTGTGGATTCGTGGCGCTAAAGATGGGTGCCCGGAGGTGCTGAGAGAAGGTCAAGAACAAACGAACTCAAGGTGTGGAGGGAGGGGCAGGTAATGCTTGGATGCATTAACACTGACAGAGTGACCCGTTCAGGCAACGTTCAGGCAGTGTTCAGGCTGTGTAAAGATCAGCTGCAGTAGGATGATGTAAGATGAGAATTGCAACTCCCGAAATGGGACACGTACAGGTACTACGTAGGTAGAGCCCGTCGATACGAGTGCACGCACGGCTTCCAGGAAGTAGCACAGGATTCTTGAAACTTCAAGTCAAGCGGTTAAAACGCTAGTATCTCAGGCTGGTGGAAGAACTTTTTGACCACTCGGTGTAATTCACGTATTCCTCACAAAAGAATTGTGGCGGTTTGTGGTACATGGTGAACATCTAAAGAGCCTAGAACTGACGGCGCTAGATGGAATTGAAGTTGGCGGGACTGCATGTGCCATGCCCTAAAGAGCTACCACTGCTGGCTAGCATTATCAAACAACCAGTCGCCCTCCTTCCATCTACGCGGCCAGTGGACATCGCTGGACTGATCCGCGCGTCATCCCGCTCCCACCTACTGATCGATAGTCGAAGATACGATGCCTCGAGGTTTCCCTTCAACGGTTGAAGCGGACGACACGAGTACGTTAAATGTAGCTCCCTTCCTGCGGTCCGGCCACTGGATGTCCACGTCACGGTACGTGATACAAAACCCACATTGGTGTTATGTGTCGCCGGGAGCGGTAGGCACGCTGATGGTGGTATCTGATCAACCTGGCAGATTCAGTGTCTCCAGCTGTCGACTCGGGAGGTTCCTGAAAGACCGGCAGCATTTCGCACTACTCGAGATAGGTCGTCAAGTTGATCTGTATCAGACCCAATCCAGACATGCTTTCGGAGATCTAAAGTCCTAGGGGATGCGGCGTTAATAAGTAGGCGCCGAAGTAAAAACAAGGAAGAGGACACTTGCAGACGACAGGCCTAATCTAAGGTCAGATAGACAACAGTGTTATCAAGGATAAAACATACCACGATGTTTGAGAGAATAAGTGGAAGAGGAAGAATCAATCCACCTCCGAAACTGACAGCGCCACTAGAAGAAGGGATGACTTGGTGTGGTGGTTAACGCAATATTAGGCTCACGCGAATGCAGCGGTCGCTGCCATTATATGTATAATACTCATTAAGAAGAAGGCACCAAGGCCTGTTCGTAATCTCGGTTAGAAGATCGTAGAAACCGGACTAGAGTTGAGTATAACCCACCTTGCCTGATGAAGGTTTTCCCCAAGGGTCCTTGCAGGCTGCGAAGTCGAATACAATGCTGTTATAGATACATGAGAACGCCAGCCATGACATAGACTTCGCCGTCCATACCATGGTCATGATAAGAGTGCACAAGACGTCGAGGAAGAATGCTGACATGAAAAGCATCTAGATACGTTTGCTTCAAAAAATACGGACAGTATCGAAAGTTCTTATGGACACTCACTCCCGTCTTTTGCCCTACATTTAGTTTTCCGGTCCCAGAATTTCTAACGCATCCAAATCTCATACCGGTGTTCTTCGAGGCAGAGTGTGCTGCGGAGTGGCAGATCGATTAAAAGTTAACATTAGGGTTCATCCTTGCGCAGGACTTACCGCTCCCGACGTCGGTTGCAAATACCCATATTTCCATGCTCGTCAACACCGCATAAGCGGAGGCCAGGACTGCGAGAATGATGGCATGTCTTCCTGCGAAAGCCCAAGCCCGGATCACCATCACGACTACCGGTCGTTCAGACTATTGAAATCATGACTGAATGGGGCGAGGGCCTACCTTGAGGAGCTAGTTGCTGAAAACCTCTGGATTAGTCTACAAACATTTCTGGGAAACGAATACGCACGTATGGGATCATGAAGAAGTATAATGGCCGCACGATACGGCTACATAGTTCCGCCTCGTGGTTGCCTACAAAAGCCCATATGTAGAATGGCCAGGTGAGGAGGGGATAATAGCGACAGCAGAGGTATGCTATCTTCACTGAACTCCATTGGGCGCGGTGGATCTGTTGAGACGGTGTAAAATTCTATGTTCAAGCGGTGCGGTGCCAGCGGAGGAGATCAACGAACCAACACCCATTCATCGTCAAACCTCGAAGAAAATCAGCATATCCGCACATCATGGGATGTGAAGTGTCGACTCACGACGCGACCCATTCGCAGACTTGTATGGCATCTAGCAATATGGGTGCGAAAATTAATCTTATAAACTATACCACTGACTACTAGTAAACAACATACAAACAGCTTTCAAGGTAGTCAGTATTTAAGCATGTCTAAAAAGCGAAAAAGGCTCACCGAGAGTGATATATCGCCCACTGTGCAAAGTATAATTTCAATCAGCTCCGATATTTCCTATGAAGGCAGTAAGGGGCTCACCTTTGGATGTGTGCCGCTGCAATTGTAGTTGTGGTTGTCATGGATGGTAAGACTATGGGCGGCAACTAACTGAACGAGCTCTTATGGAGACGCTACAGTGTACACCCGTTCCTATCATAAGACAGGAACCGACCTGGGCATGACAACCATAGCCAGACAAGGAATCCGAGTATAAAAGACTTGACTGCTTTGAGCGACAGTCTTCTTTCGTCCTCTGCGCGGGACAACGTAACTTGCAGTTGGTGACAGAACGAGGGAGACTTCATTGAAGGAGACTGTCCTACACGCCAAGGACGAGAACTGTCAAGGTGTGGGAGCAGCGACGCTGCCGAGAATAGACCTCGTCCCGATCGGTGGCTGTGATCCAATCAGAGCCCATTGCGCACACACACAGATGGATGGTCCATTGTGTATGTGCTCTCGCTTAAGCTCGCTCCTCAGCTAATGACCTATCAGCTGGTCCGTCGAATTGATCATCCCGTGTGAGCAAAAGCTTGACTTCATGGTGACTAGAGCTGGGGGTCAAGAAAGTCAATCCGTCATACGCACAGTGCGGGGCTGGTGGTGTTTTTGCTTTATATATGTAGCGACTGTCCCTGGTCGATCCGGAGCACCTGTCGCATTTATAACGGTTATGTAGAAGGCGGCGCCTGCAATAATTTGGTGATTTTATGCAAGTTGCAATATTGAGGCTGCGCTCTTACATCACGGATCATGACCTGATTGGTCCAAGACTACTTTCCTGGCGTGTCCCCGAAGAAAGCGACCGTTAAGCCGTCCCTCGGATGTCTCAGGCCGCTTGTGAAAGACCGGGTAAGTTCATGGGGGAGAAACTGAAGCCGACGTCTGCCCATGTGGTCCACGTACGAAACGGATAAGCAGGATTGGTAGGGCGACGAGAAGGAGGTGAGAGGCAACATGGAATAAGTATCAGGTGCCCTCTCTGAATTTCTTTTACTACGGGTGCAATGCGCATCGAACATCTTGTCAGGATGTGAAAGAGAAGAATGGCAAAATTTTCGCGATCATTTGGTTTGACTTCTTCATAAAGCATCCATCGCCGACGGCCTGAATCGAATCTGTCGTTGGATTTCAGAATGATTCGGTCAGAAATTGAAAACAGCCTTTGACCTACTGCTCGGTCAAGATGAAAGCGCCACGTCAGGAGTCCCAGCTTTTTGCCATCGTGCCTCGAAGAAGCCGATAGAGCCATATGCGCACGGAAAGGTCGAATGGGGAGTATGTTGCTAAGAATTTTGGCCCGTTGAACCCACCAGTAACTAGGGTCTGGTGACACTGACGTCTATCATTGACATATCTTCTCAAGAATGAGACAAAAGGCCGGCCCATCCAACATATCGTGTGTAATATGGGAAATGTAAGGGTAAGGGGTTTTGCGGTCTCCGGCAGAGCGGAAGGCGAGATTGCATCCGAGCACTGAACTGAAATCAATTGTTCTACTGAAGTCCAGGTTGAGGTTCTGCAAGTTAGGATTTTTGTGAGGTAATAGTGGCGCTTCGGTGTACAGCGGGCTAGATGATGTACGCCTGCAGACTTGTCAAATCGGAGCACGTCAGGATCGCGCTAGTGAAACTAGTCCCTCGGCAGCCTTGCCAGAATTCCGCCCGGTTTCCGAGTCACTAAAGCAACCAGAGATACTACAGCCAGAAATGTCGGATGAGTATAGTGCCTGCGCCTGTAGCCTGAGGACGAGTTGAGAGGGACAGCAGACTCGAGAGGAACGTAGTACTAGGCTCGTGGCCGCAAGTCGGAGTCCTGGAGTTTGATAATCGCCCTCACGTGATTCTTTTCGCGACCGACAATCGATCCCGCCAAAAAGTTTTGCGACGTTTATCGATGATGTGGATGGCAAATATTACGCGTTGTCTCTCCCAACGATCCCAACTTCCAAGGTATAATCTCTCACCTCCGCAATCCCCAAGCTCCGCATGCTACGACTCTCCACATGCTGTGATTATGACTCCATGTGTACTGTCTTGTCACAGCCAGTGGAGTCATTGTGCCTCATCTGGAGCGCGATGCGCCTTATAAATTGGAGGGCGATGTGTGGCGAGGGTCACCTCGTCTCACTGTCAACCATGGTATTTTACTACCCTATGCATTACACCTCGGGGGAAAAGTGGATTGGTTATCCAGCCGGATCGGTAGCACGGGATGCGCATCCGATATTCTTCCGTGGGCTATTAGGTCCAATGAGGTGATTCTGCCGCCAGCAGGGCTCGGCCTTTGAGTCTTGGAAAATTTGCCTTCGCTACTGTCGATTGCCCATCGCACACCAGTCACAGATACCTTCGCCCTCAACGATCCGCGACGCTCCTTTTCGCCTGTTTCCGTTCAGTCCCTCTGCATCGCGTAGCAGCGACATGAGGTCTCGCGAGTGACAACTGTACTTGGTTGACCGCTGCCCTGGTCGCTACTGAGTTCTGCCACCCTGCACTCTACTCCACTAGTGAGTACTACGTTGTTGCTTGCAATACTCACCACGATACTGAAAACGCATCATTAGAAATTATAGAGGGTACATAAACACTCTGCAGAGGATCAGATAAATATGCATGGTAAGGTAAAGTGGGCAATGTCCATATGTTACACACGCTGATAACGGGGATATATGTACAGACGCGAAACGAACTCAAGTAAAGGCCAGTCGATTGACAGGTATCACCAGAATGAGCAGAGGAAGGGAATGGAAGGGCAGCATAGGTGGCATAATCGAACGGTGGTGGAGAACCTAATGCGGCAGGTGAGCATCGATGTCCTTCCGGCAACAGGTGGAATGGCCTTACGAATTAATAAATATCACATCTCAAGCAGATGCCGTTAAACCCATGGCCCGAGCACCGGCACCGATACCCCCTTCCCATCCCAAGAACCTCTCAGATGTCTCGATCTCTTTTGAACTAGACACGGGGTAGTCAAACAGCTCGTCATCCGACCACGAGCTCGACATTCCTCTCGTACGGGCCCACACGGTGATGAACAAGATCCGCTTCAACTTCCGGTTCAAGAAGAACCAATGTGACGACCAGAGGAGAGCGCCCCGGCGCTTCATGCGAATGCGCGGACTCGTGAGAGGAGAGTCTTCATCGGAGAAGTAGCCGGATTCATGTCGTGGAGGTGGCATCGGTATGGAGGTGCCCATGCTATAACTCCTAGGCTTTGCTTCATCGATGTCGTAATCATCAAACTCGAAGCCGCCTTCGTCTTCTGATGACTCTTCGTCGGCGGTGGAGGCTATATCCTCCTCATCGTCGGAGAAGTCATTTGCGTGCGGGTCAGAGTCGATCTCGGGGGAGTAAGAGTAGACTTCGCATTCGGAGAGGCCGACGACGTCGTCAATGAGGCGGAAGAGGGTGGGATGGGTACCTGTTACTATTGGCGGAGGTGCGAGCGGGCTCGAGATGATTTGCTGATATGGCGAAGAGGAAGTGGGGACGGATGATGGGAAGAAGTCTGACGATGTCGGTGGATATGATGAGTATGTGCGAGGGGCGGTCATGCCGGCACGGTGAGGGGAGACAAAGGTGTTGCTCAGTGCGTTGAGGACACTGGCGCCGCTTTCCTCTTTGTTGAAATGGGATGGGCGCACATCGGAGAATTCGTAGTCAGGGAAGGCGATGTTTAGGGTTGCTATCAGCAGGTATAGGGTCTTTCGGGATGCCTGTTTGTCGATAGGCCCGAATGGTGTCATCTCGCTCTCTCGGTCGAGAGGAAGCCACGAAGGGAGGGGCGGGGAGTGGGAAACATCGTCTTGGTATGCATGTTCGAGAGTCTTGAAGAGTTTCTTGTCTCGTTTGATGTTTTTGCAGCTGTACGCCTCCATGCGAGTGTGAACGGAACATTCTGGGCCCTCGTGTGAGAGAGACTGGGCCAGCCGTAATAAGGCTGGATTCTCAATGAACTTCATGTCGTGCGAAGGATGGCTAGGATGGGTAAAACGGTCTTTGACAGGAGGACGGCGACAACGGAGGCGTGGAGCCAGATTGTTGTTTGTTTGTTGCCCCTGATTATAACTATTTTCGATCAGGTGGCGTCACCCCTCGACTTCGGAGGTGAACATTCTCGGAGGGCGAGGGCTGCAGACCTTGCATGCGCATCGATGCACATGAAGAAAATGGATTTCTGTCCTAGGAGAGGAACATGCACACGTTGGGTCAGCGAGGAAACCTCGAGGCGCGTCAACGTTATTATCTTCAGCATCACCCTGCGTCACATTCTTCTCCCCATTGGCCACGGCAAGCGTGATGTGAGGACAGGTCTGCATATTTGGGTGAGGATACAGAAAAAACACGGCAACGTGTGTGTAACAATGCTGCAAGGCATGCATCATACGTAGTAGAATTCCGCCAGGCCAGTGGGAACAAACGTGCACGCAACCAAGGCGAGCAGACACAAACCCCACGAACATGCACTCCCGTACATCAAATGTTGCTATTAGCGCATGAAATGGCCCTACTTGGGAGTCATGATATTATGCACGAGCTTTCGAAAAGTACAAATACAGCATCTGGGGAAGCAGAGATTGTGTTAGCGAATAAAGGCAGGAATGAGCAGCTTTTGGCAACTGAGGCATCTGGGCGTTGTGTCATTGGTAGCCACTAGTTATCGAAATAGACCAAGTACAATATCTGCCTGGAGAGGTCGAGAGCAAATGAAGGCGGAGCGTGAGCGAGTTAGGGCAAGTCTTGAATTGCGTCCATGTCTCGCAGGATGAGCCACGTACGAAATTCTACTTCCTTGCTCGCAAATCCAAAGAGCCAAGGTTCAAGTATTTGGTCAGAGAGAGAGAGTGGGCCCTCATATTTCGTGTTAGACTCGAGCATTATCGAGAGAGGACGTATATATCGACAACCGAAGAGGAGCACGCAGTTGTGTTGACTATTTTTGCCTCCCTTTGATGCTTTGCACGGCACTGCCCAACTAGATACTAATACCTGCACCATTGAGTGCTTCTTTAGCTTTGGGATGCCAAGAATAAGGACGAATCAGTGAACGGCTGCCAAAGCAGGTCAACGCGTTATTTGCATGTATTATGCCGAGATAACGATTTTTCCTTGACCTTCCATTGATAACGACATAGGAGGCTACGAAAAACATCATCTACTTGTAGTTCTTCCTAGAAGTTTGCGGCCCCACTTCCACACACTCAATTTAACTGTCTACAGGCCGGACATCAATGATGCATCGGGTATTGTAGAGCGGTCACATGCCGTCACTGAATCATGTGTCAGTGAAACCGTCAAACCCCAACTTTAAAGGACCTAGGTATTCTCTTGCGGAAACGTTCTCCACGAAAATCTACACATACGCACCTCCTACCTCCTAACATGTCCGATATCAAAGTTCCTAATTTCAAGGTATGGCGGTTCCGACCACCACTCGAGACAATGCTTCACTGATTCCAACCCTCTAGTCCTCCGACCTCATTGCCAGTCTCAAGGATGCATTCAGCAAGTTCACGGATTCCGAAAGACAGGCGCAGATGAAGAAGGTCAGAGAGACTCCGCCTGAAATAAAAGTCTCAATGCTAAGACGTCATTCGCTAGACGAACGGGATCTTCGAACTCCAGGTGTCCAATCCTGCCAAGGAGGTGGCTACGTGGACAATTGACATGAAGAAGACGGGAACTGTGTACAAGGGACCTGCGCAACCCAAGGCAGACGTTACAATTATCGTTTCGGACGATACTTTCGCGGATCTGGTGTCGGGCAAGGTACGCACGTTAGAGGTTCTACGTGTGGAATGTTACCGACTGACTGTCCCCCTTTAGCTGAACGGACAGAAAGCCTTCATGACCGGTAAACTGAAGACGAAGGGCAACATGATGCTCGCTACGAAGCTCGACGGTGTGCTCAAGGCAAGTCTCACTTGATTGTTCTTCTACACCAATTTGACTGAAGTTCTTGCCCAGGGTGCTCAAACTAAACTATAATTTGCGGACCCTTGGAGGGGTAATTTATTCGTGCCCATATATCCCTATTTACGAGGACTACAGGATGCGTCGTCATTCCGTGTACGGTACATCAATATGAAGAAGAGTAGTGTAATATAGACAAGGAGTTGAGATGAATTGCAGTGCTCTAATTACCTGCGGTAATGCCGAAAAAGGAGAGGTATGTGTGTAAACAAATAAGAGGAATCATTAGAATATGTTGCCGAACAATCCGCGATGTCGACGAGGGGCAGGCTGAGGGTCAGCGCGGAGGGTGGACAGGTTGTTGAGTTGTTTCATGACCTGTACAAAAGGACGTTCGAAATCCGCGGAGGATGAAGAGTGGGTGTTAACGTACCTCCTCCAGCTTGTCTTTGCGTTCCTGAAGATCAAGGTGTCTCCGGACAGCCGGATTTTCACGTGCAAACTCTATGATCTCGCGGCGGTCAAGGTCGTATAGCAGCCGTGAGTCGATCTCACGAGGGAACTGATAGATGAACATCCGATGAGAAGAGGTGCTCCGTGATTCGAGAGTCTGGGACATACCTGATAGAAGAATTGGTCGAGTAGTTCAACGTTGATAAACATAGCAGATGTGTATGCTAGTTTATCGGCCACGACGTTGAGAAAGGCTTCGGGACACAGGACGTCGCTCTCTGGACCAGCTCGGCAGCGTTTTGACTTGAGTGCTAGTAGGCGCAACTTCAGAATGCTGAGCCTGTCACTGTAAAGCATTGCATGACGGGCTGCACGGACAGCGCATGAGATATAGGCCTGTTATGAACCATGACGTTGCTCACCATCCAGTATTTGCGCAGGGGGATAGCGATACGACTCCGGGGTCTGATCTTCCGGCGTAGGAATCAGAGGGTTTTCCAGCATCTTTAACTTCTTCTCTTTCTCCTTCTCCTCCAGCGACTTCACATAAGTGATAAGACCGCCCAACCTCCTGCCCCCACCGACCTTCTTCCGGATATCCTTGAGCTTCGTTTCGCACATAGCAACCTCCTTCTCAAACAGCTCAATCGCCCTCTGCCTTCCGACCTCCCATTCCATCGGCTCCACCTCGATCTCGTACTTGTATGGTTTGATACAGTTCTCCACCTGGTCCGAGGTGACGCCGATGCGATCCCGCAAGATCATATGTGAGAACTGAATGAGCCGTTCGGAGGCTCGCGGATGGAAGGTGAACGGCTCGCTCGCTGCTATGGAGTCGATAAGCGAACGCAACCCGTCCGCGACGAGCAATGTCGAATCACGCCCCACGCCGGACTTGGTAAGCAGAGAGGAAGCAGCCTCGAGCTTGTGACGCCAATAAGGTTCGACTTCCTCCGGTTTCAGTTTGGGGTTGGCGCCGAGAGCGCCCAGCTCATGAGCACGCTTGTCCAGCCAGTAAAGCTGCTCGAGCACGTCCATGACTTTGTCATCCAGCATGCCCTTCAGTTTCGCTCGGATGACAGGGCGCCGGAACTGTTGTGTGAATTCCTTGAAACGGAGCTTCAAGGCGTCCATGGTTTCGGCGACGTATGATTCGGCAGTTATTCTGCGGTCGTTGTACTGGACTTTGAATTGGTAGGTGGCCTCTTCCAGCTCAAGTTGCACGGCGTTGGTTATGCCATGGAGGGAAGAAGCCATGGAGGACTCGAGCACTTCCATGAGTCGACGACGGAGGGTATCCGTTCCGACCATCAGGGACGTTGAGCTTCCGAAGACGTCCTTGTGGCTACCGAAGTAATCGTTCTCCCCACGTTGAACCACAACAGCGGTCGATTCCTTCTTCGGTTTCTTTCCTGAAGACTTCGCTACAACTCCGACGTATCCCAGGTGAAGAGGGTATCGGTTCCCTGCCAGAATACTCGCGCCTTGCTCTGGAGGCACCAAATCCATCTTGGTGATAACACCTATCGTGCGGAGACCAAGGGGGTCGACTTTCCGGCTGGCCCTTAACGCAGGGGAGTTGGCGAGGTCGACATCGGCGGCGCATACAGCGAGGATAATATTGGGTTCACGGATATATTTGTCACAGAGTGCCGCAATCTTCTCTTTGAGACTTTCGGGCTGGTCCAGGGAGGATATTTGAACATACCCAGGGAGATCGATGAGGGTAAGGTCAGGAACGTGGGGCGAGTGTATTCGGAGGTCAATGGGTTCGTTGGAAACGGCGTCAGAAGAAGGTACGGCGAGATTCAGGTCGGTGAGGATGCGCTGGATATCGGCGAAGTTTGTAATCTTGCCTAGACCTAAGCCAGGGAACTCTCCATACTCGACAATTTCACCTGGTGCGGCTGGAGTATGAATAAGGGTGAGTTCGATGGGCCGGCGCGTGACCATGTTATTGCCCCTGTGGAAAAGAGCGCTTGCATGTAAGAATGGCTGGAGTAGGGATAGAGGATGAACGCGACGCACTTTGGCAAAAATTCATGGCCAACAATCGCCTCTAAAACTGAACTTTTCCCGGAGCTCTGGCTACCAATAACGACGATGCTGGGCAGTTTCAGGGCGTCACTTTGGTCGATGCTTAGCAGCATGCTTCGAATTTCAATGAGCTTCCGTGTGAGATGCATCAAACCATTCTGCTTTGCATCGAGATTGCCGTTGTCTTCGGATACCTTGGGGTCAGACGGTGAGGACATGGTGGCAGCGACTAGAGCAGCGATAGCAGCGTCTTCTTTCGGTGACCGCTTGTTCTTTCCCGGCTCTTCCCCGTCTTCTCCGCCTTCACGTCCCTTGCCCTTGCCATTCTCGCCAGCTTCTAGAGATGCGAACAAGTCCTTCAATACTTGGGGTGTTTCGATATTGATGCTGGGTAATTTCACGTCTGAAACGCGCGAAGATACTGCTCTGAACCCGTCTGTGGCCGTACCGAGGAAATCTTGTGCCGTATCCTGTACAGATGTTATCCATCCGTTGGTGGTTCTCCGCAGCTCTATATCATCGACGTTAAAGCAGCCAGGGGCACTTGAAAAGGTTACTTACCTTCAAATTTATAATTTGCATACCCAAAACCACCCGCCCCGATGGTGGCTCCAGCAATTGGCACCCTAAATGCTCTGGCAACGAATCGGGGTATAGACGAGTAAGATATGGCCCTGATGTGCATATGTCGCAAGGCCGCGGGTGATGGAGTCATGTAGCGCCGCCGTAGCGAGCCAGAGGCGAGAAACGTCGCATATTGGCGATGTGCAGGCCTGGGGACCTCCGTTTGCCTTCTTGAAGTGTTCAGACCATACGAAACAGTCTTCCGAGGAAACAGAGCCGAGGAAATACGCCGTCGGATTGAGTGATACATGTGAACGAGGTTCTATCTTGCGTCTCTCAGTGCCTCGCCGCTTTTCGAGACGCTCTTCTCGATTCGGGAGCGGGCAGTTCTTGGTGTGAGCGGTTTGTGAGCGGTTGAAGAAATGTTGCCATCAATTTTGCCGGGGGCATTTCGTATTGGAGTGCCGAACACGTGGCGCAGATAAGATTAGATGCAGGACAAGGACAGCGATCGAAACTGATCTTTCCGATCGACCATCATGTCCTCTGCGCCTCCTGCTGGAATCTATGTCCCCGCAGTTCTGTTTCTTAAGGTTTGGATCTGAAATCACTGGAGCTAAAGCTTGAGATACTCAAAAAAATCCTGCATTCGCACAGGAGAATGAGGATTTTGATATTCCTTCCATCCAAGCTCACATTCTAAGGCTCGCCCAAGTATGATCTCGCCTTCAATACATACCTTCCGTGCAAGGCTTGAAAATATTAGGGAGGCGTTACAGGGATCCTGGTTCAAGGATCCAATGGTGAAGCTCAACATCTGTATGCCATCTATCATTCTGCCACACCACCGTCTTGTGAACAATGAAATTGTCACAGATCGCACGATGAACGTAAGGAGGCTATCCAGCTTACGCGGAAGACTCTTGATGAGAATGGATTTCAAAACGTCCTTGTCATCGCGGGAACGGGAGCACAGTCGACCCGTGAAACGAAGAAACTATGCGTCGATGCCAAAGATGCAGGTGCATCGCACGTGCTCGTATTGACTCCTTCTACATGGCCACCTCAGATGACCATCGAGAACGTCATTCGGTTCCATCATGAGGTAAAGTCTATGCCTCCTGTATCGCCCGAACTTTTCTGGATTTATATAGGTTGCGGACGCGTCTCCCATCCCAGTCATGATCTATAACTTCCCCGTCGTGACAGCAGGCCAAGACTTGGACTCCGACACGATCGCCACTCTTGCCGAGCATCCCAATATCGTGGGGACGAAGTTGTCGTGTGGGAACATGGGAAAGCTCCACCGGCTCACCACCCGCTTCCCTGCTTCAGAATTCGCAGTATATGCAGGACGCAGCGATCTACTGACGCAGGGACTTCTATCCGGTAGTGCCGGGACTATCGGTGCCTTGGTGAATGTCCTCCCAAAACTCCACGCGAAGCTGTACAAGTTATTCCTCGAGGGAAACATCAAAGAGGCAATGGAACTCCAGGGCAAATTGGGCCACGCGGATTGGGCAATTGGAAGGATCGGTGGTATTGGCGGAGTCAAAGCGATTATCTCGAAGAATTTTGGTTATGGCAGTCCGGTTGTCCGCGGCCCCTTGAAGGCGGTAGATGCGGAGAGGCTGAGAGAGAACAAACATTACGCGGTCATGGAGGAGATGATCGCTATGGAAAAGGCACTTTAGAGTTAGGATCGGATGGAAACATTTGGGAAACATTACATATATACCTATTTCGGTCAGTTTGTGCTATACCAGTCTCAATCCCCAGGTCCGCCCAATACAGCTGTGCTTTTCCTCACGGTGGAAGGCAGAGATTGCATGAAATAGCGCTGTGGATGATCCACCTTGGAACAAGGTTTTGACACCGAAGCAGGCAAGATACCCAGACGGAGATACGACACCGTGTGCAGAACAAGATCATAGGTATACAATGGGTTCAAAGGGTCATGTGTCATAATGATACATAGGGTCATGATACATGGTTTTACGCCTTCACCGCCCATGCCAACACGTAGTCAGAATACGTACAAGCGAAGCAAGGAAAGCACTCACAAGCAATAATAAAAATCTTCTCTAGCGCTCCTCCAGTTCTATCGTTGTCGCGTCAGACAGCGTGTTAAATTCTAGTACAGTTGAGAGGACAGGGTAGTCCATGTTGGAGATTCGTGTAGTACTTGTAAGCCGATTCCCGTAGTATCGTGCAGTTAATTTTGGATCGCGCAAGTTGAGCATGAGCCTGGTTATCATGGTCGATGATATACTGTGCCGATGTCAATCGAGGAGGGACATTGGACTCAAAAACCTACATATTGGCAAAAGTCGTGATAAATCCTCGTTCATACTCCTATGTGCGCCTTAGTCATTATGGCGTTGAATAAGAGGCATCAGCATCTTTGAGGGAAGCTCACTGGCGATAGCTTTGAAAAGGTGCATTCAGCGCGACTGCCGATGAGAGCTTGTAAGGAAATCAACACACGTGAAATGACAAAATGTTGGCAAGCCCCACGATTGCCATGATTCTGCAAGGATATCTTAATTCTCTGTTCTGGAGTAAGACACCTGTTATCTCGCACCCAAAATAGATAGCCCCTTGCGAATCCTTCAGCACAAGTAAGAGAAAATATGAACGGATGTACCGTCACGAAGCAAGATATGCAATAATGTCCTGTCCCGTGCGGGACTCCGCCGCAATGACTTGTAAACCGTCATAGAAAATATCAGTATATCGAAAAGCAGCATCCCCGTCCACGCCGATGCGAGGCCTGCATAGGGAGACAAGTCAGCGAATGATTTTCCTCCACAACAAATGCACAAACGCTTAGCGCTGAATAGTTTGTTAACCTCGATCCACATGTGGATGAAATATTAGACTCACTCAGCACGATCTATTGGTGGGACGCAGCCTATTTTCACGAGATTCAAGTTCTCCTCAGAACTGTGGCCAGCGGCCACTGACCACTATCGGTTACCGAAGAGGTCGGTGAATAAAGAATTTTCGGCAAGTGACCCGATTGTACTCACTGTTCCGAATACAATGACAGTCAGCCCACAGGCACAAATGAACAGTAGAACCCATATATTTCGGTCGTAAAGAGCGTATGTTCGCATAATGAGAAGAACTGCGTTTTGAAAGTATGCAAGTGACAGTCTGTCAGGGCTAAGTATATTGGATTGGATTAACTGGATTACTCACTGCCGACGATGACCTGAATTGCGACCGCAAGGTATTGATGGTAAGAGGAGAGTGCATGGCATCTGAATAGGTGGACACTTTAGACCATGTATGCGGAGGGATATGTTACACACATCTTTAATTCCGACGTCTGGTACACCGGCATCCACGACAACCCAAACGGCGGAAAACGCACAGGCTCCATTGCCATAACTAACAAACTGACCTCCATCCAGAGACGAGCGGCCAAAACCGTCACAGGTTCCCTCAGTACCACCGCCGGCGACGTCCTGGACGTCCACGCTAACCTCCTCCCCATAGACCTCCTGTACCATAAAGTCCTCCATCGCGCAGCCGTCCGTCTCGCCTCCCTCCCCCCATCTCACCCCCTCCACGGCCCAGTCCGCAAAGCCGCAAGACGCTATGTGAGACGACATCGCTCGCCCCTCCACAGCCTCTTCTTCGTCACCGGCGTCTCTCCCACCGAGATTGAAACAGTCCTCCCTACACGACGCAGACCAAACTACACCCCCTCCTTCACTACGGACATCAGAGGTAGTAAGGATGAGGCACTCGAGAACGCCGACCGTATCCATCAGGAAGCCCCCATCTCCGTGTACTGCGACGGATCCGGCTACGAAGGCGGCGTGGGCGCCTCCGCGGTGCTCTTCGTCAACGGTGCCGAGAAGTCCTCCCTCCAATACCACCTCGGACCCATCACCCATCACACCGTATACGAAGCGGAAATCGTTGGATTCACCCTCGCACTTCACCTTCTATCCAAGTTGGGACGCCAACTAACCTCCCTTACAGTGATAGGTAGCGACAGCCAGGCCGCTATCCGTGCCCTCAACAACCAACGCCCTCACCCGGCCCACTACCTCCTCGATCGTGTCCACTCCGCCGCCGAACACCTTCACATGAAACAGGATCGCCTCATCAACGCAGTCCGTCGCCGCGAGGCGACCCGCAGAAACCGCCCTTGGACAGCTCGCTCCCGCAAGGTCATCGACCTTCAGATTATCTGGACCCCCGGCCACATGGAGTTCGACCCCAATGAACGCGCCGACGAAATCGCCAAGGAGGCCGCCCAAGGCACTTCGAGTCCCTCTGAACTCCTCCCAGCCTACCTCAAGCGGAAACCCCTCCCAGCCAGTATCCCAGCCCTCCGCCAGGAACACCTCGCCAACCTCCAGAATCGCTGGAAGCAACGCTGGAAAAAGTCCCCTCGTTTCGCTGCTATTGACGTTATTGACAGTTCCCTACCCTCGAAGAAGTTTCTTAGACTGGTCCAGTACCTCGACCGACATCGATCAGCAATTGTCGCCCAACTACGGACTGGCCACATGCCCCTGAACCGGTACCTATTTCGCATCCATCGATCCGAGACACCCTCATGCCCCCACTGCGGTGGCATCACCGTCGAAACCATCCGCCACTACCTCCTGGTCTGCCCACACTACCAGCACGAGCGTCACCGCCACCTCCGCCGCCCCCTGAAGCGCAAAGCTGAGTCGATATCCTATATCCTTTCCAACCCCGATGCTCTCATTCACCTTATCAGGTTCGTTCACGCCACCAAGCGATTCAACACCTCAGCTGAATCCGCGCGCAAACTCCTGCCGGAGAAGATGACCGACTTCGCCAGAAGTCTCCGGAACCCGGACCACACCCGGAACCCCCTCCTCTTTACTGACATTTAGCAGACGCCCCCGACGTCTCCTCCCCCCGTACGATAGCTTCTCACCTCTGCGGTGGCAAGCTTTCCCCCCGGGGTTTTGATGCTACCCCGCAGAGCCGTTCGTAGCTAACGTCTCCTTACCCAAACTTACCTCACCCCCCCTTACCTTCCGACGGCACTCGACTCTTAGGCCCTCCATAATCTTGAACCTTAAACATTCACTCCTACTTTGGTTGGGCGCACCGTCGTGCTGCTCGTCTTACCACCGCCTGCCTCGCAGGCCCTCGTCGCCGACACCACCACTTCACACACCGATGCATTCTTCAGGACCTAGAGGGTAGGGGCAGCCTAAAACGGCGGTGGATACGCCGGCTCACTCATTCTCCGCATAGCGGGGGGGTGTGGCATTCTGGGCCCTACGTACTTAGAATAACTAACTACCTGACCACATGTAAACTGCACCAAGGGCGCAATGCGCCTCGAGCAGAATAATATGATACAAAAAAAAAAAAAAAAAAACATCTTTAATTGTCATCTTTAGGACGATGCAAATACGAAGAAAAGCGGCTCATCATCACATACCTCTTCAGTGTTTGAGTGTCGCGAATCCCAATAGTATTGAATCATGACTGGGATATGGCCGAAAAGCGCAAGGTAGCGGTTTACGTAGAAGAAACTAGGGGCCCATGACAGAGGTGAAGACCAAAAACGTTGGACTTCAGCCGGCAACGTCAACGTATAGTCGTAGTAGAGTATAACTAGGAAAATGAATAAGCTGAAAGGTAACATCGAGGAGAGCGGGTAATTTGTCTGTCTCACCAAAAGAGACAAGGTTGATGTAATTGCTGTGGTTTCTACAAAGATAAGGAAAGACAAAGTTCCGGTTATCAACGAGTTTAAACGGCGGGGAGAGATCATGAACGGACAACTGAGTTTGGATAGAAGCCTTCAAGTTGTCCACCATCGAGTCAGGATTCCCGAGAGCGAGGTTCGGGTATGCAGTGATAAGATACTTGACCTCAGCCCTTCATCTGAGGGTCAAACGAAAAGCGAGAGGTATGGTGGCGAGAGGACAGGAACTGCCAGAAGGGTGAAAGGCTCATGATCGTGTGCACAGACTCGGATGAAGAAGACATGCCAAAAGATCCATTCCCAGCTATGGGCGATCAGATCGAAGATCATTTCCAGGTGATCAGGGAATCCGTAAGCCCGCCGAAGTGTGCCGAGGTAGGCCACTTTCCTCATTGTATACGATTGGTGTATTATTCTGATGCAGAGTGCCAGCCGCCAGGAGGACTCGGGAGTCGTAGACATTTCAGCATGATATCAATGATAACATGCGTCACTCAGTGACGTTTGGCATATGTCACTGTGTACACTCCGGATCTGCAACCTGTAACAACGTGGGGACTGCAGTGGAATAGAGTCAGGACCTGTACGCGTAAGAAACGATCTTCGATCATGAAGCCAGTCGATCTATATAGAGGTGATAATTGAGTTGTAGTCCCTCTGCCAAAAGAAGTCCGCGCCAAGCCCATGGAGAGAGAAGACGTGGGACACCATAAAGGGACAAGTGACTGGGCAGCCAGGCTGGAGCTAAGGGACCTCCTGGTACTGTTGAAAGGGCATCACTACGTCAGTTGTCAAAACGACCTGAAACTAAGTGGACCGCCAAACCAGCTTGAAAACAGCATTGGCAGTTCGCCTTTGACTGATATTCACAACGTATCGTCTTCGAATTTGAGACGGTGGGATGGAATGAAGCCGTGATCCAAAAGAGCAGTCGGCGTTCCACAATGGTTAGACATTGAGTGCTTAGACTTAGGCGCGAACCGCGGAGACATACGTCGGCGGTGATACAGCGTCGAAGGGTGTGCGACGAGGCTTGCCCAGAGTTCGTGATTGGCAGCATCAAGGAATGAGCGATGTATGGGGATGAGGCTTCCTTGGGGTATCCTAAGTAAGTATGCATCAAAATTTGGATGACTGCCACGAATAACTGTTCCAAAGACAGTATTAGGGCGTGTGGACTACCAAGGTTTGCTTCTATAGGCGTGATCGAGTATTCAGCGTCGAATTCCGGTAGGAAAAGTTTGCCAGACTCGATTGCAACCCAGCTATGATGTGAGTCAAAAACGTGAATAAGTGCGAGGTAAATTTTATGGTTGACGAGGATCTTGGCAGATGAATCAACAATCGGCCAATGGACGGAGTTAACGGAGAAAGTGGTGTTACTCACTTCTTAATAAAGGGGTATGTACTTAGTACCGGGTAGTTGAGTCCTGAGCGGATGCTCACCAAGATACATAGAAGCCGGATGCAGGCACTGTAAACAAGATCTGCAGTTGATACACATGATCAACCATGTTCCAAGCCTAGGTGTAGATAGTGTCAAGACAGCGCTACTACAGAGCCGATCGTTTGATGAGTATCAACTCGAGCCTGGGCACAACATATCAAAAGCTAACCAAAATGGCTTCTCAACTGAGGACCTGCGTCGACAGTCCATCACGATTGTATAAAGCGGAGTTCATTATAAACAAGTGATGATTGAATTTCATGGAACGGGGCAACAAGATGACATGCGCATGTTGGCCAGCAGAGATGGCACCATTCCGTCGAATCGCGTAGGATTAGCTCAGGTTCCAAGACAGCCAGCTGCAAGAGGACTGCTAGAGTTGGGTTTCCTTCCCGAGAGTAAAAGGTATCCATGCCGAATTCTGCGCGACCCGAAACACTTCACTGTTTACTGTTAATGAATCAGCCTGACGCCGGAGACCACGTATCCACCGAAGTTCGGTAGCAGATGTAGCGGTGTCGCTGTGACTAAGGCAGTAAAGCCGTTTGGCGAGGTCTCAATCGATATTTAGAGCTCTTCTTAGTGAATAAGAGGTTGGTCTTCGGCATTACGAATCGAGGTCGAGGATCTTTCCTTGGGATATCTTGAAGAGAGATCGTGATCCCGAAGGCTTGAGAAGGGGTTTAGTCAAAGCTGATAGGCCAGATGTGCAGCTCGTGATTACCGTAGTTTTAGACCGCAAGACTTCAGCGGACCGGATTGTATATCCTGTTTCGCGATCTTGCATTCTATGCTCTGCAGGTTGCGCCAACCAAAGTGTGGCGTCGGACATAAACGTGAATGAGGGGCCGAGCGCGGGCTTGCGGGCAGTGGAGGCGTTACTGGTGTGCCGATTGCTAGGATTGACAAATGTTGAATTGTTGATTACCTCCCCAGCGATCTAAGCCAAGGAATGAGGTTATGAAGTATAAGGTGGCTGCTCACCAAGATGGAACACGAATGGCTCTGAGCGAAGGTCCGCAACTGGCGTGTGAGGCTGGTCATGGTCGAGTGGCCCTGGGCAGAGACGGCGCTGAGGAGGGGGCTGAGTAATGGCGTGATAGCGTCTATTACAATACATGATAGGCGGTTTTCTGGTGAGGCGCTCAACTAGAGGCGGAGAGGTCATGAAGAGGTCGTGATAGCAGTTCATAGTACGTACGGTCAGAGAAGATTGCAGTTCCTCCAAGACATTATACGCGGCATCGATGTCAAACGCCAAGGAGATTTGCAACCTTTCCAGTGCGCTCGACGCGGCCTAATTTGGGTAGGGTATGAGAAAATCATTTGCTCGGATAGAGGACGCTTGAGGTAACCTCTGTATGGAAAGATCCCAGTACAAGTGTGGCCTGTTCAACAGAGAAGTCTCCCGTCGTATCTATCCATACAACATTTCCAGTCGCAAATTCTGCAAGATGCCGAAGCACGACATTGAGAGCGAGGGTCTGTTTCTGCTCAGCTGTGGGACCAGAAAAAGACCGCATTACGCACAGTCTTTCCAGATTGTTTGTCTCCTGAGATCTCGATAACGCGTCGCTGACCAAAGCCACCTAGGAGTTGGTCCAAGCCTTCCACGCCACTGGGAAGCACAGGGGCCCCACTATCTGCTTGCAGCTCCAGCTTCAACATATCTGCCCCAGAAATTCCCTGAGCAGAAGCCAGCTCTCTTACCCGGGATACTGTTTCTTCGAGATCACTGAGAGCTATAGTTCCATGGGGTAACAGGCGGTAGACTTCAGTAGTTGGCCTGAATAAAAGGTCGGTGTCTGTCCGTATGCCATTTCTATCAAGGCAAGACACTAGCTCAGTAGGTAGGGATGGTATGAGGGCTGCAAGGCGCATGAAGCAGTATTTGCAAAAATATGTGAATGGATTGCGTTGAACAGATGATGTCCATGGACCAAGTCCATTCTTTGTTCCTACTTGCACCTGCTTCCCAACGACTATCAGAATCAACAAGCCGGAGGTGCACGCGTTACGTAAGCTTTACTCGTTCATTGTTCGCAACAGCATCCACACGTCCTCGTCATGGTGAGTCCGCCCCATATATCCACGTAACTTGCTACTGAAGCTCCAGTAGGGTGGAGCTCCTAGATATCCATATCCAAAGTTCGTCTGGTCACCCGCAGGTGTGTTCAGCAGTGCTTGATGGAACTGTTTATGTATACCAAACCATGGAACTACTAGGTGGCTGGTGGACGCGGCCCTCAAACTGGAGATCTAACACGGCAATTGCATTTGCTGGTATTCTTGCTGTCACGTACGGAGTTTGGAACATTAGCGCAGAGAAAGAGGTTGGTGATGCTCTCTTCTCCCGTCCAGGACCTTTCTGAACGTCGTAACAGTACCGGACTAATCCACCTAATCGACCGATACCTTCCATGATGGTACGCTCTTCTTGCCTCGTTGATTGTAAGCCATGCTCATAGACTACCTCGTTCTAGTGGACCAAACAATACCGAGACGCAAACACAGAGGGAAAGTAACTGTTATCTAGACAACAGCTCCTCCGGCCTTTGTATTGCTTCACGAAAACAATTTAAACATTCAAAACCTCATTGTTGTTGAAGCAGAGTTATCTCGTTTTTGCAACTTCTGAAGACCTGAAGGAACAACCCAACGATAGCCTCATCGTATCTGAAAAGATAACGGGATATTGGCTATGACAGACAGCGATTGCACGCGACACCTGCCTTCCTTGACAACAAGACGGAAGAACATTTGCAAGCCAGTTGATGTCCTGGGTTTCAAAGTGAGCCTTGTGCAGTCGTACGGCAGATTATGGAGCCTCTACCGGCAGAGCGCGTGGATGACTTTACATTGCAGGTAAGATACTAATAATACAGTGGTGCAAGCTCATTCCGAAATACGAATAAAAATATCTGCCCTCTCTTGTCTTCGTCTGTCACTCTTCGTAGATGCGCACCCCTCCTCCGCCCCATCCCATCATAACTGCATTCCCATCACCAGTAGGCTGGGTGAAAGCGACCTGGCCTTTTCGCGGATCCAGGGGACATCCGTGGATAAACGTCTCAGCGGCAGCAGACAAAAGATGGCGGGCAATTCCCCGACGACGATGCGTGGAGGGGACGAAGAGCCTTGATATTCCAAGCGGCGTTGGTAATGGTGTCGGATGACAGAACAGACCCGTGCTTGTATCCACTGCTATGAGGCTCGCCGTTGGAGGGGCAGTGGTATCGGAAGACGATTGGGTGGCCTCTTTGCATTCTGCCGGAGAAGCAATCGCCATTGCGGTAGAGATGCGCTGTGCGATTACGCAGCCTGCGATTTTCTCGCGTCCCGACGCGGTTAAAGATGGAAGAAGGAATAAATATGCCTTGGACTCGCGAATGATCTCGGGCGTGAGGGGTGGCGAAGAGAGTGTCAGATTGATAGTTTCGAGAAGTGAGGTTAACTTGGACAATACGAGGATCGTTAAGTCGCGTTGAACACTCTAGTGAAATGATGGCATACCTTGGATCCAATTTTTCCACCAGCATCCGCTTTAAAGTAGATGATCCTCCCCTTTTTACCATCCTTCAGCCGAACACCACTTGCAACCTGTACAATGCCACTCTTCATCATCTCCTTCTCCTCTTCTCGTCCCCATTCCATGCCCCTTTGAATCCTTGCGCACTGTGTCCGATGCAGACTTTCGTCATCTGGAGCGCCTTTGGTGTACGATAGGCCACACTGGGGACAGGCTCGCAGGACCGGTTGGTCGATGCAAAAGTGCAACTGGGTGAGGGTTTTCTGCTTTGTGCTCTCCTTCAGGTTTTCCTTGGATTTCAAGAGAGTTTTTGCGCGTTTGAGAGGTGGGCGAGAGTCTTCGACTGATATATTGGACTGCTCCTGAAGGGGCCGCTTTCGCTTCGGTGAGGATGTATCCAATGGGGGAGATGACGAGGAAACCGAAGAGGAAGAGCGTGCAAAAGAGCTCTTCTTGGAGCCGTAGGTGCGCTTGACTGTTGATGACATGTTGGTGAGAGACGAGTACATGTTTCTGACTCCAGACTTGTGTTGATTGCTAAAGCGTGTTATTTATTCTTGTTTGCACCAACGCGTCTCATCACGTGTCAAAAACACCAATTTCCTCGAGTTCTGCCTCCAACTCCCAAGTCAGCTCCAAGTACACAATCCACGATGAAGGCGGGTTCAACGGGCGGAGGAGTATCGCTACTCCTCCTGGATAATGGCACCAAAGTCTTCTGATCCTCAGTACTAAAGTTTGAGCCGGAAGCTCTGACTAGCCATTGTCTCACGCGATGGAATGCAGCCAGCAGAGTATTGAATATGCGCCAATGTTCGAATATGCGCCAATGTAATTATTAGAAGTAAAAGCGGTACAGATACATAAAACGTCCTGGATATAGATACCTTCATAAATCACCGAATCTGTCGCGATGTTTAATTCCAGTTACTGAGTGCACACACGGGATACTCACCTGTCGGGCATAAGGGCTGGAGCAATCAGACTCCAGATGTACAGAAGCATACACATCCAACTCGATACGACTCTCATCCACATGGCCACCTCTGATCGTCCGATATAGACATCCGAGTCTGGGTCGACGGGCCCTGAGATGGGCTTCTTCGAAACAACATTCCTGGACATATGAATAAGATGACGAATATTTTCGAGGATAGAGAGATAGCTTACCAATCTGTTAGCAGCATGGCAACGTACATTGCTGCAATGGCGAAGATGATGTGGAACCAGGAATACTGAAAGGAGGATCGTTAGCAGCCAGAAGGCCGGCAGAAAGCCTGAGCTTACGTTGTATCGTGTGCCAGATCGTTCGTCATCCCGAGTTTCACCAACAACCTCGTCCTCATCGTCAGAATTCTCCTCGTCCAAGGCTGATGCTGGGATGGCACTGTCATTATGGGAGATCAGTCAACGCCAGACAAGTCCAAAAATTTAAATTCATACCCAGCATTCACTGCAGCCAACAGAGCTTGATAACGAGGCGTTTCGGTTCTGCCAGGTTGTGTCGTCACATACCCCAGCTCGGAATGTCCATTCTCATCGTCATCGGGCAATTGTACCCTGCCCTTCTTGCCTTGGCCTACCAAAACACGGCTTTGGGTAGCCGCGCGTGACGTGGAATATGCGATGGCCAAAAATGTGAATATCCCTCCAAAGATGACGACAGCCTTGCGAGTACCCTTTCCGTTTCGTAGAGGGTTGCAGGACTGAGATTCATGGGTGTGGTTGCTGACTGCTGAAACAATGAGGTAGGTGCAGTAAGCGGCAACCATGCCTGCTTGGGAGAGTCCTGAGCGGGGATTGTACTCCTGGACGGTCGGGTGGACACATAGAATTGTTATGAGGAGGCAGAGAGCGAGGTTGAAGGATATGAAGAAGCGATTGAGGGTACAGTCCGAGCCTGCGAAGTAGGCGTAGAGAAGACCCGTGAGAGTGAAGGTGAAGATGTACATGGCGGCGGTGGAAAGGATGAGGACCCACTGCCAGAAATTGGACGAAGTTGGTGAGTTCTCCCAATTCTCGAGGCAGGTTTCGGACCAGGAGTGGGCAAAATCAACCAGGAGAACAAGACCGAGGAGAATGAATATTGTTGCGCCAATCAGTGCCACGTAGTTTCCCCAAAACATAAAGAAACCGTTTGGAATGAAGAAGGAAACCGCAACGAGGATCAACCAGAGCAGAACTTTCGGACCCCACCAACTAGGAGCTTGATCAGTGAGAGATTCGGCAAGATAGAAATGAACCATACCCATTCTGTATAGCTGCGCGTTTGTCCCGGGTATCTTTGACGCCAATGAGAGATAGACTGAGGATTAAATGAAAGAGCGAAAGGGCAAAACAGATCCGGTGAATCTGGCTGGAGTATTAGATAGTGACAGGGCGGGTAGCGTAGTGGCACGTACAGCGAGCACTCCATAACACTTCTCGTCGGCGCAGTCCATCTTTATATATCCGACACTCCATTTCTCAATTTGCTTAATCGCTAGGTCTGTCTTCATAACCCACGCCAGAATTGAATTGAGGGAGAATATGATCTAATTAGCAGCAATGACCATAAGTGTTCAGATCATCGAAGAGAGAGAACGCCGCCAAACTTACTGCGAATCCTACGCGAGTTGCTATGGAGGAATTGCAGTTGCAGGACTTGAAGAACATGGAGGCTGCTGCGGGTTAATTCATTGCACACAAGGGATCAATGGAGTGGACTCGCCTGCTGTGGAAGTACAGAAGAACGCCAGGCCTGCTAAACAGGATGTTGCGACTGTCGTCAGGCCGCCCGCCAGCGGCAGAGATAAGAGCAAGCCCATGGTGTGAGCTCTCCTGGATTCGAGATGACGGAGAGATGGAGAGAGTAATGAGGCACGTGATGAGCTGCTTGCAGCAGAGTTCTGCAATTTCAAAAGTTCCCGAGATACTACTGCTACTACTACTAGCTCACCGCAACCACCATCTCCAAAGTTCACGGGCCCTCCGTGTCTTACACGCATTTCTATGTGAGATCAGCACCCTGTTTTGGTATTCTCACATTTCCATCCTTGACAATCGATCCACACTGTTTGATCTCGAAACACTCCAAAGTACTCCCCACCGGTCCTCTCTATATCTCCGAGTCTCACCTAGAATCAAGGCTTCGCTCACTTTTCCGTTATTTTTTTATTTGACCACAATGGTCCGTTGTAATTTTCCGAACTGCTAGGTCGTCGATGGTTACCGCAAGGGAGCTCTGCCGTCTTATCCCGCCCAGTGCAGGCTAATTTTAGACGGGGAAGACAGGCTTCAGCATGCCACGCATGGTGTCGAACAGCCACCAAATGAACACTTTGCCTATTATGGATCCTACATAGGAACGGAAGCTTCTCCCTTCATGGGTCCTCTTCTTGAGGCTCTAAGCCACTTGACTTGAGCCTGTGAGATATGGTCGACATCCCCTTTGCTTAGCTGTATACGAACCTGTTGAGGACGCCTTCTAATCGCGTTTCCAGAGCGCGATAATACCCACGATCTGCCTCCTGTCCTCTTACTTTGTGTTCTGAGAATCAAGTTACATCATCGTACACTTTCATCCACCAACCTGTGAGTCACAAGACCCTCCATTGCAGATATAAGTCTACCAGTGTTTGCTTCGCTAACAAATAAAATACCAGGATGATTCTTGTCCTCCCGCTCTGTGTAGCCCTCCTGGTCCATCAGGTTTTCGGCGTCAATGTTGCAATCCCACTCGTGCCACCTTCTGCCGCTGCCACAATCTCGCCCTCCTTGTTTTCCTTTTCAATTGAGCAAGACCGTTGGACCGACTGGGTCGGCAGCACTTCACGCAACCAGTTCTTTTTCAACACCCTTGATAATCTTGGTCGTTTGACTGGTGCCCCGCCTCAGATCAGGATAGGTGCGGACAGCGAAGATCGTGCAACGTATAACGCGGCAATCCAGGTTGGTGATTCGAAACCGTATTCAAGTTACAGCCTGCTGATCGGCCTCCTCATATATAGACAACCCAGTTAGTTTTCCCTGCGATAACTACGACTACTCCGTATCCGGAAGCTACTAATAGCACCGTTGGGGATACATTTTTTCGAGCAACCCAGTTTCTACCCCCCAGTAGGCAAGACTACCCTTCTTTTTCATCGTGCTAATCAATCCATAGACACTCACGTCATATGGGGTCTTAACTTTGGCCAGAATAATTTAACCACCGCGTTCCTCGAGGCGAAATCGATAGCCAGGGCCTTCTCTTCTCCTGCAATCACGGGCGCGAAAATAGTCCTGGACGCGATTGAGATCGGTAACGAAGCGGACTTCTACGGTGGAGGTGCCAGGCCTACTGGATGGAACATGACGCAGTATGTTAAAGAGTGAGCTATATGGGCCGTCTTCCAACGGAACCTTACATATTTTGACATTCCTTTGCCCAGATGGACATCCTTCGCAACTAACGTCTCTTCCGCCGTTGGCATATCATCGACTTCCCACACGAAATTTTGGGGAGGTGCCTTCGCGTTATCATCCCACTCTACAAGTGGATTTTCGCCACAATCCGCTTTCAGTCAAGGCCTAACTAAGTCAACTGCTGGCTCACGCATTGCCACGTTAGTACCTCATGTATCTCGCATTCCACGGCGTTGACCTTTCCTCCCGCGTATAGTTTCTCGCAACATCACTATAGCGGCTCGTTCTGTACAGGTAGCGGGGGACTATTGCAGGATCTGATGACGAAGTCTACTATCCGTGGAAACCTGACATCGTTCAAGCCTGATATTACCGCGACGCGCGCACTAGGCCTCGATTACGTGTTGGGAGAGACGAACAGCTATGCTTGTCATGTAAGATCATGACCAAAGCCTAGCTCATCATCGTAGCTCACCACCCAGGAAGGGTGCGCCAGGAGTTAGCAACTCGGCAGGCGCAGCATTATGGGGCTTGGATTATGCCTTGTTCGCGTGCGTATTCATTTCCTCAGATTTGCATAAGGAAGCTAATGGATTACAGAACCCAGATCGGCATTTCAAGAGTCTTCTTCCATCAAGGCCTTGGCTATAAATATAACCACGTAAGTCACTTTAACCTTTACACTCCCCGAACAGAGTCTTACTCAAGGGACCCAGATTCAACCTGCGGCCCTGACACGCTCGATCTTGGACGGCTCCACTCTGCCCTCGCCACTCCCTCCCCACGTTCAGCCCACTTACTACGGTGCTATCGTCGCTGCAGAAGCCATTGGGAAAAGTGGAAGCACTCGCGCAGTTGAGCTCAGTATAGATGATATCCGAATTGCTGGATATGCCTTTTTCGAAGGGACGAAACTTGTTCGCGCCCTGTTCATCAACTCCAATGCGTTCCTTCGGGGAGCTAGCACTAGAGCTAGCACACACCTCGACTTGAGCTTCACTGGAACCGGGAGGGCCCGGACGACGATAAGCGTGAAGCGCCTCAAAATTGGGTACGCAAACACTTCGCGTTTGATTTGTTCGCGACTTCTCATGATTCTATATGCAGTCATGCTGATGACCAGTCGGGGTTAACATGGGGAGGCCAGTCTTATGAGACTAGAGGTGACGGACGACCGAGTGGGCCGGTGGTGGTGCAAACAGGTAGTGTATCGGCTGGAGTGGACATCACAGCGACAGAGGCCGTGCTCGTCAGCTTTCATTGAAGGGAAGCACATAGTCTGATCTTTCTTTTAGGAAATTTGTGATGTATTTATCCTGTGCTTATACCGCCACAGGGCGTAGATATTCGCAAGTTGTTCGTCTGTAGGCAGCACTCTCCAAATCGCATTTCTCTTTGTTATTCGCGTGCAGTTTATTTTCACGTGTTTCCTCTCTACTTCCACCATCTTCCCTGAGGTCCATTGACGAATGCTCATGAGAGAGGTCATGAGGAGGTGTCTCCACTCGCGAAGCGCGCTGAATTTCAACTTGATCCACGGGCCGGGAGTCGCATGTACTCGAGTATGTGGCTCCTGGTGACCACGGGAATGACACTAGATGGCGCTCCCCCGATCTCAACCTCATCTTCAAGAACGCCTACTTATGTAAAAACACCGGCAGGGGATAGGTGATACCTCGGTAAAGCCTGATATCATGGATCCCCGTGCAAGCCCGTATTCGGGTGCTGAGCCATAGAGACGTGGCGGGAATGGCTGAGACCACGATGAAGACTACGCTACACATCGAACCGTTCTCATTCAGCGCTACTGGGACCGACAAACTTCAATCAACAGCTAAGAGGTACACAAGCAAGGCTGAGGCGTCGGAAGATGGGCTGACACTGCTGTTTGCGCATTGCCTGGGATCGCGTAAGTCGGAGCTAGCTTCATGTTCATACTGACTTACATCGGGGCGGCGGCACAGACAAAGAGCAATGGGAACCAACAATCGAACGAATCTTTCACTTGCAGCAGTCAAAAGATAGACATGATCGCATTAGAGAGGCTTGGGCATTCGACTGGCAGAGCCATGGCGATGCTGCAGTCCTTAACGAAGGGGTGCTCAATACGCGTGAAGATGCTGTGTGTCAGTCTCGATCAACTCTACGAAGTCGTATGCATTTCTCATCAACCACCTCACAGCTGCAGGGGAATGGGCTTTAGCTTTGGAGTTTTTCGTCGAATCTCATCTGAAAGGACATCGTATAGTTGCGCTGGGCCATTCGGCTGGCACAGGTGCAATGTAAGAGTCTTTGCGCCATTTCGTACCATAGCTGACATCGATGGCAGAATGATGTCTGTGAAGAACTATCCCATTCAAAGACCTCCGTATATCGCCATATTCCTCATAGAGCCAACGATGCTCTCGCAAGAGCTCTTTGATGCCCATGCTAAGGAGCGAGAATACTTCGCGAAGATGGCCATGAAAGTCACTCTTGAACGGCGTGATACTTGGCCAGACAGGGAAGCCGCTGCAAATTATTTGCGCAGCAGGCTTCCTTGGAAGTCATGGGATGCTCGAGTCTTTGACATGTATATAGTGAGTGCTTTGTACATGCATGAGCCTGGCTGTCTTGTATTGATCCTCAAGTATAGAAACATGGGCTTCGTACCGTACTGTCGTCCGATGGTCAAGCTGTCGTTCTGAAAACCAGCAAACAACAGGAAGGACTGGCGTACCCTCATTTTGCACCGTATATCGAGGCGACCACACTCTTCAGTGAACGCTCACTCGTGACCCCATTCCACGTTATATTCGGGGCCAAAATCGACTTTGTGTACGTGAAGTCTTCATCTTTTAGGCCAAGATGTCCTAACGATGATTGTGCACAGACCCCAATACATCCAGGAATCGCTTGTCGACGCGAACAAAGGTCGGAAGCCTACATCAGTCACCAGGGTGCCTGACGCGGGACATCTGGTAAGTGTCATAACAACATGTCCTCGACAAGCTGTTAATTTTCCTCGTGCGTTTTGGCAGATTGTTCAAGAGAACCCGGATGGGCTTGCCATTGCCATTTGCGATAACCTTGGTGGCAAAAAGCTCCAAGTTTTATCTCGAATGTAATGGTGTTCGTACCCTCATCAAGACGTGGGGCCACGGCATAGTACGGAAGAATTATCATTTTGGAAACATACCCAGCAAATATACCACCTGATGAAACGGTCTAGAAATACAAGTTTCAACGTTTTCTCCCCTACAGAGAGTCGGTAGGACATGTTTCCCGTCCTCATTGAAAGCCGCCGACCGTGAGCGGTCCTACCGTTGCCACTAGAGCTTTTGCACGCTAGGATAACTTGAACTTGCTTGCGTTTCTGTATTCCACCCAACCCTCCTCGGTCAGGTAAACACTGACAGAAGACATAGATCGGGTCACAGAATACAAACTATCCGAGTTGTTACCTTCAGTAAAATTTGTCGGACGGGTGACGGTGAATTTGCTGGGCATTGGCTGGATGGGATTTTTGTGTGTGACCTGACTAGGTGACGAAGGCGTTCTAATTCAGTTTGCGATTCGCTCAGGCTTGAGCTATCGACATTTCTGCTCCCAACCTCCATGCCCTCACTCTTTAAGTTAAGATACACATCATTGAATCTTTGCATCTGCACGGAAGGATCCCTTGAGCGCCATTCGAGCGATTACCCTCACTTCGTTCAAAAATCTCGGGGAACTCTCACAAATATATTCAGCAACATCGAGAAGATCGAGCACAGACAATTATGACGCAGGATCATACTAAAAGCGACCGGAAGAAACGACGAACAGCGCTAGGCTCTGCATCCTCCGCGGGGCCAGTGAACGGCCAGTCTTCTTCGGCGCGACCACTTTTGATCCACTCTCTTTTCACCTTCTTGTACCTGCGGTAAGTCGCTTTAAAGTCTTCTGCCGGCGTCCAGCCCTCCGTATTCATGCCGATATGCTGGTAGATTTCAGCCATTTCGTCTATCCGGTCCTGCCACTGTTGAGCCTCCAGGCGCCAAGTACGTATCTCGCCCTCCTTGATTTGTATAGGGCATGGGGCAGAGCTAATGCTTAGCCAGACATATTGGAGCCTTAGAAGTTTGGTCCGTAGCTGTCCGCATTCTCAGGTAAACAGCAAGTCGGATGACGACAGCAGAGGATGCACGCACTATATGGAACATACCACCCCATATATTTGATGCACATGTCGCTAGGGTCGCGAATAACACTGTGTTCGGGTCGGTCAATGCGTGGTAATAGTACGGAGTATCACGGCGGGCGATAGCTCGATAGAATATCACCCTATTGATTGCGAAGTGGTCCTGCCACGTAGCTTTTATGTCCGATTTGCTCATTCCCTCCTCTACTGGTTCGGGAGAGGTCTCGAGCCCAGGAGGTAGCTTCCATGGAGCAGGGTATTCAAAGACTTGTGGAACACGCGCCTGGATATATAAAGGCCTCACAGTAGTATTTTGCCAGTCAATGACAGAAGTGATTGAGATTCTTCCTTGGGCGAGCTCAGATTCGGATATAAAGATATTGCCTCCATTCAGGTCATGATGCCAAAGTGTAGGTTGTGTGATCTTTGGTGGACCCCGGGGGATGATATCTGGAATCACCGAGTTGAAGAGTTCGAGAACGGCTAAGTGAGCAGAGGCATCCCTGGTGACTGCTGGATGATTGCTAAAAGGATGTAGAGCTTGAAGAGAACCGTATGATTGGATCCATTGTTGTTCTCGACGACAGATAGCGGATAGATATTCAGCAGGTGTTTTCCCTGGAAATTAGTGAGGAGGATAAATGGGAGAGAAAAAAGGAGACCCACAAGGGCCGCGATCAATATCCAAAGTCGCTCGTTCGTCCTCCCAAAATGACAAATGTAACGAAGGTCCAATGGCGAACGTTTCGTCTACTGCAACGGAGCTCATCTCGGCCTTGATGTCATTGCGAAAGAAAATGCTTCCATAACAAGGCAGCGGGTACTCCAGCGCCGCCTTCTCTATTTTGGCTATTGCGGAGATAAACTGCAGTCTGCGCGCTGGGGACATCTGTGGCCACACCTTGCCGATTTCGATGCCAGGCGCCTTCTCCATGATGATGAACTCCGCACCCACGGCAGTCGACGTTCGCTCGCAGGACCACGACAATACCTGCGGGACCGGTATACCCAAACGTTTGCGCGTAAACTCCATTGTAGCGACCTCGCTCGCAGTGACGAGGTGTGCTGGCCCAGCATGGGGAGTAGGCAGCCGAGCGATGACTTCCTTGCGATTGTCGAGGATGATGGAGAAAGCCTTGCTATACGACCCTTCTGGGAGTTTGGTTATCCGAGTAACGGATTTGGCGCCTTCAACAGCGGCGACAGCGGCAGCCTTCAGACCCTCAATGTCAAAGGCTAAGTATCTCTTTTGCTGCTGCGAGGCTTCATCGTCCAGCCAACGTCCTCCTGTGTGGCGAAAAAAGAGGTGGGGGTCTGGGAGCTCTGTGCCAGAAGGTGGCCCGGCGTACCGCGATAGACGATTCGTAAGAAGAGAGCGCAGAAAGCGTTGGTGCATGCGCAGAAATCAGGACAAGCCGATAACTGAATGGAAGCCAAACAGGATATGGCGGTATGTACGTGTGTACGGTGTTGCTGAACGAGAAAAAAACAAAATGGACCTTGGGAAGTGATGGTGTTCAAGGTCGACGCCCACGACGTGGTGGAGATTCGGGTTTGGTTCCGGATGTGCGTGTGGTAGCGACAGGGTCCAGGGGCGCGCCACCTGCTGATCCTCCTCAATGTCGAGGATGAGTCGCTGGACGTCGGGCAGCGGGACATCGTTGCGCGATGAGCGCTGAATGTGTTGCTAGCCTTGAGCCTGGGTTGAGGATTGCTGTCACGTCCGCCATCGAGCTCGTCTTCTCAGGTGCCTCGTGGACGGCAACCAACCAGCGGCATTGATGTGGCTGTGCCTCAATCTGATCGTATCCAGTCACCACCAGGTCCCGCAGTAAAGTATTCGTTATTCGTACTTTTAATTAAGACGAGATGGTCAAAAGTTGGTGAGTTATACCAGGTGTTCCCCACAACCTGCTCTTTGATTACTATGGTTAAGTCTAGACTTTCAATCGTCTCATTCTTTTGCATCCTTTTCGCCCTTGCAAATGCACAACACAACATAACTGTTAACTACACGAGCCCTTCAATTCAGGTGAGTACAAGTTGTGCTTCATTTCTACATGTGAGATGACCTGGTGCCGTATAAGTACGAAGGCAACGCTGCAGATGCTTTGACTTGTAGAATCAACCCGGACGGCACGTTCCCAGCTGGTCAGCCTGGTTGCTACAATGTGCCATCACATTGCACGCAGGGAGCGTCGATGGGCCAAGGTGGCAGTGGTGCGGCTTCCTTTTCGTTCAAAGGCGAGTGTAGTGTCATTTTTTCTATCTCCCGGCTTCTTATACTTGATGTCGTAGGGTCCGCCATCTACATCAATTCCCTACTCAACTTTTGGTCGCCGATTTTCACTGTTACAATCGACGGGAAGTCAACGGATGTCGATGGAGTCCGATCTCCAGATAACTTCATATGCGCACCACTGTTCTCCCAGACTGGCTTCGATCCCAATGTCGAACACAAAGTCCGGCTCAGCGTCAAAGGACCATCTCCGAACAGGAACACCTCTAATCCGAATAATGAAAATTTTATAACTTTTTCGCTAATAAGCTACACGTGAGGTTTTGCGATGATCATGCTAGGTGGTTTACTACGAAACTGAACGAGGATTCATAGATTTACGGAAGGCGGCAATGGCAACGCGACCACTACTGATGGCGCATCGAACGCGACGACGACGAACGGCGCATCGAACGCGACGACGACGAATGGCGCATCCAACGCGACGACGACGAATGGCGCAAACCTAACAGCTTCTAGTGCGGGGAGCCTTCGTCTTTCGGGCTGGGACGCACTTGCATATATCGTGGCCGTCTCTTGGTCTGTTTTATTCTGAGGATCGAAGGGCTGTCCAATAGAGCTCGTCCAACCTTTCCGTCTCTTGACCTGCAGCAATCAATCTCAGACGTAGTCTTGGGTTTCCGTTCTATATATTTTTGTACTCCGAAATTATCGTTGAACTGTGCTGCTACTTATATACTATAGTGACTTGAGTACTGGCCTTGATAACGTGATATTCTATGTACCATCAAGCACGGACCTGGAAACCGTAGCGAGACCTGACAAGCCTCGTCTGATCAGCTTCTTCTAGAGTACGAACACAACGTGATTGTGTACTGCCACTGGAGAGGCAGGGGAACATACAATTCATCGGCAAGGTAGAGTAGTCATTATAAACAACCCCGGCCTCTGTAGAGTGGAGTCCCTTGTTTCTTGGTATTTCTACTAGTTATTAGCGGTCACTACGACCACCCTGTGTCTAGGTAAGTCATTGTCCACACATCCTGGCGCGCCTCCCTACCCTTTCCTGATATCTGTGCCACCGCCACGTGTTTCATGAATTCTAATGCAAGATCTTCTTGAACGACTGTCGGATTAGGAGGAGAATATCAGCACCATATTATTTGTCCAGTCCAAGTGTGAATGACAAACCGCAGGATCCAGATGGCGAAAAAAGTTGTCGATATTATCGGCTTGGAGCCAGGCCTCATAATCAGCGGCTCGCTTCTCCATTGGGATCTGTCCGTACTCACTTAGTCGATGCCCCTGGGAGGCCTAGATGAAGGACGGGTGGCTTACCTGGATATAGGACTCTAACGAGGTTTTCACAAGGGGCTTTAGGTCGTTCCAAATGGAGTCTAGGGTGGAGCTTGAGTTCCGAGCTGAGAACTAGTATAATGTGGAGAAGAGTCTTACAGGCACTATAGAGGATGAAGGGAGCATCTACTGCGCCATATGAGACGCCTGCTACCCACCGGACCGGGATGGAGGAGTCTCTGCAAAATCGGGGGTAGTCAACGACCTGTCAAATTGCAGTGGGTCGGAGGGATCGGCCTACCTTAGCCGATGGATGATCTCAAGATGCTCTTCAAAACACTGCGAGGGACGTTAGCTTGGTGAATGAGTATCGATGAGCCATACCCACTCGTCGCGCATTAGGTCCTTGGAATTGCTGTATGATAGCATTCCGGCCTTGCCACTCAACGCGATAGTTTGTGAAGCCTTCGCTTCCTCCGGCGAGATCCATCGAATCAAGTGGCGATATCTCTTCTGGCAGAACCTGCATGCAAAAGCCGTTGAGCGTGCTTATTGGTATACTTCCGATGGAAAGAGCTTACTAGAGTGAAGTCTTCACCAGGTTGTGGCGCGTAATATGTTAGCGGACCTTGACATATCGTCAACGACGATCTAGTGTAGAAGATTCGGTGCTCACCTAGCGAGGCCTTCACCTTCCCGTTATCCCGCGGACGTTTGGTAATACGACGAACGATATTCATGATTGTACGTGGTGATCGGCCTGAGAACTGAAGAGATATATGCTTGAATCTTCGAGCAGAAGTCGTTGATGGACTCCGAGACGGAAAGAGATCGCAGGATGCTTTTATGAATCCCGTGAAGCGCCAAGTCACCTTATAGCAGTACTGATATGCAGTACTAATATGCACTGCCTCCAGATACAGAGAAGCCCACAACAGACCGGATCGAGCTAGTGCTGTGATGCCGAGGCGAGGATGGCGGAGTACAACAGTGCCAGCTTGAGCCATCATAACAACGCTGGAATACTTGAATGCGAGAGGAACAACAACACGCCTTCTGCTCATGGTAGATGCCGGAGGGAACGTGGATCAGTCAAGTAGACAAGAAAGAGAAATAGGTGGATGTCCCAGGGTTCGTGGCCGCCGATTGGAGTCACCGTACTCGGGTTGGGCAAAATGCCGCTGAGCTGTTTGAATGTACGGGACATGGGGACCCGGAGGAAGGCACTGTTGAAAGTGGGACCTGCTGATGACATCATGACATCCTTTGATTTACATAAGCGAGGCGCAGATGCTTGAGGTGGAACTCCAGTGGCTCCGATTCTAAGGTGTCGTCGTGCGATATGCATATGAACGGTACGAGTACAACAATAGGAGGTGCGCGTCTGTGTATCTATGTGGTGAATAATGGATGGGAATACTGTGTTATCGGATACAAGTTCTATCGGCCACGGGGCCGTCCAATGAGGGGGTGAGGAACGGGGAGGCGAGAATATGATAAGGGGCCGGGCGAAAAGCGAGTACAGGTGGACGAATCCAAGAACGGAGGCGAGATATCACAACATTGGAGTAAGCGCGAGGCCCTACTTTTTCAATATGCGTTCCATGCGGTCGAGCACGACGTCGACGCCGCGGATGAGGAGTGTCACTTGACGCGGGAAGAGCACGGGAGACTGCTGCGCGCCCCCGGTGTAGTTCTGCTCGCGGAGGGCGCGCTCGAGGGCGATGGGGAGGCTCAGTGTTATGCGCGTGAGCTGGATGGTGAGGCGCGAGCGGCCCATGATGTCGAAATAGGAGAGCTGGCGGAAGGCGTGCTGCACCTCGAGGAGGCGCGTGAGCTCTGCGTGCAGGGCGTGGATGCACGTGCGGCATGCTATACAAATGATGTGAGTCGCGATCGGGATGAGACAGGGGTTATATGACGTACTGAGCGCACGTTCGCGGATGGCTTCGAGGGTGGCGAGGACGGACTCGATGCCTTCGTCACCGAGTTTTATTGAGGGGTTGATGTCATTGATTGCCCCTAACCCAGTGATGCGGAATGAAAATAGGGTGTAAAAATGAGAGGGAGAGACATACTCAGGAGGGTGCGTATTACTTCGAGGTCGCCGTCGAGGAAGTCGTTGAAGACACCAAGGACGACGCCTCTGAATGTCTCGTCAGCATGGTTTGGGGGTCGGGAGGCAAAGACGTTGAAAGCTGTTGAGGTGGAACGGCTGTCGTACAACCGCCGAGACGAGGGTTTGCTCAGGACGTCATAGGCCACTGCGACTTTCTGGAAGGCATATGTGGCATCAGGGTTATTGGGGAATTTACTGTACGATAAGGCGAGACACGGCGAGATAAGGTCAGACACTTGGGAAACAGAGAAATATTGTACTATACTCACTCTGGGTGGCATGCGCGGCTGCGAGAGAGGTAGGCGCGTCTGAGGGTGAGGCGGTCGAGGTTATGGGACTTTGTAACGCCAAGTATGTCATAGAGATTATCGATTTCGAGGATCTGCTGCACAATTTTGGCCTTATCTGGGTCAGGACTGAAGTTTTGTGGTGGATGTGAGGAAGGTGGAAGGGCAGTGGTGGAAGACCCTGAGGGCTCAGCCACCCAGGTGAGGTATTTACGCTCGTAGGATTCAATATCGGCGTCTTGCTCTTCGTCTATAGGAAGATAAAAGTATGTGCTCGCTGTGGGAGGCGCAATGTTTCAGTGGGCGAGACGGTTTCGGAGGACGAGGAGACGAACCGGTGGAAAGAGCATACGAGAACATGGTAGAGAATACTTCTTCACCCGGTCCACAGCTATGACAGAGAGCTTTTTAGAAAGTTATAACAGTTACTGCATGACATTTGCGGACATGAAGGTCTACTAAGACATGTGATAAAATCTCAAATTATAATCTCGTACTAACACGTGCGTATTGCGTCAAAGATAAGCCGCTTGGCGCGTCGCACGACTACAACACCTCGGCACGCAACGATGCGCACAGCTTGCGCACCGCCCTTTTCACCTCCCCACGCTCGCCCATCACCGTTAGCCATATAGTCTCTTCCGTCCCAGACTGTTCCACCATCGGAATCAGCTCGAATCGCCCAAATGCCCAGTTCAGAATGTGCACCCCGCCTTCTTTCAGCCGCACAAAGCCCTTCACCCTCCACACTGACTCCTTCGAAAGCGTATGTAACGCGCTGGTAAGGTCTTCCTTCGCTAGACTTTCCTCCAATTGTCCAGATGCAGGGTCCAGCCCCGTCTTCGTTAATGTACATTCATCGCAGGATCCATGATTGTGGCTGTGGGTATGTTGTGGTCTTCCGTTGACTGAGCCGCGATAGAGTGTGATGGTCTCGACCTCGTCGTTATGCGATGCCGTGGCATCAGGATAGCGGTTGTCCGCCTTATCTAGGAACAACCGAGTGTCTAATCCGAATATAAGGTTAGGGTCTACGCCGTTCCGGCCATTACAGCGAATCTTCGGCGTCAGGTCGTTGAGAGTATTCAAGTGGTCTAGAACAAAGTCTAGGGAACGTTCAGAGACGTGTTCCCCTTTGTTCTGTGGTGGGGTAAAGACGTGTTGCGAGATTACAGATGTCGGGACGCACAATGAGAATGATATCAGTGTAGCTGGCTTGCATCTTGGCTGTCGGGGACGTATCCTCGTATCCAGCAAAGTTCTCCGCATCTATTACAGTGACGATTGCATCTAGTTTGAGATCGCCCTGCGTCTCGCGTTCTAGTTCGCGAATCTGGAATGCCAGTGTGGCGGGGAATGCCGATCCACTGATGGAGAGTTCGGTTCGCAAGCTTCGGAGAACGGAGGAGGAAGGCTTACGAGCATTCGATGATTATACGATCTGGACGGTATTTATCTGAAAGGCGGAGGGGGTAGATGAGGCGGATTGAGCGATGGAAGAGTAGGTTACGTGCCTCTAATCTCTAAAATGGCGGTTTGCATCTGTCCTACAAGCACACAGCACCTATGGAGGCGCGCGGTGTCAACAAACACGAGCGCGGTAACGCCAAGGCAGAACTCACATACATCCGTTTAAAATCTCGCTAACTGCCGTTAGGCTCGATTGCTGTGCAAGTTTACTATCAACTGTAGAAATAAGACAGTTGTGGCCAGTTGACAGTGGGCAGAAATTGGCCTGTATCTTACCTTCTACATCGCCGAATTCGTTCTTCAGTAGCACAACCTTATAGTCCTTGGGTAGTTGTGGAAGGAGGGACAGAATAATGGAGGTCTTTCCGGAGCCCAAGAAACCTGTAAAGACAGTGATAGGTATCGGTGCCAGTGTGGACATGGTGGTCTAGGTTCAAGCGCAAGCGCGTCCGTTTGATCCCCGCGGCTCTGCGCGTCAAAAAAAGTCAGGTGACGTCACATCAATCAACCGGCCAAGCTTCCTTAGCTTGACTGTGGATGTCGGGAGGCATGTTCTATTACTAATTCCTGTACACCCTTTCACTCTGATACACCTCCTCCCCATGCCCCCGAAAGTGTCTGATCCCAGCGCAAGTCATGTTCCAGCCCCAAGTCGCCCGTTTGTGCTAAGCGCAGCACTGATCGCACGCGTGCACACATGCCTGGCGTATACAGCGTTCTCGACGGCGCTCGTCGTCGCGTGTTTATGTCATTACAAGAAGGTCGTGAAGAATGGCGTCGCGGGATACCCTGAGGAGTGGTTTCCGTCGGTGTCTGCTACGTAGGCCACTTTCCTTTGACAAGATGCGTGTGGGGTGTTGATTCTCGTGTAGCATTGGCGACTGGTATCCGGAGCGCAATATCTTCCAGATCCTGATTGCACTTACTGCAGGTCAGTGCCTTATGAAGGTCTTGTCGCGTTGTGGGCTTTTACCCCTATACAGGTCCGCGGGTGGCACTGGTGCTATTCCAGTACTACCTGCATCACCCGAGGAGGCCGTCTCTCTCAACCGCAGTCTTTGTGTTTGGGGTGATCCGGACGTTGTCGTGCGGGGGTTGGGTGTATATCACGTCGAGCGACGATCACGACGTCCATGATGTGTTTATGATCACGTATATGGTGTGCAATATTCCGTGGATGGTTGGCGGTATCTTGTGCACACCCTCGGGGACTTCTCTGAGGACCAGAAGGTGCGTGATTCGCGTTAATCTGTAAAGGTGTCGGCTGACAATTCTCCCGTTATGCAGAATCTTTGTAGCGACTGCGTATGTTGATTTTACTTGGATGTTGGGAAGACCTGGACTCAAGGTTGGCCAACGTGCAGTTTCTTTGTATCCATAGTCCCCCTTGTGTATTTCTTCCTTCAGCATAAGGTCCATAGAATCCCCGGTGGTGAGCCATTTCCGCTCAGGTCCCCTTCCTATTCGGCATATCAAATACCTTGCAGCATATACACATTATAGTTTCTTCGAATGGGGCCTTATATTTTTCGACGTCTTGTACGATGCCATAACGGAGCAGGAGTTTAGGGAAGCTGACTTGCAGGTCTGTACCTGCAACTACCGGCTTACTTGTATCGCTGACGTCTTCCTCTCAAAGATCACTCTTGGGCCTACAGGCGCCGCCCCGCTGGTTGCCACGAGTCCAGAGGATATGTTTGCGCTCTTTTTTATCTAGTGCACTATGGACGATGCTCACGACACCATAGACCCACCAAGCCTTTGGCCTCCATCTTGAAGAATGGTGGTGTGGAAAGGTCTAAAACCCCTTCGAACTGTACCGCTTCCAGTAGCCGGGGAGCCGTAAACTTGTCAATAGTCCTTCCGAACTTGAGGCCAGCAGCAAGCTTCCTTTCCGACGTGTACCTATGTAAGTATGCGCGCATACAATCTACCAAGCACCTTCGTAGACTTCATCTCTGATCATGACGTCGATCCTCAGCATACATATTCTGGTCGATATTCACCTCACTTATTCCGACGCTTTTCTACTTCTCCGTCTGGGAGCTTGGCATCGCGGGCCATGAACTTGCTCTGTTGTCTACACTCTCGCCTTTCCTTCTGGGCATCCCCCCGCTACGGCGGTGGGCGTCTACGCGAGGTGGGCAGACGACGCTGCATTTGCTGGAGTTTGTGGGCCTGGCTGCGTATGCGTTGGACAGCCCCGCGCTCAGGCTGTTGGCAGTGGCGCCAGCGACTGCGGTGTTGGTGTTGAGGCAGGTCGCGAAGTGGACTGCGGAGGAGGCGGATACGGAGTATCAGGGCATTTGTAAGTATTGGTCCTTGACATTATGCCATCATCGGGCAGCTGACGAGCGTCGAATTGTAGTGATGGGCCTGGGGCTACTCATTGCATCACTTTCGAAGCATCTGAATCGTTCCAACAACCCAGGTCGGTCTCCGATACCGTCTAGTAACTGTATGCGTGGATTGACGTATACGCGTGAAGTTTGGCCCTTCGTTCAGAAAAATGAGTTTGTATACAACAAAATCGGCCTCGGCCTCGCCCTCCTGGCCGTGTACGAATTCTATACCCGCCCAACTCCACCCCAGAAGCCTGCAAACGGATCGCCCGCTTCCAATACCAAGGGTCATTGGATGACAGCTGCGCTGCCCCTAGGGAGCCTCATTTTCAGTCTCCACAGCCTTCTCTCCGACCCCAGTACCCTCGTTGCATGGTCCTGGACCGGATACCAGAATGGCGCCCCGAAAGGCCCTGTTCCCCACCTCCACGGTGCTCTTACGCTCATTGCGATGTGTGTAGGTTTGTTGATCCCGGTACTCCTCACCTCCGGCACCAAGCCGGTGGCGATCGACGTCCGCATGCACATTCTGTGGTTTTGGTACGGTGTACTTGGCGCGTGCATCATGTACGCGGAGAGGGGCTGGCTGGGATACGCAGGCGGGCTCACCCTCGCCATATTCTTGATGTCGATCGCGCCGTCGATCTTGTTGCGGGCGGCCCAGTTGGGCAAGGGAGAGGTGGGGAAGACGTATGGGGTGGCATTTTTGGTGTATTGTGTGTTGAACCTGGCGAGCATATTCACGGTGGCGTATGCGTTCGTGCCTGGGGGCACGTATTTCAGGGAACGTACGGATTGGTGGGTGTTATGTCTCTCTTGTTTTAGGTGGTTGGGGTATGGTTTGGTCTGATGCCTTTTCGTTTAGTGTTCTCATTGCGCAAATGGCGTGTCTTTTACTGGCGTTTGATTGGACGCGCTATGATTATGCACAGCTTTCGCGCCCTGGTAGCATGCCGAGCACGATTAGTCTGTCGATGAGCAAGGCGTTCTTGGTGATCATCTCCACGCTCTCCATCCTCGGTACGCTATACCGCTGGCCAAGTGTGCCGCCGCGTCCATTCCAACCTGGTCCTAGGACTTTCAACGCGGGGATTTGGACGGTGCACTTTGGGATTGATAATGAGGGACGGGATAGCCAGAGGGGCATGACGGACTTGATTAGGTGCGGTTCCGAATCATGGTCGTTGCAATGAGGAAGGTACAATGCTGATTGGGTCGGCTTTGCAGAGATATGCAACTCGATGTGGTGGGACTCTTGGAGACTGATCTGCATGTATGTTTTTGACTGCTGTGTTTCTCGACCGGAATAGCTAACGTTCCGCTTAGCGAACCTCGTTTGGACATCGTGATTTGTACGAAGTCACAGCGTCTTCTTGTTCGAAGAGGTGCTGATAGATATTCTTTGAACTTAGGACTCGTCTTGCAGTGGAAGAAATAGGATACGTGCGTGTCCTTGGCTGGTGGCTTCATATATATCGTGATGTTCACCACGGTGTCTTTAGCATGTCGACATCGGTCCTGGACCAAATTCACATACGTGGGGCGCAGTACTATTGTCTAAGGTAATTTCAAGATTTCATTGAGTAGCATTATCTCATCGCCACTCCATAGTTCCCTATCATCAATTCCACGCACCACTTGCTCCCTTCACCTCACGGTGAGCTGGCCCCAGCTATTGAGGCAGTCCTCGACGTGTATGGAACTGAGGTCACTGTGGTCGTTGCTCACAATGGGCAAGGTATGTGGAGGGTTGGCCTTTTCTTTCCTAGTGCGTATAGTGATGGCCGGTGCAGAGGAAGACCCGCTCGATCGTGAACTTCAGAGCAAAGAGCTGGCACGTATAATGGCGGCTTCGTATCCTCGTGCTGTGGTATTCCTTGGATACGTCGTGACGAAGCCTCATGCTGAAAGACGTAAGCTACATCCGTCTGACTTTGCGGACCTGCATATTCACACACCTTTGCTCTAGCCGCGCCGTACAAGATCCTTATCGAAGACGGCCGAGTCCACGACATTGACCATGAGGACGAAGACCGATGGTGTGAATATATACTCTACCGGGGCTTATACAGGACCTCCTACGCTCGCATCTCTCGTGGAATCATCACGGATACGGAACTCCAGATTGGGCAATTTGCGTTGCCGAAGCACGGTGTTGGGATGACGAATGACACTCTGCCTGCACGTTACCTTAGGTCGTACAAGGAGAAGCTCCCCGAACATCATGTTAGTTTTTGTTTCATCGATCCTTCTCCTGTGCTAAAACCGGCTCTAGTGGTTCCCTATGGAGTATTACGGAAACGAGGATACAGGGGGTGTCAATGGTCACTTCTATCATGTATTTGGAACGGTACGTTCCACCATTTTTTCCCCCATGGATGTGGTGCTCATATCATACTAGCCTTTGTATTATGATTTCCCAGAAGGGGCTGTACTTTAGCACTGTTGTATCTGATCCTGTATATCGTTGTAGCAAAAGAGAATGAAGGAGTGTATATGTATAGCTATGTTGGTATCTAAGTCGTTCATGACGGTTCTAGACGGTCCGCTATACTGGGATCCACGTCGAACGCTTTGGTTTCAGTATCGCGGTCGTCGTCTGATTTGTCTTGATGTAGCCCATCAGTATCCTCTTCACTCTCACTCTGGCCTTCACCCTCTTCGCTTTCTTCTCCGTCTTCCTCGTCTTCTTCATCCTCATCTTCCTCACCTTCCTCACCTTCATCATCCTCATCATCCTCATCCTCGCTCTCGTCCTCTTCTTCGCCCTCTTCATCCTCGACTTGCTCTGTATCTTCGTAGAACTTATCCAAGTCTTTCCACGGCCCTTTCGACGCACTAGTGTTAGAGCCAGAGCCTACGGGAGTGGAGCCTCCACCCGGTGTCAGGACGATAGGTGATGCGACTCCCTTGATATGCTGCGGTGCCGATGACAGCGCGACAGGTGCAGGAGGAATTGGTTCATCCGTGTCACGCAGGGATGATTCGACGCCGCTTTCGAGCCAGTCGGGTAGCATTCCATCCATGCGCATGGACCTGCCAGTCACGATGCTCAAAGAGCCGATGAGATAATCGTCGTCTGTGAAATGTGACATTGAATTTTGGACTGGTTTGCAGGATGCATAGAGCTTTTACCTGTGGTGGTCGGCTCATCTTCTATGACCCCGGCTTTCCCCTCGAACAATACCAATTTTACTTGTTCTCGCCTGAGAACCACGCCAGATCGCGGCTCCCGGTCAACGCCGTTCATCAATGAAGTTGGTGCGACACCAGCCAGGAGGGATGATACCATCCTTGCGCGGTCCCGCACATCGTAATTTAGGTCGTAGCGCGCAAGCGAGAACACATATTGGCTGAGGAGCGTAAGCACATGGTCGTTAGGACTGAGTACGAAGAGCTTCGCAGCAAGCGTGATGATCTGGATTTTGACTAGGGGTTCCTTGGTAGGTCAAGTCAACCTCATTTGTTACAAGAGCAGGTGTTGGAGATGCGTTACCTCTTGAGAAAAGCTTTTCGCTGCTTTCCGAAGCACATCTGGAGCCCACTGAGCCACACCCTCTGGACCAGGCCCACGTTCCTCCGATGCTGAATACTGCCCGACAAGCCAGAACACACACGCCCGAGCCTGCGCATGGCGAATGTCCTCGACTTTCCTCGCAAGATGTGAGATTATCGTTATAGGCGATTGAGATGTGCTGGCCGTTTCGAAGGAGTACGACGTAGCGAGTTGCATTTGGACAAGGTATTTGAGAACTAGGACGGCACTGCTCACAACCGTGTCTATAGGGATATTAGAGTGTGAAAAGGGCGGCAGAGGGAGAAAGGGCTCACCATGACCACTTTTGATCATAGCTATGAGCGCATTGAGGCATTGCTGAGTCGCTTCAGGTATGAGGCGGGCACATCTCCCCATTCCGCGAATCGCATCTGAAACTATCGCATCATCCGGGTCATCCGCGTAGTCCTGGGACGGGGGAGGTGAGCTATGGCAAGAACATGATGGGGAAACGTACAATGAGCTCTCGGAGGATAGCAGGATAATTGTCGGCGGTGATGATGTTGAGAAGCAGTTTGATCTTGTCCTGTTTGACTTGCTGAAGGTCGTCGGTGCGGACGAGGAATCGTGGATAGAAAGGGGCGAATAGGTTCTGAGAGAAAAGAGTTATACAAAGATAAGAATGTACCCGAAATCAAGCTTACGGGTGCTGTGCTTGAGATGACATTGAGGTAAACCAGCACGACGCGCTCTACCTCTGCGGATGTAGTGAGCAATCTGAGAAGCGGATGTACTATCTTGGATAAGTAGGATGGAGGCCCTGCATAGAACAAAACACGCGCTGCTGCCAACACGACCTGTGCCAAGGTCAATTTCATAGTGCCATTATAGGCAACATACGCACTGCTGGGTTCCTGCTTTGGAACAAAGGCTCCACTGATGTCAAGAGTAACTTTACATCGTTGTCGATTTCTTCGCTATCGTCTCTAATTATCGGCCTCGGGAGCATCGTCCGAGTATATCGAAGAAGCAAGTTCATGAGGTCAACTTGACCCCATTCGTCAACATCCAGTAGAATCTTGCAGAGACGTCGATACTGCTCGTGAAGCAGATCGAGGCGGGTGGGACAGATGGCTTCAAATGCAACTGCGACGCTGCCAATGGAGAGGGGAGAGCGGTCATTGAGGAGGGTAGTGAGGATAACAATCAGAGCGGGTAAGTGGGAGCTGTCGAGCCTGTGGAGATCGTCAGCAAAACAAAGCGCAGCGGGCATGGATGACGTACTCGTAACATTTTGGTATAGCCAAAGCGGCGCCTTTCCTAACATACGGGCTTATGTCTGCAGCACATTTCTTGATTGCCAGGACCACAAGGCTCCCGATCATGGGGACCTTGATTCCACTTAGTACCCGCAGTGCCATCGCGCGGATGAGGGGGTTGCTGTCGGTCAGGTCTTTCTGGAAGGTGTTGATCGACAGAAGAGCAAGATCGGGCTCCTGTTCCGCATATCTCAGGAGATAAATGTACACGAGCTTGCGTATTTCGAGGTTTTGCGACGCGACATTCTTCACTACCTGGGCAAAATATTCGGACACGTTTCGCCCTTTGGATATGAACTAGATGAGTGTGTTATTCGGGTCCAGCGTATGTTAGCAAGGTCTAGACGCACTGCTATGAGCCTCTTCATTGCATCTAGCTTCTCCCTGTCGCTGTTGGAGTCGAGCTGGCGCCGAATATCTTTAGCCTTGTCATCGCCGTCGAGATAGATGGTGTTGGAGGTACGGGGTATCGCGAGGTCCCTTGTATGCTCTGAAAATGACTCTTGCAGTCGCATTCCAAGGCGCGACGCATTTTCGGTGATTGAGTTCAAGTATTGCCCTGACATCGAGGACAGGTTCAAGGCTCGTTCAAACAGATGATGGCCTTGCTTATAAACATCCTACAACATCGCGTGTAATAAATATGGAAATGCACAGCCGCATGGCTGGTTTATTCATTTGCTTCCATTACACAGTGACTGTGCCGACGTGATGGTCTCCTGCATGCCTTGCAGCATGCATTGTACTAACGCACTATGGTCACCTCCGTATGCCTGAAAATGTTTACCATGAGCTATTTGTCGAATCGTAAGAAAGTGCTCGAGTTGCTCGGATTGTGTACCTTGGTGATCGCGCCATAATAATCTACACGCTGAGTCAATGTGACCGAGATAGGGGGATAGCCGTATTTCACGAGTGGGATAGATGCAATTAGTCGCACCAAGCGTCCGTTCCCATCCTGATGTGAAGGAGGAGGAGTAGTTGATAGCACCCAAGTTCAGCCAAAAGGGTACTAGGTAGGTAAACTTATCGCATACCTCGAACGGATGACATCTGACGAGTACAAGATGCATCCAGCTGGCGGTTGCAAAGGGGTTTCGCCATGACTTGATCCATTGCTGAAAATGCCAAGTCCCGGTAATGAAGTTCAGGTCAAAAGCGGGATGTACCCAGCGTTTATTCTCACCTTGGCCATTCTGCAGATGTATTCGACCTCTGCATCGACCTCCGGGAAGGGGCAACACTCTATCATGTAAGTCCCAGCTACAGCCACAGTCTTCTTTGTCTCTGTGCGCGTCTTCCCAGCCGGGGTGTAGTGCAAGTCACTAAATCGACAATTCTTCATGAGGGATGCATGGATGCGGCGAATTTCAGCTTTGTCAAGCCCCTCCAAGTCGGTAATAAGCTTCTCCAGTAACTTGTATGTCTTGCCACGACGTCCGCGGTCAGAACTAATTAGTGATCACAACTCCGTAGATAGTTGGAGATACAAACCGCCAATGTATCATTCAAGATGCTCTTAATCTGCCTCGGGTCTTTGAGGGCGCTTGATGGAAGACATCCCACTGTTCCCTCGGAGATGCCACGCCGAACTAAGTCTTGTGCTGACTGGATAACGCGAGTGGGATGAGGAGAGGAGCATTTATCATTAAAAATAGACACACCACTTCCGTAAGAAGAAAAACACCCTCGACTTGATTAGACTCGATGGCAAGCTTCCTCAGGTAGGCGGCGAAAAAACTTGACCCCACTGTGTTCAATGCTCTCCATTGATCTTTGAGTTCTTGGAAACCGAGAGGAAGTTGCGGCAGGTTGGTGGGAAACTTATGCTGTCTCGTCGGCTTCCAAGTCTGATAGAAAAGACCTAGTAGAAAACAGTAGTTAGCGCGAGCCACATCTTGAACAAGTAGAAATCAGCGTTACTTTGTCGCGACTGTGCCAAAGCTTTGTTAGCTTGGTCATCTACCTGGGGAGCGTATTTTTCAATAAGAGCTTCCAAGCCGTTATCAACGATCCCCATCTTGGACAAGATATCCCGGGCCTGGTGCGTTTCGTGGCTTGTTGAGTTGAACGATGAAGACAACAATCCTTTGTCACCTTGCAATAGAGATCAAGGGCGACTGACGCAGACCCAAGCAAGACGAACAAGTCTGCCAGTCGTACAAAAAGAAATGGGTATAAATCGGAATAACGCTCCACCATTTCCTCGTACAACAGGACCGTAGACTGTAGATCGAGGGTAGTGGCAAGCGTCAACCTGTCGCGGTCCTCGGGAGAAATGGCGCTGGGTATTTCCTGCACGGGCAATGGGTAACAGAGCGCAAAAACGCGAGACTGAACAGCACCTGTAGGGCCAGTGAATCGTAGGACATGGTGATTGTGGAGCAGGTTCAAGCGCGGGCCGCAACTACCGAACATAGAACAGCATGTTGGTAATGTTTGGTACTGTCAGTGTCCGAACGGTGCCTAAGGCCTAAGTAGTGGTGCTTGAGTGGTGCAGCGGCCATGCCGGTGGAGTAAGTAGCTGCCAGTGATATATCGATAGCAGAGCCGCGTTGACGACAACTCTGGGCTCGCTTGCCTCCCGTCTATCGATATGACATGGATTTTCGCACTTTAATCAGAATGAAGGTTATCGAAGGAATCCTGTGCTTAGGTATCAGATTTTTGGATGATTTTAGATTTCTAGTTGAGGTTTAGAATATTTTGTCAATCCAAGTTTAGATTTCGTGAGATCCGTCGAGTGCACAGCCACTAGGCGGCCCTTGCAGCCAGGAATCGCCTATGAAGGCAATCTCTGATTCTCAAGCCATGCATTCCATCAAGAGGTTGTTTGCTGCAGAGGTCATACAACCGTATATACGATAAGGAGAGAATTTAGTAGTAGATATTTGCAGCAAGTATGATGTCATGTGACTGCGCAATTCGTTGGAATGCGCGGCGACATGATGTCATACATACTTCGCGCTCACAATGTCGCTCTCAGCCACCGAGAGAGGGTCTTGTCATTGTTGCTGCTGCCGAGGTGATGCTCGCAATACGTATGTCGCCCAGTATCCAAAACCTTACGAAACTGAACTTGAATCAAAAAATAGTTGTTTTGTTTTAAAACTCCGCTCCATGTGCTCAACCTGAACCTGACAAGCAGAAATCTTCGACCCAAATAAAGGGCGATAAATAATGTCATAATATGATATCGATCGAGCCGAACTGGACAGCGTGGACCGGACCAGCCGAATTTACCATTGATAATTTGATATCACTTCGCCCTGGGTTTACCTTTTTCGATGGGGCCTATCAAAATGCATTTACCCTGCTGGAATGGCTGGAGAATCATGATAGAGCAGCCTACAATTGATACGCAACAGGCGTCAGCTTGTGCTTGCATTTTAGTCATATTCCAATAGAAGTATTACGATACCTACTAAATAGATCGCAATAAATGTGTCTAACTGAGCGCAGAGAGCTAAACCTGTATCACGCCTCTACCGCACTCTCTAAAAGCTCCTTTCTGGCATCGGACTCATATCCTTCAACTTTTATGTCGTTCAGTCCAAGTTCCTCGTTCTGCTCGAAAGTACGCTCGTACGTCTCTGTAGTCATGTTTGGGTCAGGGTCAGGAGCATATAGGTTCTGCATGTAGGAGTTCGCAAGGGGGTCATCGATGATAACAGTGAACGGCCTTTCGGCGTTCTTCACCTGTGGGATGTGATATCAGCTGTCTGGAGAAGCGATTCAGATCCATACATGTCTCACCTCTTTCAGATTCTTTAAGAAGGTCTCGAAGTCCACTTTATCGCTCGCATTTGATGCGTCGCCCTGGGCGAATACTTTGTCCGAAAGTTCCTCGTAAACTTGGTTAAGGATACCCTCGAGTGTTGTGAAGCGACCACCGAGGGTTCCGTGCTGCAGCACGAGATCAATCTCAGGAATGCTCAGGCCGGCCGTCTCACTCTGCGCAAAGGGTTACTATCTGAGCATAGGAGATAGAAAAATGGGGATACCTTGAGGATATCACGGCTCAAATCGTCGCGATCCTCGACTTTCAGCGTAATCCTCTTTCCCTGCTCAGATATCGCCGACCCTGATTTGACTTCGTTGTCGCGATAACCACACCGATCGCAATTAGTGGACATGATCAGGATATCCTACATTTCGGAATTTAGTGTCAATGACATCAATAAAAGTTGGAATATCGTACCTTGAAATAAGGGATGGTGACTTTCTTCATCATCGTGTCTAACGGATGCCCGCAACTTGAGCAGTGCCCATGGAATACGAAAACCTCGTCGTCCGTTATCGCATCTGTGGTAACCTCATCTCCTTCCTTCAGTGTCTGCAGTTCCTGTGGCGCCGCAGACGCGTCGTCGGCAGACACCAACCCAAGCGTGACGTTCTGTTCCAAGGTTCGACGATATTGCCGCATATTCCACTTCGGATCTGCCATGCTTCCGATAAACTCAATCCACGAGTTTCCAGCGGGGTCGTCCAGTCTGACGGTAAATGTTGGCATCGGGGCATTCTTTTCTGCCGCCGTCACGAGCTCGCCGGTTTTCTCGATGTCGGCTGATTCCTCATCATCGTCTTCATCCCCTATGATGGCCTTCAGCTTGTCTATTAGGGTTTGGATTGAGAGGTAACCCTCCGGGTCCTGGATTCGCCGCAACGGTTGATCCATGCTAAGATCTGAGTAGACATCGCGTATGAGACCTTCAACGGTCGTCAATTGCCCTCGAGACGTCGGGGGAAGGGTTAGCTCGAGTTCCGGAATCATGATCTCGCAACTTGGGGAGCGAACGATTTGACGGTCGAGATCCGATCGCGCGAGTATACGCGCAGTGTAGAGCGTTCCCTCAACTGCTTTTATTAGACAACCCATTGAAGAAAAGGCAGGGTTTTGTACCTTGAATGGTACTAGCAGCTTGGATCTCGTTATTCGTAGTCCCACAGTGCTCGCAACGGAAGGACATGACGATCACTTCGCGGAAGTATGGGATGGAGGTTAGCATCAACCGGGTGACGCCCTACTAGGATCATTCAGAGGCGATGGAGCATTTAAGCAAGATTATGCTGACCTGTTCCCGGCAGCTCATACATAGGGATTCGACCTCCTGAACTACTTTATCTTCGACTTCATCCGTCAGGTCGTTGGAGGTACTCGTTGGGGTCTCGTTGACATCGAGCGTCTCGTCGGTTTTTATTGCGAGGGACCCGATGTCAGGAAATAGATTCTCGCTTTGCGACATCGTGTGTAGTTTGAACGAGAGGAGAGCAGGACGTGTTTTTGCGTAGTGGTGATAAATTGTTCTGGACAGTTCTTATCTTATCGGGCGAATGTCAAGGATAATAACATCTATTCTAAACATGTCACAACTAATCCTGCACAGCCTGCGTGGATTGCTACAGCGCCCTCCTCAAGCCTCTACGCTCGATGCCCGCACCTGATAAGTTTGTAAGTCGATTACTCGGGGTCACAGTTTCTCCCAAAATTGCACAGTTTTCTAAATGAGCTAGAAGGCGATCGTAAGCAGCTCGATATCTTGAAGACAACTTGAAGAATTGAATTCGAACACCAGTATGCTGGTCAGTACAATTGACCGGTGGGCCTTCATTCTCCGGCCTAGGATGGCTACTAGGTACGTACCCGGAGCAATTTCGAATGTCAAAAGCTGACGTGTGGGGCATTGTATAGTGTTGCGCTCCGATCGGACTCCCCCTCAAAGCATAGCCTTGAATTGAACCGCAGGTCACTTCATTTGGCGCAGCTCTAGGACTCTTGGTCTCTTGGCGCAGCTCTAGGAATCTATAGCTCTATGTAGGAATCCAGTGCATTCCATCGAATTCCCTCTCTATGACTTCTGTATTACTCGCCCTCTGGTACGCGGCGCAGGGTGCATACGCGTTACCCCTCCCACCATTTGGTGAAATCGACGGCCCTTCGCCATGCAACGACTTGGAAGTGTGCAGAAGCATTTCCGATATAGTATGGAGCTGTCTGGGAACAATTTTAGCCTGCACTTGGGTCGCTATTCATCCTAATATTGCCGCCCCTTCTGAGAACTTTATGGCACGACGAGCCAAAATATTCGTTGTCGCCTTGATCGCGCCCGAGCTCATAGTCTTATGGGCGTTTCGTCAGCGATTGGCCGCCCGTAGATTGGCCAGCAAATATAAAGGTTCGCTATTTTTCAGTACAGATGCTGTGCAACTGATCACACTGGCTTTCAGAATTCGGATGGACTGCGACACACAGCTTTTTTGCCCTCATGGGAGTGTTCACATTTTCTAAGGACACCCAGCCACTCTTCACCCTGGATCCCGACGCTCTTGAGCCATACTTACGCACCCACGATATTGACATCACGGAGGAAGAAATTTGGGACAAGAGCAAAGGAGACGCATTGGCCAAGTCCCTTGTTGTACTCCAGGTGGTATGGTTTATACTCCAACTCCTGGCTCGGGCTATTGAAAAACTTCCCATCGCGGAGCTTGAACTCGTCACTCTCGGCTTTGCCATCCTAAATCTCGTGGTTCATTTTTGTTGGTGGAACAAGCCCCTCGACGTCAGGTGTCCCGTTAAAGTCCAAGTTGGTTCCACGAATCCTCTTGCGAGCATGTCACTGCTTTATCCCTCCCCTCTGGAGGGGATCCCTGGCTCTATTCATTTGAACGACACCAAGTCCCATGCCTCCATTATCCGATCCACCCCGATTGACAACGCAGAAATAGGGAAGGGCACCAAAATCGTGGAAATTCCTGAAGGCATAGATGAATCCATGCCATGCTCCTCCACCGTGTCAATCGACGACTCTGGAAATAGCAAAGAAAATCACACTGAGTCTGGCATCGCTCCAGCCATCTCAACCTCTCTCGAGACTATGGAACCAACCCCAAATAGGGACGGTGGTGGGAGCCATCTCGATTCTGTAGATTCCATTGGTTTCCATCCCACAACCGTTTCACCAAACATAACTCTCGGTGTTTCAGGAAATGGCGGCGGCCAGAACGAAGGTGTCATTCGGGCAAGTGTGCTTGATTACTGCCCTCTCGTCCGGAGAATTCGTAGGCGCGACCGCGCTCTTCGTGACCTGCCTATCCTCAATGTCCCCACTGCGAAACATCATAATAAAAAGGGACAACCAAGCGGCATCTCTATTCACGGGGGCATTTATTCTCGGTTGTCCACGTGGATCAAGGCCATTCTTATTCTGAAGTCCGTCCCCGAGATGTTTCTCCTTGAATTCGTGCGATTAATAAAATTAAGCGGGGATCCAGACGATGGACCCTCACATGGCGTTCCATCTGCGTACTACCATGGACGCCTATATGGTAAGGAGCAACTTGCCGCCTACGTCCTTGCGACTGGGACTGCGACCATTTTTGGGGCTATCCACTGTATAGCATGGTCCTTCCAGTTCCCATCCGAGGGGGAGAAAGTCCTCTGGCGCCTCTCATCACTCGCTATGACATTCTTCCCAATTTTTGGCAGCGTTGTGTGTCGTCTTGAACCCTTCTTCATGCGACGCGGCCGCGTTGCCCGCTCGTTATACTCTTTTCCCTTCTGGATCAGCATGATTTCATATATCTGCACGTCTTATATTGCTGGTCCAAATGCTTTTGCTTCTAAGAGCACCTGATGCAGGCATTTATCGGGCTGTTCGCTGGACAACATTCATTCCTCACTTCTAGCTACCTCTAAATAAATATGGTGCCCGGCATGGTGTAAAGATAATGGCGTCGAGTATTCCAAACTTGTCACAACGAAATCTAGCGTCATGTAATTCTGTATATTGAGATATCACTGACAGCGTCGATTACAACAGCGTGATTGAACCAAGGAAATATAAGCAGGGGACAAGAGGTTACCTAGCGCTTCAGCATGATGGAAAGATCAGCAGAGAGGAAACAATTGCAGGAGCGATGTACATAGATAGTCCGCCTCCCGTAGGGCTACTGCTCGCGTTTTCGCCGCATTTTCGGATGGGTATATATGTCATTTTCCGCAGCTTAGCAGCTTGGGCGCCATGATCAACCTAACTTCGATCAGAATGATAGGTCTTCGTGATTCTTCAGCGGTATACACTGCCTTCCCTACGAAGGGAAAACCAGAAAACACGACCAAAGTAGATGAATTGACCTGTCGGAACAAGGTCAATGGCCATCCGTCCAGCGATGGAGTTTTTGAGCATAGCCTTGATTTGAAAAAATCCCAGAGCAACCAGCCTGTAGGTGCACGTTTATGAGCCATGTCGGCGGGGACCTGAGGAACCAAATTTATACGAGGAGGGAAGGGCCGATTGACAGGTTGAATTGAGTCCGAGTCGGCCGCGTGGTAGTTGACCTAACGCTAGGGTTACAAATATCGGCAAATTGACGCTGGCTGGTTGTGTCCCTCGTCGAGCAATTCTTCAGACCAGCGGTGATCCACGTAGATCATGCTGCCGCAGCAGCACGCTCTTAACCAACAAACATCGCTGCAGTCCGCCCTCCAGATGGATCCCAACCAACACCTCCTCCCGCAGCAACAGCAGCAACAGGCCGCACCGCCTGCCGCCCCAACGACGAACAAAAGGAAGAAAAAAACGAACCATGCAGACGACGATATGGGATCTTCGTCTGAACCTCGTCGTTTACGTCGATCTCATGAGGCGTGTGCAAGATGTAGGAGCAAGAAAATAAAGGCAAGTCCCGACGGGCGACACCGGCGGCAATTTCCATCTCAAACTGACTTCTCCTCATCGCACAGTGCGACTCGAAACATCCTCGTTGCACGGCATGCGCAACGGCTGGCACCGCTTGCCATCAGGAGGACCGACATCGACATCAGTTGACCCCTCGCGGCCACACCGAGCGCATCGAGCTCCAGGTTGCCCAATGCGAGGCTCTCCTCAAACACCACATTCCCGGCTTCGAACTGGAGAAGCTCGATGAGATCCTGGCTCGCGAAGGCATCGAGGTTGCTCCTCCACAACCTAATACGACGTTCCAGTTTCACACCCCAGCCATTCCGACCTCGTTTGCCCGCACCCAGCCATCACCGGGCCAGCCCTCTATGCCGCCGCCCCAGCCTGGGATGCCACCCGGGATGCCGCCTGGTATGCCGCCTGGCATGTATTATCCTCCCCATATGATGCCTCCCCATGGATATGGCATGATGCCTTACCCCCCCTTCCACCCAATGCAAATGCAGGGGCCCCCAGGCTCGTACAATCCTCATATTCATCCCCAGTTCCAGCCACCCCCATACATGCATTCTCCTCCTGGACATCCTGGAGGTCCTCCGCAACCTCAGCAGCAATCACCACCGGCCCCCCCGCAGCCTCATGTCCAGCCGCCTCATGTCTCACCGCATGTCCCGCCCCCAGTCGTAGCCCAGGTTCCACCCCCGGTGGTAGCTCATATATTGCCACCAGTGATCGCCCGCCCCCAATCGCCGGTCTTGTCTACTCGCGAGCCAGGGGTGGCGAACAGGGGCCAGGACCCCAACGGCAACGATATGTCCAACACAGAAGTACCTCGCCTTTTCTTCTCATTCCGAGTCAATCCTAATCCTTTTTGTTTTTTTTACAGGCACTCGCCAAAAATTTTGGCGTCTCTGCTGCTATTGTCAGCGATCTCAGGCTCGGCCCCGCTGCGGTAGACAGGGAAGACCTCGCCGTTGGCTCCAGTGGTCTCAGCTCAGGACGTGACCGGGATATCGGTGTGCCGCGAAATTCGAACAATTGGCTCAGAGTCGTAGTACGCCGCAACTCCGGAGCTTCAACTGCACCACCGAACACGTTGGATCTCCCTATTGCCGTCGCAGTCGGTCCATCTGTCGAAGTCTGGCTTCCGAAGGACCGTAAAATGGTACAACACATCGTCGAGGGCTACTTTTTACGGCTCAATGTCCACCGACCTGTCTTTGTACGCAAGGACTTTGAGAAAACTCTGAACGATCTCTATGAAGGCCGCGTCGTCTCTCACGATCCCGGATTTATCTGCGGCGTGTATCTAGTGCTTGCTCTTGGAACGTTGAGCGAGTTGAACCATCGTGCGGTCAAGGCTGACATGGAAGGCCCGCGCGATATGGGACACTTGGGTACCACAGGGGCCAAGAAGTTCATGCCACATGATTGGCCCGAACACGACGAGTTTTTCGAGAGAGCGTTGTCCGTCAAACCAGACCTGCGAGTTACCATTTCAAGCTTGCAGGCTCTTATTTTGTTGCACTTGTATCTATACACCGAGGTAAGCGCATAGACGTCTTCCGATGCCTGAAGCTGACATCTTCCGCAGAGACAAGGTCGTACTCTCTGGCGTCTTGTAGGTAGTCTTGTGCGACTCTCTATCGAGCTTGGTCTACACCACGACCCGACTACTCAATACATCCCGGCGCAGCCAACAACGCAAGGAACTTCGCCCCCGCCACAAAAGATCTTCACCGAAGAAGAATGTCAGCTCCGCATCCGCCTCTGGGGGATCGTCCTGGTGCATGACCGCGGGACATCTATCCTGCTGGGACGTCCTCTTGGCATTGCTCCCAGCGATTCCAATACCCCGCACCCCACTCGCCCGAAGAATTCACGTGCTGCCGACTTTTCGGCGCATTTCGAGCATTCAATGCCCGTTGCTGATATCCAGGCGGACATCATTAACTCGCTCTACGCCCCTAAGAAGCGGCAGTCCGCGGATGACATCATGCGCAATGCGACAAGGATAATCAAGCGCATGTCCGACTTCAGGAAGGGGTTGCCGGAGAAGTACAGCCTGTACTTTACCGGGACGAACGACTGGCCGCTTGACAGTAGGAGCAAGCTTGTGCAGGAAATTACAGAGGACGAGGGTCTGACGCTGCTGAAAGTTGGGATTTCGAGGATCTTGCTGCTGAGGGCGCTGTTCAATTCAAAGGAATTGACATATGCCCAGAGGCATAGGGCTCTTGTTGATGGTTCGTATGCTATACAGCTCTGTTTTGTTCCCCATCGCTCATAGCCTTGAATTTCAGCTATAATCACGTCGCACAACACGATCATCGTTCACAACCAGCTTATTCGGTTCCCAGACATCGCCTTCTTTACCTCTCCTATCCCACTCCATATTGCGGCCATGGTCATCCTATACGGCCACATGTCGAAATGCGACACGCTTCCCCGGCCAACCGCCCTCGAGGATGTCTGGCTCGCGCTCGACATGCTCCCACGTTTCCGCTGGCGCTGGGAGCGCAAGGATTTCAACGGAGGACATCCTCTCATCGCGAAACTCGCAGAACGTGTCATGGAGGTCGACCTTTCGAGCATCGGACCTGTCACCCACACCGCCCTCCTGGCTGAGCCGCAGTGGGACGAGGACATGTCCCCTGTTCCAAAATCTCAGCAGAGCACGCCAACCCTCTCTGCCAACGGATATACAAATGGCAACGGGGCCCCCGTCTACGGACCTCAACCACGTATGGCTGGTGCCAATGGGAATGGGGGCGGCAGCAGCAACGGTAGCGGTGGCTCTACCCCACCGGATAATCACCTCGTTGATGTCCCCAACCAGCTGTTCTACCCGTTTTATCCTGATGCGCAGGTGTACAGCATGCCTGCGCCTTCAGCGAGCGCAAATGGGCAGCAGAGAGACTATACTCAGCTGCTGGCTGTAGCGGCGCAGGATGGGTCCTATGGGTTCCAGTCATCGCAGGACTCCTATATGTCGGAGGAGAGGGATACTCACAATGGTGTGCAGCAGCAGCAGAGCATGGTGTGGATGAATGCTGTAAGTTCTATTGAAATTTATTGCCGCATTCTGGTTGTTGACAATGTTCTTAGCAGGGACAGAGGGGGGCTGTGTAGCTGTATCCTATGGCCCCAAACACTTAGTCTTTTTTCTATTGCATCTATTGACCCGAGTCCATTCTTGCTACCGCGTGTCTGGTTTACTTGTATTTCTTTTTCGAGATTATTATCGTGTTTTGCTTTCGTCTGCTGCTGTTCTATCATCTACTCTAGGGTTATTATCAAGTATGTACTATATGTGTGTTCTGATGCCCTTTCCCGCCTACCATATCTTGCTCTATTCCCACTGTCCTGGTACAGTTTACTTGTGGCTGTGACGTTGACCCAGTAGGTTACTACTTCTCTCTGGACGAGCCATGTATGCTTTCGGTTGTCTTTGGTCGATAAAACCCTAATGATAATATTTCGCATTGCATCGATTGAACGAGCGTCGGACTCCGCAGAAAAGCCGGATTGAATGGATGGATAAGCGCATTCGCGCAGTCAATAAATATTATATAGGCTCGGAATCATCGTCAAAGTACGTATGTATCGACAAGTACAGAAATGCTATACATAGCGCTACAGAAGTACAGTATAAGATCACTAAATTTACACGGTCATCGTTTAGAGTTCAAGGGTTGCAGAAGCGCCACCTAATGCAGCGCTATGATATGGGGAAGTCCAGGGTCCAATCGGCGTCATGGGTTAGATACAGAATAAATACAACTGCGCTGGATAGCTCAGTATCTGAAAAGTCGAGAGCGTCTCCTCCTGCTTGTGGTAGATGAGGAACAGGCCCCTGTGTCGGCCCAAACGCCTGTGATGCCTCCCGGGGTAACTACGTAACAGCATGTTAGGGAACGGTTGACATTAGATGGTTGCAAGCGTACTTGCGAGGGTCCACCATCTAGCCGTCCAGACGCGTCCGCTGGAACAGAGGAGGGGTCAGTCTACATGCGGTCCCGAGCGCGAGTTCGCTAACTCGGACACGTACCCGTGGAAAGCTTTGTTGCCATTGGCGTACTATGAGATAAATGATAATAAGCGGCGGAAGGATGGTTGCTCAAAAGAAGTACGTACTATAACGCGGGAGGACCATGCTGCGATGCCAGGGCAGCTGTCAGTGCCTGGTGTTGATGTGCTCAGCGTCCCACCAGTGGACGCGCAAGCGCCATCATCAGCCCAGACCTCTACGGCGACTGTATTAGGTGTCAATCGGCGAGTTTTCGGGTCTAACGAAATCTCCAACATACCACCTGGAGTGTCTCCTTGAGACCACCATTTCGCAGTCCATATGCGTCCGCTGGACGGCACAGATCAGCCCCATCGGAGTACAGACTAACAAAATGTGACTAACCTATGGGTAATCCTGTTACCCCCAGCATACTAATTGAGGTTAGTAAACAGCAACTGGGCCCATCTTGACTTAGAGAGACTCACTATCGTGGATGCATCCCATCCGGCGATATCCACACAGCTTCCGGAAGCCGAGGTGGATGTGGGAGAAGGGAGAGTTGCAATGGATGTGGAGGAGGAGGAGGAGGAGGGAGTTAAGCCGGATGTTGGGGAGGAGGGAATTGTCGTTGAAGCATTCGCCGTAGTCGTAGTCGTTGTTGGAGCATTGGAAGTTGTAATGATCGTGGATGAAGTGCTTGAAGTAGTCTTCGAGGTCGTTATTGTGGTTGGAATAGTGGCGGGTGTCTCGGTCGTAGTTGTATCAGGAGGGCATGCGTCATCGTCGCCGTTGTCCATCGCCGTCTTAACGGCTACATCATATCGGTCGTTCCCTGCGCAAGTCTCATTACTGCTGGCACAAGGCGGACTTGGTAAGTACTTACCATGGGCTTGCGATGCATCCCAAAGCATGATACCGCCAAACGACGAGTACTTTGCCCGGGTTCCTCGGGCAATCTCTCCCAACGTGGAAGCGCTGACATAGCCTGATCCAGCAGCAGATACAGCGGCGGGCGCCCCGATGTATATTTTGACGTCCTTGTTGGGAGATGTGGTCTTGGTCCAGTTGTCCCTGGAAAGGCCGGTAAGAAGGCCGGTAAGCAGGTGGAAATTATGATGGAGAATCATACGGACCATACGCCGAAATTCCATGCCTAGAATACCATGAAGGTCAGCAGGGCGTTTAAAGGACGAGAAGATGAGAAGACACATACATTGGGGTTGTCGTAGTTAGTGACACCGCAATAGTTGTTGTACTGCGGGCGTGGTTTGAATTGTTGAAGATAGTCGAGGGTTCCGAGAGACTCACACTACCAAAAGAAAAGTGAGCAATAAATGATTACAAGAGTAGTCAATTTGCGCTTACACTAAGCAGGCAGAGGTATATTCTAGTTCAGAAACACAAAGAAGGAGCAATGAACCACTCACACTATAGCAAAGAGGTCAATCTAAAGGACGCGACGAATACGACACGGGCGAACTTACTTGGACATAGATTGCATCGAACCCAACAGCACTGATGACTGATCCCAGATACGCGTCAGGGAAGGGGCATTGAGGTGCGGCCGTAACATAATATCTGCAATGAGTAAAAATCAGTCAGGCCCTCCAAACTTGAACGGAGGATAGCGACTTCTTGCTTTTCCCCTGAGAAAGCTCGCGAATTCTCGTCACGAAAGCTGCCAAGCCTGTGCCTGAGCCACCTTCGATGTCTAGATCAACACTACCCCTGCAGCGTCAGCCTTTACACATCCAGTAAACCTCGCAAAGAGGACGCACCCATCGAGAACCGCGTCCCCGAACGGCCGTGTGTCGCTCGAGCCTCCAAGGAATACATTCCACACAGTCTCGGCGAACGTCCGCGCCTGCGCGTCCGAATCGAAACCAGCAACGCCAGTAGCACCGCCGATACTGATGGTGACGATCTTGCCACGGGCCTGGCACGCCTTGATGTCGTCCGTGAGGGAGGGGCACATGGCGAGACGGGTACCAGGGAAGACGTTGCCGTTATTGCTATTACAGGTCTGTCGGTTGAAGCGTGCGTCAGCTGGGCGGGTAAGTAGAAGGGGATGTAGGAGACCGACGTTTGCTAGATCGATCTCTGGGAGACCGCCGGCGGAGAAGAGAACGTGGAGGAAGGCAAGAGGGATGGCGTTGATGGTGTCGTCCTGGCGCAAGCATCAACTCGTGTGCCCCATGACGAGAGACAAAGCAGCGAAGTACCTGGCAATACGCAGACAAGGTCTTCTGCGAGTTTGTGGGGTCAGCATTGGTCGCGCCATACGAGTTCTGGCCATAGTATCTGTCGTCGGAACACTTGTCAATATTTCGCCGACATGAACAGCTTACGGGCTAGGATCTTACACAGCCAACTAAAAAAGCCAAATGCCGTTAGCTTTGTATAGGGAGACATGCGGTGAACGCGGCGTACGTTGTCTGATCGGGAATTGTCAAAGGCTGTCGCCAGGAGAAAGGGTCTAGTAGCAGTAAAAAGAAGGCAGGTCGTATAAAACACGCGTTTGAAGCGCCCGAAAGCCATGCTAGATGGCGGGAAGAGGAATTGCGTGGAAAGGAAAGAGGGGGACGTCGTTGAGCGACTGGCTTGAGACCTAGGGAACATCGGTCCTCTTATTCGATTCTGGGAGTGGCGTATGAACAAGGCGGAGCTGCTCTTGAATGTTGCTCGTTAATTTGCTCGGAGCGCCGAGGACGCGGACCCGATTTGGAGACATGGTCTGCATGTGAGACATGCAAGGTGGATGGAATGTTTGGCGCCAGGGTCGTCTGTGTCTGCGCAACGTCCATAACGACAGGGCGGCGAGGACAGCACTGTGGATGAAGTACACGCGCTTTCCTGGAAGGCTCCTGAAGCCTTTGGGTAGAGGATTGAGGAACATGAACGTGCTTCCTAGGTCTGAAGGATGTGATTTGTGATCCGGTAGGAGGTCACGCGAATGCAACAACGTCAGGCAGTGGAAAGGGCATTGAATCACTCCGACTGGCCAAGAACTCGAACAAAGAAAGCTTTTGAGTATTCGGCACCAACTACCGAAGCCGCAAGAGGGACCATAGCCTTGCCGAGCCCTATTCATATTGATTCCGGTTTTAGGGTAGGGCCCAAGTGGAAAAGGCGGAGGAACATGTATGATGGTCGGCGATATGAAATTTGCCCTAGTCTGCGCCGGTTGGCCGTTTGTTGCATTTGAGAATCCAGCCAACATAATGCACGAAAGTGCTGCATAGCTATGCACGCGCAAGTCATTTGACGTCTAACTGGCACGGAAAGTCTATCTTATACTTCGGTTGGGCAGGGAGAGGAGATGGCGTACCTCTTTACTTCGATCCGTACAAGCTATAGTATGTGATTGGTAAATGGAAACGTTATTCGGCTTGGCCCAGGTCTGCAAGCTACATGTCCACCACGGTGAGGCGACATTTGGATCGTGTTCGCAAGCAATTCTTGCTAAGTTCATGGACTTGAGGTCGGAGGATAGGGGCCTTCCAGAGGTGCGTCACCCATCGCGAACCAAGATGAAGTCTTCTAGCGGTCCTACTAGATGAAGCGTTAACTCCGGCGTAGGGAGGTCCATGAGAACTCGGGCTTGACTCTTGCATCCCAGACACTATGCCACAATCTATAATGAACTGGGTTGTGGTCTTCGTTACACTGGTAAACGTTCTTATACAACAAGTATTCATAACAAATACCTATTCCTGAGCCTCTAAGACCAAATTATGACAATGACTCGGGTTCTCGCCCTTCCTCCCCTCTACAAACACCCAGACACGAACGCACGGCTGCTCAAATGAGCCAGCCGTAAAACCGTCATCTCGACCCGCGTGTGTCCTTCTTGAAATACGAGCTATTGACTGCTGTCGCTTGTATCATGTCGAATATAGTTTCCCCGACGCCTAGAAAACTCTCTGTCACAGAGCGGAGGGTAGGGTCTGGGATTGCGGAGGCGTTGGGGCTGTTTGAGATGTGATGTACTTAGAAATAGTCGATGGAGAGATAGAAATGTACTAACGAGAATCCGCTGGAGCGTCGGACGCCTGCCACGACGGTGGAGAGTAGCGCTGCATCGACGGCATAGTGTACTAGCCTGCCTAGAACCATTATGGTGTGGGTATGTTGTCTGTGTTGGTTTAGGAGATAAATACGGACTTGAACACGTCGGGACGCGAGTTTGATCGGCACGACGCCGACAAACCTGACATTGTTCCCAAAATAGCAAGTCTTCCAACCTCTAATCCCCCACCATCTTTGCGACGATTTTATGGCTCCCATACGTCTCTTGTCTGCTCTTGCGGACGATCTAGCCTTTTTAAAAATACGTCGGCGAAAAATCAGCTTGAAAAGGCCTGTAACTGCTACTCATTGCGGCTACTACTAGTGCTAGAGTCAGAAGCCTCAACCCTACACTTCGACCTCGATTCTGGATGGCAACAGGGCTAGGACATATGAAATCGGCTGCTAGTGACTTGAGGGAAACCTTGCTCTTGATTTAGGCGCCGTCTGACTATTCAAGAACACCCCATGATCAAAGGTGTGATAATGGGCGCCCACAACTATCATCAAATGCCACCAGACTGACATACTGCATGCTTCTAAGGCACGAGCACGAAGCCTGATCCTCACCGCTTTCTCTCGTAAAAGAGGGACGCGGCCTACCGGGGATAGTGGGCATCCAGGCGAATCTCTTCTCGTCGCGGAAGTCGTTCAAGTCTTCCTGTCCTATCTCATGATCAGACCTCTTACTAAGACTCCAGACTTGTGACATGATTTTTAGTGCCCATTTACTTGAGCTTCCTGGCACAGTTGTTGCGGTCAGCACTCGACACCTCCCTTCCGATGGTCGTAGCCCTTTTGAGCCTTTTCTCTGACATGTAGAAAGCCGGGCTGCCTAGATCACACCTTCGCGCCAGTTTCGGCATAATTCCACACCATAACAGCACAGCATAAGAGCACAGCATAACCACACATACAAGACCTTGGTATCGATGCTCATAAAATTGCGGAACGTGTTTGATTAGAAGCCATCTAATCTCAGCGTAACGTGCTGCAGAACAGCTGACTCAAAGCTGTGTTGGCAGTGTTCATCCAGGGACCCCTCGTGGTGCGTGGGCCGCACGAATTGAACTCGGGGCACACCAAATGTTATTTAAGATCGAACATCGTACCGGCTGAGCCCCACCTGGCCGCCTCCCACTTCCCATCGATGCTGAAACGCATCAGGACTCGGAGGGGCCAACCTCCTAGGCCTCCCGATAGATGGAGGATTGCAACAACTCGGGCCTCAGCTGCTGGCGCAGACATTGCAAAGACCTCTCTCATTGCACTCAAGGAATCCGCGGATGGGTTCCCACCACTCAAAGGCGCCGCTGGCGCGGTGCTAGCGGTGTGGAATATAGCGGAGGTAAGCTTCGATCTTGCCGCGCAATATGTACACCGACTCTTTCTTTTGACTGTCCAGCGCGTAAGGACCTCGAAAAAGGAGGCGAAGGACATCGCTGTTCGATGTCATGAAACTCTCGAAGTTCTAGCCGATGCTGTTGTACCCGAGCCTTTCAATATATGTCCTCGGATGCAAGCGGACATCCAGAAGTTCACCATGTAAGCCCCTTCATTTCCTCGCCTGCTGGTGCGCATCATCACACCATATTTGCAGCCTCTTGTGGGATATTTTCCAAGAGTTGGAACCACTCCAGAGGCATACCTGGACGTCCTCGATACTGCGCCTAAATCGCAATGAGGCAAAGCTCGCCAGCGTTCGCCAGCGTTTGGAAGAAGTGCACAAGATCTTCATGGTATGTCACCCTTCTCCCATTCTGTATGTCATGCAGCCCATGTGATACTGCTGCGCAGCTTTCCTTTGCTTTGCGCACACACGAAAATTTATTGGAGATTCGACACGATATTGCCACGACATCTGACAAGCTTCAGCTTCTCGTATGTCCTTCTTCAGTGGATGCATGATACTCAAGCGACGAAATTATATAGGACCACGGGCAACTGCATATCAAGTCCCTCCTAATTGTTTCGATCGGTTTATTTGAGGTCCCAGCTACAACTCAACTTCCTAGCTATTATGGCCGCTTGCGTTCGCACCTCTAGACCTCCCCTCCTGGTGACTGAATTCATGTCAATCGTAACTTTGCTGGTGAAGATCTGTTCGTTGTGGCCATGGAGGGATTCAACAAATTTCCGATCGTCTCATTCTCGGGTTTTGGACATCATCTCGAACGCCGGCCGCGCCCGGTTTTCGAGATCATTTCAGATGATAATGATCATCTGATTCAGACGATAATGATCATCTGAAATGATTATCACTGGCTTGGGGATGGTCAGGTCAGCGATCGCGATTGTGTCTGAACTAGTGTCAGACTACCTACGCAGTCTTGGTGGTACAACATTCTGTATCAACCGGACTTGGAGCCTCTGCTCCATCCTACTCCCAAAACCCCTTTCTCTTTTCCCCTTTCCCAATGCGTTCTGCCCCTGCTTCCGCTGCCCCCAGTTCCTATTTCCCTCGCTCTTACTTGACTGCCCAGGACTTGCAGCCTCTGATCCCTTTCCGTCTCCTGCCTCTGTATTTCTGTCCCTCCCTCCTCCTTTGCCCATTTGCTACCCACTTCCCACTTTCGCCTACCTCCCTTGTCAAGCTCTTTTCCCAATTTTACCCTTTCCATCGCTTCCTAGGTGACCTCCCGTACTACTCCTCATTTGGGCAGAATTATGTTCCAATTGACCTTATGAGTGATAGTGATTATACGCGCAAAGGTTGAACAAACGCGTCAGCATTTTTCCCTGCAAAAGGTACAACGGCCGCCTGCTATGTAACGCTCGTCGCGCCCGCGGTCTTCCCTAACGAGACATCGCCACAGGCCCAGGACAAAAGATCTAGATCTGTACAGAGATATTCATGGTCCTGAAGTTCTACCTCGTACCTGTTACTCTGGCTTGCTGTACCTCGAATTGAAGCTCACATCGAGGGGTCCTGAAGGACATGAATTTATTGGTTTCACTAGAACGACAGTCAAATACGCAGAGCAGTATAAAAAGTACAGAGATGGATGAAGGGTATGAAAGGCCGGGGCAATGGATACGGGATCTAAAAGCAGCGAAAGAGAAGGCAACATTGAGGTATACAGAAGCTGCAGGAGTTAGCAAGTGCCACCGTAAGGAAGCACTCACGAGCAATATTCTTCGTTAGCGACTGTAAGGCATGCAGCGCACCTATCACCTCCTCACCCCCCAAGCATTGTCTTGCCGCCGTCCGTTGAGGGAAGGATTCACGGGGAGGCGTGATACACGCCATGACGCGGGTTTGATCGGCACGACACGGACAAACATGACAGTGCCCAAAATAGCAAGTTCTCCAACCTCCATTCTCCCCACCATCTTTGCGACAATTTTTTGGCTCCCATACTCTTCATTTCTGCTCTTATGGACGATCTACACTTCTCTTAAATATATCGACAAAAATTCAGCCCAAAAAGGCCTGTAGTGCTACTTATTGCGGCTACTGCTAGTGATTTCTAGTCTCAACTCCAAAGGTTAACCTCGACTCTGGATGGCAATTGGGGGCTAGGACCCATGAATCGCGTACCAGTGACTTGATGGGAACTTCGCTTTCGATTTAGGCGCCATCTGCCTATTCCAGGACAACCCATGACCAAAAGTATCGATAACGCGCGCCCACAACTATGTATCATCAAGTGCCACCAGACCGATATGCTTCTGAGGTACGAATATGTAGGCTTATCTGTACCGCTTTCTAAATGAAAGAGCGACGCGGTTTACCGGGGATAATAGACATCCGCCGAGTCTCTTCTCATTGCGAAAATCGTTCAAGCCTTCCGGTTCTATCTCTTACTATGGCCATCGTGCAGTCTGGTCTCCGGAGTTGTGACAAACTCTACGATATTCATCTACTTGAGCGTCCTGGCAAAATTGTTGCGGTCAGCATCGGCCACATACCTTTTGGTCGTCGTAACTTTTTTTGACCAATGTGGAAAGCCGGGCTATCTAGATCACACCTTTGCGTCAGCTCTGTGTACAGTACAGCGCACAGCATAGCCACATATGCAATCCCTCGGTGTCAACACTCGTGGGATCCCGGAATGTGTTTCAATAGAAGCCATTTAACCTTAACAGGACGTGCTATAGAGTAGCTGACTGAAAGGCTGTGCGCGGCAATGTTCATCCCGGAACCCCAGGTGGTGCATGGGCCGCATTCGAGGCGCACCAAATCTTATTTAAGGTCGGACATTGTACCTGCTTAACCCAGCTTGGCCGTCTCTCACTCCCCCTCGATGCTAAAACGCATCAGGCCTCGGAGGGGCCAACCTCCTAGGCCTCCCGACAGATGGAGGAGCGCCCTGAGGCGCGCCTCAGCTGTCGGTGCAGACATTGCCAAAACGTCCCTCATTGCGCTCAAGGAATCCGCGGATACATTTCCTCCCCTTAAAAGCGCCGCTGGCGGGGTGCTAGCGGTGTGGGATATAGCGGAGGTAAGCTTCGATTTTGTCATGAGATATATACACCGACTCTTTCTTTTAACTGTCCAGCGGGCAAAGGCCTCGAAAAAGAAGGCAAAGGCCATCGCTGCCCGGTGCCTGGATATTCTGGAAGCTCTAGTCGATGCTGTACCTGACCCGTCCAGAATATCTCCCGAAATGCAAGCGGATATACGAAAGTTCACATGGTACTTCTTTGTTCTCTTACCTTGGTGGAGCATATAATTACACCACTTTTGCAGCCTCTTGAGGGATATTTGTCAAGTGATGGAACTGCTCCAAGGGCAGACCCGAATGTCATTGCTTCGGCGCCTAAATCGCAACGAGGACGAGCTGGACAGCTTTCGCCAGCGTCTGGACGAACTGTACCAAATTTTTATGGTATGCCATCCCTCCTCCCATTCTGTATGCCATGGAGCGCATATAATACTGCTGCCCAGCTCTCCTCTGCTTTGCGCACGGAAATAAAACTGCTAGAGATTCGACATGACGTTGCTGCGGCATCTATCAAGCTTGACCTTCTCGTATGTCCTTCGCCGTGTGTAGATGATACATCGGTACTAAAACGACGGAATTATGTAGGACCACGGCCAACTCTATATCAGCTCCCTCCTTACTGTCTCGATCGGTTTATTTTAGGTCCCGGCTACAGCTCAGCTTCCTAGCTATTACGACCGCTTGCGTTCCCATCTGTAGACCTCCCCTCCTGGTGACCGAATTAATAGCAGTCATAATTTTTCTAGTGAAGATCTGTTTGTTGTGGTCATTGTGGGATTCAACAAATTTCCGGTCGTCTCGTTCTCCATGTCCCCTGGTTCCCGACTTTCAACGGCTCTTTAATCCATCTCGTCTGATGGTTTGTGATTTTTACTGGCTTGGGGATGGTCAGGTCAGCGATCACGATTGTACTACTAGTATTCCATTTTGTATCACTAGGACTTGAAGCCTCTGCCCCCCTTCCGTTCCCAGAACCCCCTTACCTTTCCCCCTTTCCCAATGCGCTTTCTCCCCCGCTTCCGCTGCCCCCGTTTCCCGTTTCCCTCGCTTTTGCTGCCCAGGACTTTAAGCCTCTGATCCACCTCCGTTTCCTACATCTGTATTTCTCTCGCTCCCTCCTCATTTGCCCATTTCCTACCCATTCCCACTTTCACCTACCTCCCTTCTCAAGCTCGTTTCCCCGTTTCCCCGTTTCTATCGCTCCCTAGGTGACCTCCCGTAGTATTTCTCATTTGGCCTGAAATATGTTTCAATTGACCTTACGAGTGATAGTGATTATACGCGCCAAGGCTGAACAAACGCGTAAGCATACTTTCCTAGAAAATGTTCAACGGCCGCCCGCTATGTAACGCTCGCCGCACCCCGTTGTCTTCCCTCATTAGACATCGCCACAGAATATCTGTACAGACATATTCATGGTCCTGATATTCTACCCCGTACCTGCTGCACCCTGCCGCTGTACCTCGAATTAAGGCTTACATCGAGGGCTCCTGTAGGTCATGAATTTATTGATTTCATTGGAACGACAATCAAATACGCAGAGCAGTACAAAAAGTACAGGGATGGATGAAGGGTATCAAATGCTGCAAGAACGGATACGAGATCGGAAGAGATAGATTGAGGTATACGGAAGCTGGAGAGATTAACAAGTGCCACCGTAAGGAGGCACTCACGAACAATATCCTTCGTTAGCAAATCGGAAGGCATGCACTGCACCTACCACCTCCCCATCCCCCAAGCATTAAATGCGACTCCTCTCAAATTCCAAGTCCCTTCTCTCGGTTGAACCTCTCCTTTCCCATCCCGCGCCCGGCAGTAGACCACGCCACTCTCAAAGACATCGTCTAGTTCTGCCTCCCATAGTGTCCAGCTCCACTTGCCTTCCTGGTACGTTATTCGTGCGTCGTGCCAGGTCTTGCCATTGTCTGTTGTGACCTCGACGCCGGCGACGTTGGCGGAGGGGCTTGGCACGGCGTAGCCTTTGATGTACAATGATGTGGGTGATGTGAGTGTGACAGAGCCGATGACAGAGTTCAGGGGGAGGGCGGTCATGCATGGGAATTTGGGCCACAGGGGCTTCGCTTCGTCTTTCGAATTGACCTAGCAGGGGGTCAGTTCTCAGTGTTTTTTATTTGTATGATGGAAGGCGTACGGTTGGCGGAAGGATCTTGTAGTCACGTTGTTGGTAGAAATTGGGTGATTCGTCTGGAGAAATGATAATGGTGTCGAGCCATTTCACCCACCGCGCGCCCAAGTAACCAGGAACGACGAGGCGAAGAGGGCCGCCATGCTCAGGTGTAAGGGGTTCATCGTTCATCTTATGCCAAAAGCCTCAGCATGAGTTATCAAGCGAAATAACGTAGAACTCACTTCGAATGCGAGCAAGACCTCGTCCTCCAGATTCGTAGCTCTCTCTAGAGTAATTGAAGAGCCGTAGTACTCGTCGTCCTGGCACAGCGTGGCATAGGATGCAAAACAGACATGCGAGTTGCCGTCCTGGACACCGGCATGGCTGAGCACATCGCAAAGCCTCACACCGCCCCACTTGCAGTTGGCTATCACGCCGGCGTCCCAGCCTACGCCACTGACGGGCTTGATAGCACCCATCTCATTACGTCTGTTGCCTGCACACTAGGGTGCGGCATTGCTGATTAGCTTCCGCGTGGTGCTGTAAGAGCCAAGTAACACACCTGCAGGGCGGCGACTACATGTGTCGTCGTGAACGTTGATTTGAGCGTCGGAATGGTGAGTTGGAGCTCCCGGTCGACACCGCCTTTGATGGTCACAAGATAGGTCTCCTCGTCGAACTCACGGACGGGTCCATGGTTCCGGCAGTATACAAGGTCCTCTGGGGTGAGGTTAAATTCTACGAGGGAAGATACAGGGGCCTCGGCGTTGAAAGGGTTGGTCCCCTGAACATTTAAGAGTTCCGAGTGCGGTGGTTCTGTTGAGTAATCCATAGCCATGGTGGTTTGCAATGAGGTTGGAGTCCTCGAGGCGCTTATTATCGGGCGGAGCTCGTTACATTAATGGGCCCACCCCGGTGATCGATATCAGAACGTGTATGTAAGTTCCCGTCGTCTGGAATGGTTGATAGATCGGGGTCAAGGTGGCAGCGTTGTAGCGAAGGATCATGGTCATGTCCAAGTCTTTCTATTGAACTTCCACTCTTTTTGTAATCCAGCCCAAAGCACGTGACCGTTCTAGGCATTTTTCTAAGTTACAGCAATCGATACACGCGCAGTACGTGTAGGTCTAAACAATGCCTTCAAGGTTCCAGCGAAGCAGGGAAGGTACCGCTCTCGCGCTGTTCATCAAACTTCGCGATCTGTGACAGAGGGATGTACGTGAGCGCACGGGCAGAACATGACCTGACAGGATTCATACCCATTCATCTGCGGGAAGTGCGGAGTGAGATGGGAAGAAGATGGGAAGAGTTGATATACGTACTGGGGCATAGAGAGTGGTACGCCCTCTTGAATTGCTTGCACGGTGCAAAGTCGTCTCCCTTGGCGGCGATGCATTTGAAGTAGTCTGTGTAGTTTTGGAAACTGCTCCGTCATGAGCCCTTCGAGGTCACACTTATGGTCAGGAATTAGCGCACCAGTTCCTGGTCTGGTTGGTGTTAGGAAACCGGGCTGGGAGTTGCGATCGTAAGCACTCGGAGTCACCGACGCGGTGTAACATTCACTCACCGTCAAAGCCGACAGTCTGAAGCACGAAGCGGCTGCGAGAGTCTATCAGCTAAAGACCAGAACAGCGAGAAACTCTGCTACCTTTGCTCAGCGGACGCGGATTCAGACATGTTCGTGGCGGGTTGAAGGTTCGGGTTGCGGCGGAAGAATACAGAGGACGCTGCTTACATCAGCACTCTCATTTCTTCTTCCTCTCACCCACCTCGAATTCCACATTATCGCGCTTACATGGAGGCCCTCAAAGCTGAACTCAGTGCAAAGCGAAAGGCGCTGCAGGATGACCCCATGGCGTCTCTCAGACCCACGAAATACATGCGCAGAGGAGAAATTGAGCGTCTCAAAGAAGAAGCCAAAGCCCGCGAACAAAAGGAACGCGAGGAGGCTGCACAGCGCGCGGAGGAGGCCAAGGCCCTCGCGCGCAAGGAGACATTAGTGAGTCTTTCTGCGTGGGCTCATCGTTATCACGTCCTTATTCGCAAATGGAGAGCAGATCCCTTCACGTTCTGCCACGAATTCGCCTCTTCCAGGAGCGCTAGACGATGACTCTGGTAGTAACACTCCAATACTCGAAGCATCCCTGTTCAATATCTCGAATGAGGAGACTGTGCGACGACTGAGGGGGAAAGGCCAGCCAATACGGCTGTTTGCTGAGTCGGACAAAGACCGCCGGTTGCGCTTGCGGGCGCTGGAGCTGATTGAGGAGAAGGGCCATGAGCGGCAGGGTGGACAGAATGACTTCAAGAAGGCCCTGGAGGATGTCGAGAATGTGGAAAAGGAGTTGCAGAAGAAGAATAACAAGGGGAGGAAGAAGGATGATTCGGAGCAAGCAGCAGTGGGGGTGTTGGATCTGGGACTCGTGAAGAGCGATCCCGACAAACTATACCCCATCATCTATTACGCCCTGAAACGGACCCTGAAGGAATGGGGAGAGGCTATGGACGAAAGACCAGGTTAGTATCTCCTTCTTGGTTTCTTTACAAGCAGAAGAGCCATATTTCTTGACAACAGAGCATATCAAACGCACCACACAGGGCAAGTTGGCTGCGGCCACGCAAGTCCAGTCAGCAGAGTATCTTAAACCACTTTTCAAGACTCTCCGATCGAGGGTATGTCATCATCTAGATTTCTCACTGCCCCCGTTAACACAATGGACAGAACCTACCTCCCGACATGTTAGCGCGTATGTCCGAAATTGTACACTACATGCAAAAACGACAGTATCAGCGTGCTAATGACTCGTACCTGCGCCTTTCTATCGGAAACGCGCCTTGGCCGATTGGCGTGACCATGGTTGGGTGGGTGTTTCATCGCGAAAAAAAATCTGCCCTCCGCCCTGACCGTCCATTCTTACCAACAGTATCCACGAGCGTTCAGCACGTGAAAAAATCTCTGCGGACCAGGTTGCGCACGTCCTCAACGACGAGGTCAGCAGGAAGTACATCCAGAGCCTGAAACGGTCAGTCTTTCGTGTTGCCTGGACCTGATCTTCGCGTTTCAATTTACTGATATTTTCATTATTTTTCACACCTTAGACTCCTTACGTTTTCGCAGACCAAATATCCACCGGAAGATATCTCACAGCTGATGGGATAGACGATGGTGGCGATGGCCCTGGTGCTAGGTTGTTCGTTGCTTGGCACGTTTTCGTTTGCTTATGTATTCATCTTTGTATGTTATCGGTTTTCCGTGGAATCGGTTGTTGCTGTCCCTTCTTCAGCGTGACATGACCACCTGGGTGTAGCGCCACCCCCTATTCTATCTTGCTTTGTATTGCACCCGGACCACAGATTGAGTCGGCGCCTATGTCCGCTGGAGGTCCGTTTCTCTTGACGACATGCCGCGATCGACTATGAAGCTCTCGAGAATCGTCTTCCTTTCGTCAGTGCTTCCTGAATATCGCCATTGAGCTCCTCCGCACCCCACGGAAATCGGGATTCAGCGGGGGAAGACACGAATATGTGTTGATGACCTGGAAATTCGCGTGATACACGCGGAACCGAGCCTCCTGTCTCTTCCCTCGTACGCTCTCACCTGCATTGGAACCTGAGTCCTGAGCTAGGGATAGATGTGTACTTAGGATCCCCCCTCCGTCATGGGCTCGTGCCTTGGCGTATGGAGAAGATGAGTTTTTTGCATTCGGTTGATGATTTCAAACCGCGCGGTTTGATCGACCATGGTTTCATCAACTTGCATATGATTTAGGAGTTCCTTACAGTAACCCCGTTAGAGGATCTACTCTGATCTACAAGTGATCTACTTATAGTATCACTCGACAAGGGCCAAGGACTAGGAAAGCCGGGACCTCGGTTCTCGATAGAATATACGTACCTATGCCAAAGGCTCCTTAAGTTGAGGTCGTCGCGGTTGTTATTTACAAGACATAGAACAACACAAGTCAATTGATTTTACCTTACATAGTAGCTCAATGAGGCCGAATGGCTCACTCGTCCATGATCCATGCTCTAGTAAGGAAGGAAAGGAAATACTGGGCAAAGCGGCAAAAAATTATCACAGGCTTGTTCTCATTGTTGCCCATGATGCCGCGGCTACCTCTACAGACTCCAGAGGCACTGCCGAGAACTCCAGTGCATCTGGTCAGAAGCCTATCAGTATCAGGAGCTCCCTTGACCCCCCCCCCAGGCTACCTAGCGCCATATGCATCGTGGCTATCGTGCGGCGCATAGGTCCGTATGTACAAGTCTATACGGTATGATGACAAGCGCAGCTCCGAACCAAACCACTGGACTACCGCTTAACCTTCTTCCCCTTCTTGCCCCCACTTGCATCAGGGTCCGCCAACGCATGCCCGGTTTCCTTGATGTGAGAGAACAATTTCGTCTTGCTCGCGAACCGCTGCCGGCATACATTGCACTGTGACTGTGCACCCTCCATGTTAATATCGTGGCGAAGCAAGAGAATGGTAAAAATGGAAAAGGAAACAATGGAAATCGAATTTGGCTCGAACAAGCCGAGGCACCTCCAAGTTTTGAGAACATACCTGCAACTGAGTCGGTGTTTCCGGCGCCACCTCGCTCTCGGCTTTTTTTCCTTGTCGCGCACGCCTTTTTTCGCGCTTAGTGAGCTCAATAGCCGGCCCGGTTGCTTGCTCTGCTCCAGCGTCCGCATTGTCGGCGTCGTGTGATATGGGGTTGCCGTCGGGATCTAGTATTGCCACTGCGGGGGAATCGGATGTGGCCACCTCGGGCGTGTGCGTCTCGGATCGCCCGGTCTTCAAAGCTCGCCTCTCTGTCCTCGTGAGCGGCTCTGCAGATGTGGGTGGCGGTTTGGTTGCTTTCTTCTTTTTCTTCTTCTGCTTCCGAAGCATTTGACTATCTTCCTCGCTGTCTGTTGCTTCCGCGGAGGTGGTGCCAGATATACGGGGTGGGATTTCCCGTTCCAATGGTTCAGCTTGTAGTGGAATGGGGCTAGGTGAGCGCGGCGGCTGTGTAGGCTCCGCTAAGTCTGGTGGATCTTCTGTGCCTTCTGACAACTCCTCGTCTTCCTCATACGCGACCTCATCCCCATCCAGGGCTTCGCCGAGATCCAAGTCCTCGTCCTCGTCCAACATCTGCTGGCGCAGGAGCTCAACCTCCCGAAGATGTTTCTTGCTGCGCTCGTGGCTATCCCATGCAGCCTCGGTCCTGAAAATTTTCCGACACGCCACACACTCCCATTCCTCTGGATCTTCGCCTTCGGCTGCAGCCCAATCCAGGTCGGCATGTAGGCTGCGCATGTCTACCTTTTGCCACTCCTGTTCTACGTACTCTGCGGCTTGTTGGCGCTTCTGGTGGCCGCCACCAACCGGTGTCGCAGAGCCCGAGGCTTGTGTCTGCTTAAGTGATTCCATTGAGGCGTCGTAGGCTTTCCGCCGTGGGTCTCGTTTACGCATGTACTCGACGATCCTCTAGATATAATGCTAATTAGAGTGGGTATGAGATGGGAAGCGTAAACCAGCGCACTCTTATAATAGCGTTATATTCTTGACGAGCCATCTCACGAGCTTTCTTGTTGTCTTTCTCCATATACCTGGGCTGGAATTGAAAGTTGTGCCGACGTTGCGAAAGAATAAGGCATACCTCCGTTCTTGTCTATTATCAGCCTCTGCGAGATACCACTTATCTGACCACGAGAAATCCTTGGCTGTTGAAAAGCTTCTCCAAGCTGAGTAGAAATGTCGGGCCTGGTGCTCGCTGCTTTTGTCCGTAGCTGCCCACGGCCAGGTAGAAGATCCGAGTGATGGATATTCAAGTTCTGAAGCAAACATGGCTTCCTCTGCCGCCAAGCGGTCAAACAGATTGCGATGGATAGTGAAGAAACTCTGCGGCGAGGGTCCAAGTCAGTATAGACATTAATGACATTGACAAGCAAACGCACGTCTGGGCCATCATCGAAACCAGACCACAGTGGAGACTCAAGGAAACGCTCGAGGTGTCGTGTAGTAAGACCCCTGTCTCTAGCACGGGGAGGAGGTGCGCCTTTCCGAACATCCTGGAAGACCGTCTCTTCATCTGGTTCAGGCAGTAATGATGCCTTGTGGGAATCATACCAAGCGCGCTCCTACTTACAAGATGATCAGAGGCCCAAGGAAAGGCATAAGCTGAACTATGATGTTCCTACTTGATCGTCGCTGAGGACCTATTGAGAAATCCACAGAGCATCAGTAATGATCTCCCTGCTACAGAATTGGATCGATCCTTTACCTCATAGGCTTCCTGCAACGTTGCAAATCGTTTCGTCGCGGCTTCTACATCATCCTTGTTCTTATCGGGGTGGTGAATCAGAGCTAACCGACGAAATGAGCGCTATACGGGTCGTTGAATCAGTATTAGAGATCGGCGAGGAGTCAGGACCCACTTTGATTTCATCAGCGGTCGCATTTTCGTCGACCTCGAGCAGCTCGTAGAAATCGAGTACACCCGCATCCAAAACCTTCTCGCTATTACCACTGCGTCCTGTCGATGCGCGCGCACCCATACGAGATCGACTTGAAATGACAGAAGAGCTGTAGATTTAGCCGAGAGTCTGAATTGGGAAGTGATCGGTAGCCGGAAACAACCTTGACGGTCCGCAAATTTCGTGTCGCGTCTTGCTCGCTGCCCCGCACGACGACGTAACTACCTCTACATCCTCGAAGGCTCTGAAGCTTCCTCATAACCGTCATACGCAAATATGTCGTCTTTCCTGTCATCGTCCCCCTCGGGTTCGTCACCAACTGGTGTGTCACTTCATCACTCAATGTGAGAAATGGTATTCTGAACGAATTGGGACTGCAGACTTGAGTGCAAAGAAGGAGGCTATCATGAACAGTGTTCGCCAGGAGATTGCTCTCGCAAACGCACAGGAGCTTATGAACGTGCGTGTGTCTCCGTTCGCCTGTGTCACTATGCTCACACGCGTCGTATATCATAGAAAGCGAATGAGCGTTGTTTTACGAAGTGCGTCACAAAGCCGGGCGAGTCTCTCTCCAATGCAGAACAGGTATGTAGTACAGTGGTCTTCCTGTCTACCCTTCTAACCATGCTGTGAATCAGACGTGCCTCTCAAGATGTCTAGACCGTTACCTTGAAGCCTGTGAGTCTTCGTTCCATTTGCTCGGTGAGAAGAGGTCCCTGACAACTTGAAACAAGTCAACATTGTAAGCAGAACGTACACGCAGCGACTGTCGCGTGAAAGGACGGCAGAGATGCAGCAGTAAAACCCACGCCTGCCCCCAATGTGCCCGAAATCCTCACCTCGTCCAAAACATATCTAATTTGCCATGCTGGAGCCAGTATACTCTTGGAATAATATACAGCAGTTGGGAAAGCCGGATGAAATAATATTCATTGGCGTCCACGAAATAACCTACAAGCTGGTTCTGTTCGGACTACGTAATTAAGGGGCAAAACTACTACGATAAACTATAGAACAACGCCCCCAGTCCAATGCTATGTCCACAGGGCGGGTGTGTAACGAGGTAATAATATAAGTAACTAAGTGCAAGTGGGGTAAAGTGAGTATGCGGCAGAACGGTATAGCACAGTGAAGATAGAAGCAGAATAACGAAGCGCCATCGGAGTTAAGGCAAAGGTGGAAGAACTCTGGACGCATTAAAATTACTAGATGGGGTGGGTGAATGTCGCACTATCCAGAAATTAGTTCTGGCGGCGGTGACGGTAGTCCTCGTAGTCTGCCATACTAGGCAGGCCAGAGATGGGCGAGACGGAGCCTAGATGCTCTTCGTGCCCAGTTTGGTCGAGGAGGTGGGGTGGAGGATGGTAGGGGGTCGTCAGCAGCGGCGGTGAGGGACTCGGCTGCGCGATAAAGTGTTGTTGATGGTGGATGTTATGGTGAGGATGGAGGAGGTGATGGTGGTGCGAGGTGGGTGCAAGACCAGTGGCGGAAGAAGGCGCGCTTGCCCTCCGTGTGCGCCCATCATCCGTCTGATACGGATGTAGCAGTCGTGGCGGTGCGTCTGTATAGTAAGAACGGGGGGCAGATTGCGCAGAGTAAGGCCGAGGTGCCAGACCATGTGAAATGGGTATGTCAGAGTAGTCATCCTGGCCTCGGTGGGGGACGGACTGGTGCTGCGTGTCTACCGGAGAATAATCTGTGTAGACAGGCCCACCCTCCACGCCGTAATTCGCCGACGATCCCCGGCTGCTTGTAGATGCGCTGTAGTGGTTCGACTGCTGCTGAGAGAAGGATGTAGGGACTGTGCTAGGAGCGCTATAGGGTGGCGGGCGATCGCTGTCGTTTGAATAAGCAGAATCAGGGGGGGAGGGCGTGGTAACGCCTGAGCCTGCGTACGGTGATCGCTTCTGGAAGCGGCTACTCTGATGCGGCGCAGGCGATTCAAGGGTTTCATGATGCTGGTAGTGATACCCCGGCCCTGTCAGATTTGCCATAGGTGGGAGAGGAAGCTCCATGGTCGCCATGGGGGAGGTAGACTGCTCAGAGCGGTAAGAGGGTGGATGAAGGGCAATATCTGAAGTAGAGTTGGTTTGCAGATTGCGGAGAAGATGAGCCAGTTGAACTGCCGAGCCGATCAGATCATGACGCAACACGCGTGAAGCCTGCTGTCCTTCCGTCCAGTCCGAACAGCGCTTCCAGTGCCGCGTGGGGGTTCCGTCCGCCGAGTTGGGCCCGATGTTTTCGAGGTAGAATAGCGGTGGCTCTGAGAGCAGGAACGACGCTAACCCGGACCCTGGCGCAGCGTTGGTAAACACAGTGTCGATGATGATCTCGAAAGGAATTTCCATTTTGAAACCGAAGCCGACTGAGTGTATAAACCAGGTCAGGCAGCGTTTGATATCGCACACATATGCCACGAGGTCGTGTTTGGCCACGGTCGTGGCAATCCGTCGCCATGTCCCGATCGTTAGATCCGTACAAGGAATGATTGTCACAGCTGTCAGTCAAAAGAGAAATCGTGGCGTCAATCAGCACGTTGAAAAAAATATTGGACCGCGATAAATGACTGACGTTCATCCTCGTGTATGAGATTGTGAAGATCGACTTGGAAGCCTGTAGAGAGCTGAGGGGGTGAGTCAGGTGGAGGCACCTCGATACTCGCGCCTCGACCTTTTTGTTTCCCATCCTGCAGCTTTGCCTTTGCGCGTCTTGAAATGAAGGCAGTCAGAACTTTATTCAGTGAATGAAAAATAATCCACGCTTACCGATTCTGGAACCAAATTTGTGTTTGGCGTTCCTGCATACCGAGGAGGTCACTGATTTCTCGTCGGCGTGCCGCCGTCGGACTACGATCGAGCAGGAAAAAGCGCTCCAGGTGTACTAGCTGCTCTGGGGTGACACGGGACCGTTTGCGCTTCTCGATTTTCTCTTTATCCGACTTGCCACTGACACTCGACGGGGATCCCGACCGATGCGGCTCCGCCATCGATTCTTTCTCGTCCTCGAGGGGTTCTGAGCCCGACTCCCTTGATGACGGAGATTCCAGGGCAGGATGAGGTTGGGGCGAGGGGGAGTGTGGACGGAGGGGCACGACCGCGTTGTCAGCATCGAAATCATCCTCCTGCAATTGAATGAATCCAGGCGAGCCGAAACTTATCGTCTGGGGCTCCTGCTTCGGGCGGATATCGAGAGAGGAGTATGCCTCGTGATGGTGCATCTCCTTGCCTATGTGAGGATCCAGTCAGGGGTTGGGGGACGAGAATATAAATGAGAGAAGACTTGCAGTGCCCTGGTTGAAAATCCCAGACCGAGCGACTTGAGAGGAGTATGGTGGCCAGGTTGAGAACACGAGGAGCGGTGCGACGCCGCTTAAAAAATAGATTGAGGTCGGCTCCCTAGCGTCACGTCGAGGATCCGGACAAACGATCGATATTGCCTTGGTACGATATCGCTTTGTCTTGTACCAAGACGCGACAAGGAGACAAGTTGAAAGGGGAAGGAGTGTGGGGGGGAGGGCCAAGAACGAGATATAGGAGCGAACGGGTATTTGAAAAAGAGTGACAAAATTAGAGAGGAGTCCTAGATACGAAGAGGAAGCGCCGAAAAGGGCGCAAGGAGGGGTGAGGGTCGTGCACAACCCTTCTTGCGCAGGGTCTGTCCGATCAGATCTAGGAACGTAGTGGGAAACACGGGTGGCAAGGGAACGGAGCCGGGCGTGCTCGCTCGCCCCCATGCGTCCATCCAGAATGGCTCGCACCAGATCAAAGGAGAAAACCTCATACATATGCAGTAATCAGTAGCTCAGCTGCGCGTTGTGGTAAGATCTGCGAGCCCTGCGCAGTCCTTCGAAGATGTGCGCGGCTTTCTGTACAAACCGACACGAGCACACCGATTGCGGATGCGAGCCCAACACTTCCAACTCAGCTTTTTTCCGGGTTGTTTGGGTCCAAAAAAAGGGTTTAGGTGTCCGGTGTGATTAGTTTTGCCGTATTCCTGAAAACTGGCAGCGCACGCTGTGGACTAGTCAGATACAATCGGGAAGCGCGTGAGGTAGGGGGGGCGATTGCCGCTTCGGCGTCTACACAGACCAGCTTAGCGCCCCGATAAGCCGTTGCGACACGTTGTCGGAGAGGACCCAGTACAGACCATGACGATCGAGTTCGAGTGAACGTTTATGAAACATGGCATCATGACACGGTCATGGCGAGGGTTCGTAGGAGAATATCACCCGGCGCCTCCCGACAAACGCTGACAGGGCTGATCTAGGCCGATAAAAGATCCTCCTTGAGGTGCGCGAGTTAGGGCAGTTGGACCCCTTTGGACACGGTAGCGCCGTCACGGATTCATAGACCCAGAAAACTCCGCAGACCCACAGGTTGAACCGTTGAGGATCAGTCGCTACGGATAAATGGGGAAGCTGTAACAGGCGACGCACACGCGCTTGCCCTGCACCTTTGGAGCCACTACCAGCCTGCCTTTTACGGCGTCCCGAACGGAGACGTGATCGCAGAATTGCAAATTCACCAGCTCACTTTCCGGCCCGTGCATAACCCGTGGAGGGAGAGCTTCTGAAAGTTCGAAGCTCTTTGTGCTCGTCGTCGTGCTACGTTGTCTACTAGAGTCTCATCACAGTGCGCGCCTGCAACCCATTGCTTCGTGGAATCTACACAAACGCGTCTATGTACGAGAACAATAGGAAAGACGCTCATCACGAGTCGCGAAGCTCCCCCTTGGCTGGGCTCGGGTACAGTAGGAAACAGGACTGAGGAATGTATCGCGACCGACCCCCCTCACCAACACCACTTTTAAGGTTTGGGAGCACAAGAGTCGGGCCATATGATCGGTCTAGCCCTGGACCCCTCCAGGCAGTGTTCCGCCACTGGACTCCGCTCCGGCTCCCACAGTGCACACCCTGGTGTGAATCGTCATGAAATCCGTGATGATGATCGACGTCACGACCGACGAAGTCGAGTCAATTCCAGACAGCGGGCCTGCTGACATCACGAACCCTGCATCAATACAAGCCTGCAGCATAGCTCATGGGGCGCCTTGATGTCGGACAGACCAGTGCCGGGATACTCACGACCGACGAGGGAATAATGGCGTTAAATGGATGGATTATTCGTATAAGGCTGCCCTGGTGGTGACCCAAACCGAGGCCGGCATACAACAAAGTTGTTTCGTGCTGTCGCCCTGTGTCCGGGGAACGGTGGTACCGGAGCGCGATCCTGTATGTGCGTAACTCCGCACATTGGGATCCGGAAACCTCAAGGGATCGTGGATGGGCAAGGGTCCTGGATACAAGGATCAAGGTTCTGATCTGCATATAGAACACACCATTGGTGGCGGTCGCGTCTGGTTGTCAGTATCGGTCCATCAAGGTATTCTTTGGTGGCCAAACATTGTCTGAATCAACCAATGCCTGAAGAACCAAAATGTCAGCGCAACCATAGCCACACCATAGGACTTATCATCAGAATCTTCGTGTCCTGAACATTGGTCACGAGTGTAACATTGTCTGAAGCAACCATGCCTGAAGAACCAAAGTGTCAGCGCACCCCATCGCCACACCCATAGAATCATCGTCAGAATTTTCATGTCCTGAACATGAGTCGCGCATGTCTGAAAACGCCGGCATCAGCACAGTAAGAAACAGCCATCCCTGAATGCGCCATCCCCTCCGAACTGCAACAGAGGAAGGGGCGGTTGAGGCCATCGACATCAGGTTGGAACCTAGCATTAGCAAACCACACATCATTTACTCGCCCGGGTGTGCCGGACATTGACGTCACGAATGCCTGCAGAAGCTGGTATCAGCACACCAAGCAACACACACCCTTGAACATCTCTTCACGCGTCATCTCCTAGACGAAAAGGAAAAGGGGGAGGCGGGAAATCAGGGCACCGACAAGCGCCTGGGTACCTATCGTCAGCGAACCACACAACATATCACACATTTCGTCGGATGCGGTGCTGGGTGGGCATCCACGTCACGAATGCTTGATCAGCACAGCAAGGGACAGCCAGCCCATGAATGCGCCATCGCCTCCAATTGCAACAGAGGAACGATTGAGGCCATCGACATCAGATTGGAACCTAGCATCAGCGAAACCACATATCATTTACTCGCCCTGGTGAATGCCTGTAGAAGCTGGTATTATCAGCACATCAAGCCGCCCACACCCTGAATGCGCCATCCTCTGCAAACTGAGGAAAGGGCGATTGAGGCCATCGCCCGACGCCATCAGGTTGGGCACCTAGCATTAGCAAATCACACATCATTTACTCGCCCTGGGGTGCCGGGCATTGACGTCACGAACGCCTGAAGAAGCTGGAGTCAGCACTTTGGGCAACACACACCCATGAACTTGAACATTTCCCGACGCGCCATCCTCATCAGGTTGTGTCTGGGGACGAAGTATCAGCAAGCCAGACACCCTTTTACTTGCCCTTGCCCTTGCCCTTGACGTGGCGCACGACCCTCCCTCCTGTCTGCAAAAGAGGGATACCAACCTCTAATCACCTTGTCAAATAGCTTGAATTCGATTCTGAGAAATGGGGCCCCCCGAACGTGAGGGCGGGGCGGTAATACTTACGCATAGAGATAGAGATAGGATAGCAACAACCAAACGGAACTCGGAGCAAGAGAGGGCGGCGGCGAAAGAGGAAAGCAAGAAGCAAGAAGCAAGAAAGGGGAAAGGCAGAACCAGATACCCATCATACCATACTCGACCACCCCTCCCCACGAAGAAAGGAACGCCGATACAAAGTCACCTGTGTACCTACGCGACGAATCCACATCCATGGACTAGTACCGCGGCCGCTTCGCGTCCCGGTCATCGAACCCGCCGGGCCCTTCGCGCTTGAACCCGATGCTGCTCGCGCCGGGCATACCCATGCCCGGGCCCCCGCCGTACCCACCAGGCCCCCCTTGGCCCTGCGGCGGGCCAAATCCGTTCGGGGGGGCGTCGAAGCCCCCGCCACCGCCGGGGCCTGCGTAGCCGATGCCTCCACCACGTCCGCCTCTGTAAGATTGTGTGAGTGGGATATGGTTAGGGAAAGGAGGGGTAAATACCTGAATCCGCCACCTGGCGGGCCAAAGTCGTCTCGTCCCCTGAAACCACCTCCACCACGAAAGCCACCTCCGCCACCGCCACGGTCGCCTCCGAAACCACCACGGTCACCGCCCCCGAATCCTCCTCGGTCGCCACCACCAAAGCCTCCACGGTCACCACCACCGAATCCACCACGGTCGCCAAAGCCTCCTCCTCCTCCCCCGCCTCGGTCCGAGTACCCACGGTCGCCACCACCGCCAAAGCCGCCTCCGCCTCCTCCCCGGTCAAATCCACGGTCTCCGCCTCCACCGAATCCTCCTCGGTCGCCCCCTCGCCCGCCAAATCCACCGCGACCTCTGAATCCACCACCGCCACGACCGCCACGATCACCACCGCCAAAGCCACCACGGAAGCCTCCTCCTCCTCCGGCTGGAGGGCCACGCATGGGCGGGGCGGCGACGGGCTCGACACGTTTGGGACGGCCACCGAGACCGCCGCCGAGACGTCGTGGTTTCCACCCGCGGACGGTGCGACCGCGCTCGACGTCGACGAGGATGCGCTTGCCCATTATGTGTAGGCCGTCGGATTCTTTGTATGCGGCTGGGGGAGGGTTAAGGTTAGGCATTGTTTTTTTTTGAGAGAGGGGGGGGCAGACCTTTCATGTCACGCTCACGCTCGTAGACGACGAAGGCGTAGCCTCGACTCCGGTTTTTCTTGTCGCGGACGATACGGACACGCTCGATGGTGCCGTATGTTTCGAACTCGCGGCGTAGGTCGGCGTCTGTTGCGCCCTTGTGCTGTTTGCTGCGGTGTCAGCGTGAGTGTCAGACGGGGAGGGGGAGAGACGTACGAGACGGGAGATGAAGAGGGTCTTGTAGGGGTCACCGACGGCTTCTGTGTCGTCTGCGGGTTTATCTGTGAGGAGAGTTAGTTGGTATGTACGGCGTGAAAAAGAGGTGGGAGACGCACAGGTCTCTTTTGCGATCTTGAACTCTTCCGTTTTCCGGGCCTTCCGCTCCTCACGGCGAATCTGCCTTTTTATCTCCTCGGCATGGGTAAAGACGGGCTCCTCGCCCTCCTCCATGCCGTCGGTGGTGCCAGCGAGGAGGGACGCAGTGTTGGTCTCGACGAGCTCGGTGAGGAGAGGTGCGACGCCGGTGACGTTTTTTGAGCGGACTTGGTATATGTCCTTGTCGACGGGGCGCAGCCATGGGAGTGCGGGGCGCGGGGAGAAGAGTTTGAGGAGATTCGGGGGGAGGAGATGTGTGCCGGGCATGGTGGAGGAAGAGGTATGATTTTGAAACTCCGCATTTGCTCTTCGACTGACGATGCTTGTGCTCCTGCGCCGGCCATGTAGAATCACCACTATTAGAGGCGTACGGTGCGCGTCATCTGCCACCTTCACCTCGTACTTCTTTCCCAATTCACAATGGCTCGCCCGCGCCGCCTCGTCTATCCCGTCGTCACCACTCCCGCTGTCCGCCTACCGCCCTACTGAACCTCTCACCGCCCCACGCCTGCTCAAAGTCTACGCTGAACTATCCAAGGCCCGCCTCAGCACCCTCGTAGTCCTCACTGCCATGTCCGGTGTCGCCCTATCGCCGCTCCCCGCCTCCGTCCCCATCCTCCTATCTACCGCAATCGGCACCGCCCTCTGCTGTGCTTCAGCAAACGCCCTCAACCAGCTCCAAGAAATCCCCTTGGATGCCCAAATGGCCCGCACACGCATGCGCCCCCTCGTCCGCAGAGCAATCACCCCCCTCCACGCCACCGGTTTCGCAGCAGCCACAGGCATCGCTGGCCCCGCCATCCTCTGGACCATGGTCAACCCCACCACCGCCGTCCTGGGTGCAGCCAACATCGTCCTCTACGCTGGGGTGTACACCTGGATGAAACGCCGCAGCATCGCCAGCACCTGGGCCGGCGCCGTCGTAGGCGGCATCCCCCCCGTCATGGGCTGGACCGCATGCGGAGGCACCCTCCTCCCCTCCGCCGCCCACCCCGCCTACCTCTTCCTCCCGCCCTTCCTGGCCTCCGCCCCGGTGAATGTCGTGCTGATTGATAACCCCGTAGCACCCTTCGCCTTGTTCATGTTCCTTTATGGATGGCAGTTCCCGCACTTTAATGCGCTTTCGCATATAGTCCGGGGTGCGTACGCCCAGGCGGGGTATCCTATGCTCTCCGCCCTCGACCCGCGCAAGAACGCTCTGGTCGCTTTGCGCCACGCCCTCCTCCTCGCACCCATCTCCTGCGTCCTCTTCCCCCTCTCCGGGTTGACCACGTGGACCCTGGCTCTCACCGGCCTCGTGCCCAACTTGATCTGCGCGAGAGCTGCATGGAGGTTCTGGAGGACGGGTGGGGAGAAGGAGGCGAGGGTGGTGTTTCAGCATAGTTTGTGGTATTTGCCGGTGATGCTGGGGCTTATGATGGTCCATAAGCAGGGTGTGGATTGGTGGGGCTGGCTTGGATTGGGCGGGGAGGCAAATGAGGAGAAGGAAGAGGAGAAGAGCGGTTAGATGGAACCAAAAGTGTATACAATCGGACATAATAATTTTTCGTCACCATTCAAACGCTCTGAGAACTTCCGCAGTCGAAGCCCACCATACTGATGCACCATTGCAACCTATAAATTCAGGACTAGACAAGTCTGAGGAATAACGACCTTTTCGCAGAATAACGGATTCATTGTGAAGTGAAATTTGAAAACACAATGTAAGAAATATATGGACGCATAGACGAGGAGCAGCTAAGCTGCTGCGTACATTATTACATTGCTAAAATAGATTGTCGTGCCTATACGTATCTAGCGCGAAATGCCGTGCAGGTCAGGCTCCAGACCCATATTGAAAATGAACACAAAGTATCGAGAGGGCGAGAGAATGGAGATGGGCATAGGTTTTCTGGGTCCCCGGGAGCACCGCAGTCGACAGATATTCACGAGCAAAATGAGGACTACATGGGATGCTCACGGCTAAAGGCAATGTCTGAAGGGTGCGATTGCAAGCTTCCTCATAGCTGGGAATCAGAGCTGTGGCCGAGACCCCAAAATAAAGCGACCGAGACGGCCAATACACAACATCTCATATGACCTGGCCGCGATCCTGTGGGTGTCTCATTGGTCAAATTGCAATGTATGTTTGTTAAGTAGCAAGACACTTACAGTCAACGATCTGGACAAACCCACATTATAAGGGTAGGAGAAGTCATACTCCATAGCCGGACTCGGAAAAGGGCATGCCATGGAATTCTAGTGCGCTTCGGCCAAACGTGGACTGAAGTGCCCTCGTTGCGATTCAGATGAAGGAGCGACGGCATCTGTGCTTGGCCCTTCCCGACAAATACCCTTCAAGGGCTGCAAGAGTCAAGTTATGCGGCATCAATGGGTGGGGTAACTGGATCAAGATGACATATTTGACGTACATTTTGCCCACGTCTTGAATCCGTGGAGGCTCGACTGCATTTGAGATGAAGTGTTGAAAGGTCAGGCAAACGATCAACCATGGCCTGAAGGATCACTATAACCGCGGAAGGCCGGACCACAGCATGAGGGGGTGGTAGAAGGAGACCGTTTGGATGGCATGAGGGTTAGGTGCTGGAGGAACCGGTGTCGACAAGGCTATAACAGGTTGTGAAGCGAGTATCCTATTTGATATGTCCTCTGCGGAAGGATTTCGAATTTTTAGGCATGTGAGCTTTTGAATGCGATGAGCTCACCGCAGCTGAGTTGAACTGCGCCTCTTGGGATGGAGTTCACTTGGGTTTGGATGGTCTCTAGGTCTATATCGCAGAGATAGAACTGGGCTTGAAGGAGGCAAATGCGGACCGTTCTAGGAGCAAGTATGACTTTAGTTCGTGCCACTGATCGTGAGCAGCTTCGTGATACATAGAGTAAGCCATATCTGGAAGCGCATAAGTCGGTTGGTGCGGGTACGCTCGTGGCCGAGAAAAGCTCTAGCACAATGAAAAAAACAGAAGGTGCATCCTATTGGCCATGTTTATGTCGAGGTCAAAGGTCGTTGGTGACTGTTGAGGGAGTGGTTTTCTCATATCTTGACAGGGATTTGACTACAAGACGACGCACCGAGATCCTGTCATTATCACTTTTACTTGTGAATAAAAAAGCCTCTCATAGTTGCGGAATTACAAGCAAGGCTATCACACACATATCAAGCAATTTGAGGCTCGGACTCCTTGGCCTTCCTTGCCATCCCCCGCTTCTTCTTCAAAGCCTCTAATCGCGCCTTCATCACTGCAACACGCTCGTCCGCTTCTTCCTGGGCGCGCTCCTCGTCTAACAAGCGGTCCATGATTAGCTCCCGCTCCTCCTGTGCTTTCCGCCGCCGCTCTACTTCCTCTTCACTCTGCTTCTCCTTCTCCGCATCCACATCCATTTGCTGATCCTCCGCGGGGAACCCCTGCTGCGCCTCCTCAATGGCTAGCTCGGGTTCAGCAACCACCGTCGCGCGCTCGTACGTCTCCCGCGTGTCGGGAACATTGGCGCCGCCACCGCCCAGCCCCAGCATTTCTCGCTGGAAGCGTTCATATTCGAGTTCGATTTCACCGGGTGGAGCAGCAGGTATGTGGGGACCGCCATTCGGTTTTGGCGCCTCCGTCTCCGGGTCCTCGTCGTCTTCGTCGAAAGGTATGGGTATAGGCGCGCGAGACGGGTCGGAGAAGAAGTCCGCTGGAAAAGTGCCGGGTGCAGGACCTAGCCTGCGGCGTTTTGCGTTACTCTCATCTTTAGTGTCGGCTTCTATGTCATCTTCATCGTCCATATCGACGTCAGCGTCCTCCGCTTTCCGTTTCCCCATTGCTACGGGGCTAGCCTTTTGCTTTTCAGCTTCAGCTTCTGCGTGGGCTTTCGCCTCCGCCTCTGCTCGCGCACGCTGTGCTTGGAGCCGCTCCTCCTCTCGAAGTCGGGCGACATTGGTTCGATGGGCTTTGCTTCCTATGTGGCCCTCCCAAGCGGACGCGTGCTTTACTGGTGTGCTGCATGCAATGCAGCGGAGTTGGCCCGAGGATGTGTAGGCAGCGAGGGGGTGTGTAATTTTCGTTTCTTGACGTTTGGCTTTGAGGAGAGCACGGACGTCAGCCATCGTAAGGTCGTCACTGCCTAGAATAACTTGAGTCTTGAGGACGTTGGCATGAGGGGAAATGTGTGTGGTGCTATTTGGCTGGGGCTTTGTCGTTCTGCCAATGGGGATACACTCAAGTACATGCCGTCGACGCAGCTGAACAGAAACTCTTTTGAATTGTACCCCATGTGCAAGACCGTCTATTATTGTTCTTAGATTTTACATCAGTCGGAAATTTAACAGCACTACTTCAGTCTCCTGGATGTCAATTCCTTGTTCAACCAGCCTGGTCTCGACGTCCAAGTGGCCATTGACACGACCATCGCTCGTTTCGTATGACTGACCACCCCACGTCAAGTTGGAGGCATCGGTTGCACGTCTATGCAGTGAGTTTATGGGGCGACCTCAACTTGGCGAGAACCAGGAAACTTACCCGATGACCAAACGCTTCACCTTCATCAGCAACGGCAACTCGAGACCGGCAGCTGCGAGACCCAAGTCAAGGTGTACACTAGTCCTGTTTGTGCTTTCGGGCAGGTATGCCTTGGAGTTGATGAACACTGCGCGGGCTAGCAGATGGTTCTCATAGAAGGCATAGCCCGCGATCTGGGGATGATCTATTTTGAGCTCCAGGACCCGAGCATCCCCAGTCTTCCCGATCGCTTCGGCTGCTATGATTGCGGCGTAGTACTGCGGTTGGACGTGAGGTGGTGCGGGTGTAGGCAGGGGGGATCCGTCCAATGTGGATCGGGTCAGCGTGGCAGGTTGGATCTGGAATTACATCGAGTTTAATAGAATTCGTGGACTTTCATGTCGAGATAGCGTACCAAGGAATACTTGAATCCAATGCCGACATGGAAGAAGACTGTGGATATCTTGAGCTGCGTCCTATGACATGTATGGCTTGAGCCGCCTGCGCTTGGATACGGAAGATGTTCTACTCACGCGAATAGTGCGTAGTCCAAGGTCCACAGAGCTGCGCCAGCGGTATTGCTTACTCCTGGAGCTCCCTAAAAGTCTCATTTCAGTAAAGTCTTGCTAGACAATCTAACAGATAAGATGTACGTGGCACGCATAGCTGTTAGTTTCTCCCAGGATATAATTTAACCCTTGAGCGAAGGTGGCTTCAATGTCGGGGACAAAGACTGTCAGGTTCCCGCGTATGGTGGACTTCGTCATCAGGTCAGAGAGGAGACCGCCACTTCCAGTGCAGAAAGAGCCGCTATACCGGTGTTGGGACATCCTACGATCTTAAGGGTCAACATCTGCTTAACTCAGTGGAAAAGGAACAGCGCTCACGTAGATATCAGCTTTCCAGGGCCAGTGAGCAGACCTGCTTGGAAAGCCGCTTGAGGAGAAAAGCCACTAGTCGTGTGCGACGAGCCAGCAAATGATGCACCCAGGAACTTCGTATGTGACTTGGCACTCAGATCGGCGGCAACAGAGACATTTTGGGCGAATTGAAGCCACCTTCATGATCAATTCGATGTCAGAATAACAAGCTTCGCATAGGAAGATGAATCGACACTCAACTCGTTGACCCATTGCGTAACGTTGTAGTTGCTAGGTCTCAAGCCGTTGTTCTTGTATAGGTCTGGCTCGTTCCCGATCTCGAGGTAGTCCAGAACAATCCCTTTACCCCTTACTTCAGGAGACGAGAATGCCTCGACGATGGAACGCGTCTCGAGGACAGCTGCCGTGACGTTATTGGACCCCAGGTTGACCCCCCACGTAACGTGAGTATCTGCGAAAATTGAATCAAGACATAGCGATTAGACCCGAATAAGAGCACGCACTCGAAGGCAGGAACCGTGTAGTGGCGTAGTAGGAGTCCCCGACAGTGATGTTCATCGCCTCTGGGTAAGGTACCACGGCAGTGAAAGGAGGGAAAATTGCTTGCGCGAACTTTCCCATAGAGTAAGCAAAAGTTATGTGCAAAACATAGACGCATAGTACCTCCACATCCTGGCGGAAGTTTGTGTGGTCTTCGCTGTTGGCCCCAATGCGTATATGGGGGGGCTTCCCCGTGATTTGTTTCAAGTTGTCCAAGGTGTTGAAGAAGAACTCGTTCCTCGACGTTGATCCCGCCCAGTCAGTCCACCGATCCATTTCAATAGACAGAGAGATCAACGATGGGGACACCCTCGGGGTCGCCGGAGCGGCGAGCAATGGGATATTGACAGTGAGCGCATGGGCGGAGACGATGAACGCGAGCAGGGAAACCTTTCGGACACAAGAGCCAGCCATGGCTATCGACGGTCATTATGCTCGAGCTCACCGGTGCATATATATACCTCTTTCCGCTTTAGTTCGGAAGCGAGTTTGATAGCCTCATGGAATAGAAGCAGTCAATGTGATACTATTACCAATGAAATGAGAGGTCACAGCCTGAGAATGCTCTGTTAAGGAGGCGAAAAGGTCAGTCGGCAACGCGCTGGATCTTGCATGATCTGCCTTCGATATCGAGAAGGTGATGCACGGTCCTCAGGTGATCATCATCCATGCTACAACACCCAACGTATTTGAAATGAGACGCTCCTCGTAGCTCCTCGTAAAATGAGATGGTACTTCAAAAAGGACATCCTGAGACGGAAGCGGGGGCCTGCAAGTCTTCACCTGATTAGAACGATCGACATCCATAGGTTTTGAGCGCAGACAAACTGATAGAGTTATGTCTGGGCAGGAAAGAAGTGGTGAACATGTTGTGAGTGAAAAAGAACGGCTCGGACTTCCGGTCCGAGGAGTCGGGCACCTCCGAAATTTCGCCCACTTAACACCCACTGGCAACTGCCAACTGGCATTGATGGCATAGACTCATCATACCAGATCAGTCGAGACGTCTAAGTATTGCAACGGATGAGGCGCTGCGCTTGTGCAACAGTCAGTGCACTGAGTTAAGGAGTAAAATTTGCTCTAGCAGTGCTACTTGCCGCCAAGTTAACCTCGAGACAAGCTCATCGACAGCGTCGTAAGAATCAAGACCAGTCTGAGCCATTGTCAACCAACTTCGAATTCCTACTCTGCTGACCAGGGGCAATAGCTGAAGTAAGTGACAAAGAACTCAACCGACGGCAAGGGGTCTGGTGGTACTTGTTGTGCTTGGAACCTCCGAGCGACCCAAAAACTTTGCAAAAACTGCTGAAATGCATGGTTCAGAGTGACTTCAGGCCATATCCCAGGGTTTCCAGTACCAGTAGGCATGCTCCGGAATGCTTTCGAGGGGATAAATTGAGAAGCCCGTCTTGGTAAATGGCTATTTTTGAAGCGTAGGCGGATAATCGCGGTGGACAAGGTAGATGCTACGGCGCAACGATTGTTGCCGCTTATTCGAGGCTGCATCGCACTCAGTATAATTGGTGCTAGGAAGTGAATGAGAGTTGCCAAAGGTATTGCTTTCAGTGATACGAAATGAGGGGTGAAGTGGATCTGGAACGATTATAATTAAATTTACGCTGAAACACTGAAACAGAAGTGCGTTGCATACCAACAAGTCGCGTTTATGACAGATTTCAGAGGAAGTACACCGTCCCAAAACAGATATTCATGAGTACATCTTGGGCGCGATCTTCGCTCGCACTGCCAGCCGTACGTGAGGTGTAGATGTGTCGGGAGAAATTAGAGTAACTTGTTTTGAGATTGGCGCCTAATGGAAGATCGTTCTGCGATGTCCTGCATATCAAAAGGGATAGTAGCTCCGGGACTGCTGCTAAAGAGATTAACGACCTTGACTATAGTTATGGATAGAACTTTACGTGCAGAACGTTCGTGTCGACCGGGTTGATCGTCCTTAGAGAACCTAGAGTGATGCATGAAACCTGTTGCCTCACATCAAGTCCACCTACGGTTGGAGCAGTGTCGGAGTACCTAGGTAGACGCGTGGGCAGTATGTTTCCGTGTTACGGATTTCCGTCATATTCCTTGAGCTCATGCGGTGCTGGTCTTGGCGGCAAGTCAGCCCACTCCAACCATCCTATCTAATCTCTTGAGTCGGATGGCGAAGCCGACAAGAATGAGAAGTAGCGAAAGAGGAGAGTTCTACGGCTCCAGAAAATGATGTCGCAGAAGAGTCGGAAGAACGTTCGAAATGGTTCATGCGGAGGGCGAGAAGGCGTATAGTTGAGATTTGTTATGTCGATGACGTTTTCAATCCGGCCGCAAAGTGAACAGAAATTTATACAAGACAGGATTGGATCCTTATCAGAGATGAAGCATTTCCGAGTAGTGTAGACCTATGCCAATGGCTCCCGATACAGTTGTTCTCGTGTCGTGCATACCAGATATAGAACAGTAAGCCGGACTATTCGCGAATCTGGGTGGGACCACGAAGTACTGCACTAAAAGAATCAAGCGCATCAGTCATATGCAGATGCTCAACCAGGTTATGACTTGGCAATGGACCAGATATCGCCAAGCTGATGTTCAGTGCCAACTCAGAACTGTTCAGCAACCTTTCCGTGACCATTGACGAGATGAACGGAAATGTTCCGCGTCGCCGTGAAGGTGCAGGATATATGTTTACTTGAGATAATAGGCGACCAGAGAGAGAAAGAGTCACCCATGCAAGGTCTGGGGAAGGCTGGGGAATGCGTGCTGCAAAGCCTGACTTCGGCCTGACTCGGAGCGTTTGCGTGCGGCTGCTCCAGTGTTGCTGTGCTTATAACACTGCGGGGATGAGCCGAAACCTTCGTGAAATGATCCTTGAACATATTGAGAACTTATCGTGATTGACCAATCAAAATGCCGGATCACAATATTGGGAAAATATATTCAAGATATATTCTACGAGGGTTTCGGCTCATCCCCGCAGCGTTATGTAACGATCATCCGTTGACCACCAACCTCGAGGTTGTGTTTGAGAGCACCATTCAACTGCCTCTCTCGCTCAGTCTTGGGCATTAGAATTGCGACGCCATGTACTATAAATACAGGGTGTGGCAACAGATGCACATATATCGAATCATCCGTGATGTTATCTTCACTGTCATCAACTTGGTAACTGTCAATGTCTGTCATCGCCTGTTTCGAATTCTGTTTCACAGTCTCTCATTTCCCCTAGAGACCTCTAGAATCCGCCTTGGTAAAATCGATCACTAAAACCGCACTCGCACGTAAAGCTGAAATATACCAAGCAGAACGTGCAAGGTCCGCGCTTTCTCGAGATGAGAACCTACTTGCTACAGTCGAACTTGCCCTAACCCATACACGTGATAACCCATAGCCTTTAATATCCCATGGACTTTTGCGGCCACCGACTTGGTTCGCGGGGAATTGCAACCCATAAGCCATAGGTCCCTTATATTAAGCCATACCCATAGCATTTTTTAGCCCAATGAACTGTGGGTGCTTGAGGCGCAACGAAAACTGATGGACAGTATGAATAGGAGGATCAGGGCGCAGGGCGACTTTGTAGCCTGCCCGCGCCCGATCAAAAGTGAAATTGTATTTGTATCACGGTAGGGCTGTTACGGATACAAAGTAATGTAACGAAAAACAGGCATGTGGGTGGGTGGGAGACAGAAAGAGCATGCAAGGCTCTGTGACTGAGTACATAGGGAGGAACAATCAATGAACAAGTTCCTCCCGGGAGGAAAGTGTTAGAGCTCACCGAGAAAAAGGGAGGAACAATCACGAAGAGAACCCCGGGGGGAATGTCTCATCTGACGTCTCCCTTTTCTCTAGGTGAAGGTCTCAAACACGATCGCACCACCCATCGATCGCGACCATACCCCAAAACGCGAGAGTCGCGTTTGTACGTGTTATGTGGGGGCGTTGCTTGAGACCAGACCCTTGCGCGTTCATTGGACTTGCGTAAACCTAGTCTAAACTCGACCAATGAACTGTGGGTGCTTGAGGCGCAACGAAAACTGATGGACAGTATGAATAGGAGGATCAGGGCGCAGGGCGACTTTGTAGCCTGCCCGCGCCCGATCAAAAGTGAAATTGTATTTGTATCACGGTAGGGCTAAGGTACTATGGAGATGAGGGACGATGTGAGGAGTGATTTAAAAATACAAGGAAAATAAATAAGGAAGAAATTAAGGGATGGAGGAAATTAAGGAGGGGGATGTAAAAGGAGGAGGGGAAAGTACGTAGCTAGTGATACTTTTGAGATGTAAGCGATACTTTTGGGGTGTAGGCGCGGACGACAGTTTCGAGGCGTAGGTGGAGGTACTTTTGATAGAGGTACTTTTGAGGCGGCGACGGAAGACGACGCGAATTAAGGAAATTATGGCAGAAAAGAGAGATGGAATTAGTCATAGACGAAGGGGGATTCAGAATGAGTCGTTCTGGAAAAGATCATGGCCTGGAGAAGGACGGGGCTTTTTCTGATGTAGATTCGGAAGGATTCCGAGGACCAGCGCCCAACACCCTGAATGATGGAAGGAGGAACTCCATTCGCAGCAAGTGAAGTCGCGCCCCCGGCGCGCATGGATTGGCCGCCAACGTCGGTGTCGAAAAACCGGCGAAGCCGAGTGATGAACCAAGAACGGGTGGGTACTTGGCCGTCCTGTCGAAGCCAAAGGGCGGTGCTGAAAGGGAGGTGGAAATCGCGAGAGCGGAGGTAGTTGCCGAAAACGGATAAGGGGTCACGGGAGGAAGCGTCCTTGAGAATAACAATCCAGTTGCCTTCGAAGAACTTGTCGGCCTTATGGCCTGGCAAGAAAAATCGAAAATCAGTTGGAGAAAGACGCACGGAGCTGCGGCGGATGACTTTGCGAGGATCCCGAAGCGCAACGTTGTCGGAATAAGCCATTTCGCCCAAACGAAGGAGGCCGAAGAAGCCGGTGAAGAGCATGGCGACGAACAGCAAGTCGTCGTGGTCTTGGGAATTGGAGTAATGAGCTTTGACGACGTCGAGGTCTTCGACGGTGAGGGCACGCTTGCGAGAAGTGGGGGAACCACGAAGACGCAGGCAACCGGTGAGAGTACGAGAAACTAAAGCAGAGTTGCGATTCTCCCGAATGCGAGGGAAGTACGGCTCGAGTTGGTTGCAGATGCCGGATAAGTAAGTGCCGACGGAAGTTGGACGGATGTGATGGCACATGAAGACAGTGAAGAAACTGAGAGTGTCGGGGTTGGGATCGAGGGGGAAGAAGTGAATGCGAATGAATTCGAGATAAGAATTAAGGGCCGAATTGTAATTGCGCTCGGTTGAGTTGTCAATAGCCTGACCGAGCGCAATAGCACGTTCGCGAACAAGACGCTCGCGGCTCCACGCCGCCCGAAGGGGCTGACGAGAGCGAATGGGTTCCAAGTTCATTTTTTGTACGGCCCCAGCAATTCATGAGGGGGTGTAAAGTCATCCTTAATATATAGACCGGGATGAAGGTCTCTAGCCTTATCAAACTGGAAGCGAGAAAGCGCGTCCGCGACAAGGTTTTCACGGCCAGGGATGTGGACAACGCGAAGTTGGTGTGAGGTACGGAGAAGGATGTCGACGGCGAATTTTAAGATAGGGTTGTAGCTGGGGAGAGCGTGGAAGGAGTTGAAAATGGAGACGGTGTTGGTGCTATCGGTGTAAATGACAAGACGCATCGGCTTGTCCGGCCAACGCGAGGCTTCATGGAGAGCGCAAGCAACGCAGAACGCCTCGAAGAAGAAGATGCAATCGCTAGGAGGGTTGGTAGGGACAGGAGCGTAGAACGCTACATTTTGGGCGGGGAACCAAAAACCCATACCATCTAAACATGCGTCGCAATAGACGAACATGTTAGCGTCGTCGATGGACCAGTCTAGGGCGGAGATGATATGGACCCCGGAAGACTGGGCGATGTGGTGCGCCGCCCAGTTAAGATCTGCACGAACGAGGCCATTCACGCGAATGAGTTGACCCTGGGCAGTTTTCGAGTTGATTTTGGCGTAGACATTGGAGAGGGAAGGACGGAGGAGCGGGAAGACATTGAAACTCCAGTTCATCCAGCCCGAAAGACGTTGCCAGATCTTTAGGGCGAACCGAGGATTCTTCCGGTCCGTATAGTCCGTGAATTTCTCGATTTCCTTCAGGAGATCAATCTTCTTCTCCGGAGGAAGTGTTAACGAGAAGGAATTCGGGTCGACGGAGATGCCGATGATGGTCAGAGGGGAGCCGTGAACCTGCTTGCGTTCCTTGTGAGGAATGCCGAGCTCGTCCCAGAGGAGAAGCAAGTCACGCTGATTCGCTGGTAGGAGTTTGTTGTAAGGGGGGTAGAAGGCGACGTCGTCGAGTTTACATGGGGCGAAATTGTCATCAGAATAGGCGAGGAGGAATTCAATAAGTCGGACGTAGCGAGCAATCCAGACCACGAGACCCATAAACGCTATCCAAATGCACCCGGAGCCCCTCCCACCAAATGCATTGCAACGGTCGACATATCGTTCACCGTCAATGGTATTGATCTGCTTGATCTGCCAAAAAGGATGAACAGGCATGAGGCGATACGCCTCAGCGACGTCTGACTTGAATAAGGTGAAGACGGTGTCGGGGAATGTGTGGCGCATGTATAGCAATTCATCGCCGAGGTGACGCATGTTATCCAAGGGATACCCTCGAATGCGATCACGAGGAATCATCGAATTGAGTGAATAACGCCCTGCCGACTGATTGGTAACCATACGAAGATCGGTGGAGTCGGACTTAGGGACGCCATGGATGGGCATGCTATACATCCCAGGAAAGAGTTCTGTCCCAAAAGAAGGCGAGAAACGTCCCTTCTTTAGTTTCCGAGATCTATTTATAGATTGAGGTTATACAAAGTCATTTGGGTGGAAAAGTTTTGGGAATTTTTGAAATCTATTTATAGAGGTACCCAAAAAATGAAGAAAACGCGTGACCTCACGTGACCTGCGTTGTCTGTACCATTGATTATGTAATGCTCTCTTTTCCCAGCCCTGTCGGAACACGCGCACTACCGTCGCAGGACCTGTTACTTTTCTAATGACTTCCTTACTTCGCAGTGACATATTTAGCAATAGTCTTTTACTCATCAGTGAGTATAAGACTTTCTTTCACTCTTCCCATGAGCATGAGTAATCACTCATTTAACGTAGTTGACGCTGCTGGCTTTGGTGCATACCCTACTCCGTGTTCCTCACTGCTTGTTTAACATATCCTGACTTCTCTCCTAGATTTTTTTCAAGCATATACATTTCATCACAAAATCTACCATTCACTTCATCTTGGTCCAAGAAGCGCAGATGGTCGCTCATGGGATATCGTCACACCCATGTACGTCACTGACCAACCCTCCTTCATTAACTGTGCTTGCATCGTGCGTCGCTCTCATGACTTAAGCGGCGCTAATTCACACTGCCAAATCCTATCTCAGATTGAAACCAACATCTCCCCTGTCCTTCTACTCTGCATTATGAAGAATATCGAAAACTACCGTTGGACGCGCTGCCTCAGCTCCTGACGGACCGCGGCTGTGGATGTGGATATTGTGTTCTACAGAAGTGATGTGGTAGATACGAGGCCCAGCAAAGATCGAAAAACCCTGGACAACCCAAAAGGACAACTCGTGGTTCCCCTTCCTAGCATGGTGGTGCGAGAGTTTGTGCTCCAGCCTTATGAGTAGGTATTTTGATATCCCATTCTCAACAGCTCCCATCAATAACTATGCAGTATGACTCCCAATTTTGTTCACAGGGATCCCCTTTGGACAATGGAAACTACTGGACGATCTCCCGGAAGAAGACCTCTTGATGCACAGAGTCGTACCTTCCCCTTGTTACCCATTACCAACAGATCAAGCCTGGCCTGATGGTGTACAGAGTGCATTCCCGACTCTAACCCGCAACAACTCCCCAACCCTACAAAAAAGTTCTTGTTGTCATACAGCGCGTACGGCGGTGAGTCGATCATCCTATCATCACGAAGAAGAGACCAAAACACGGCCTGAAAGACAGCTACGGACTACACTCGAAATCAGCGGACACTGAAGCTTCGATCATCAATATTGGTGTTTACTTAATGAAACCTGGGGCCAACTTTGTTTCAACAGACGACATTCTATGGTCCAGATGAAAGCTCTCGCTTGTGATTGCCATTCCTGTCATCCTTGTGCACTCGCGACGCGATGCTGGTAACAACAAAGACTATGACATGTAAGGCGCAGGGCCGGGAGCGGTTATAGAGTATGGGGTATCCAGACAGAGCTTGGCGACAAAATTGAATGTATCGTCAAAGGCAGGGGTGGCATTTGGCGCTGGATATTCATCATGGAGTCGGATGGACCCTGATGTCGGATTCAGCTAAACTGTGGAGGGGAATCCGGAAGTTTTCAGGGATGCGTCGAACATTGTCACCAATGTGAAATACAAGGCAATTCATAGTCTTTGCCGCTGCTCACACTCTACCCTTGAACTCACGTCAGCCCACTTTCCAGTACGATTTCGAGGTCCACCTCGAGTACAACACCTTCCTACGTTGCCAGTGGCATCCGTGTTTGACTGCTGCACACGAACCATTCAATATTCATGAGTTCCATTCCTCTGTCTTCCGACCTTACGCCAACGCCGGCAGCCGCGACCACCAGACCCTGACCACGGCACATGAAGTGCATGTGTTGCAGGGCACACATTATGGCTTCACCCTGCTGCCACGGCCCTGGAGAGCACTTGTCCAAAGGTGCCGGCGGTCGCTGGAAGGCTCCTCACAGAGCTTCCTTCTGCTATGCCTTCAATGGCTCTATGTCGTGCGCGAGTTGACTCCGCGTTTCTAAAGAACCTGTCCGTCCTGAGGACCGAACTGCCACCGCACTGCTCGTCAGCGGGCTCGTCCACTTCGACGGCTGTCTGAACTTGGCATGTGCCCTGCACCTGGTATTTCTGGCCTCGTGGCAGGTGCTATCATATGGATCTATCTAAGTAAACGAAGGTGTCGAGGCCCTTTTTAAGTGGGTCCCCGGTCGACGTCTTCATCTTCCTCCATTGCCCAATCGTATCCAGTGTAATGGCAGCCCGTTTACACCTACGAGGGGTCCCTTCATGGAAATCATTCCTGGGTCCCATCCTCGCAAGACGGGATCCCGAGAATATGGTGGTTGGGGGGAAAGAAATGAAGAAGTCGTTTTGCGGCCTCCGTCAGACTTATGTATTTCGCGCCAAGTTCGCTCTGAAATAAGAGCAAACAATGGCTTTGAAAGGAAATATTCTGTTGAGATGTCCATGACGATACAAAAGCTTGAGTCGGACGGATTTCACATGTCTATTTGATGAAGTCAACAAGAAGTCAATTCATGAAGTCATCTCCAGTTCACAACATTGGCTGAACTTAACCACAAACCATTGGATGAGTTAGGGCCTGTTCGGCAACCAAACCTGGGTCAGGTTTGGGGTCAGGTTTGCTTACATAGACATCATGTGACCGTTTCGGAAACGACCGTGCGCGCGTCGCGTCGTCCACGTTTGCTTGGTCGAGCTTGCTTGGGAGTTTCGAGAAAATGCTAGAATTTGATTTTTAATACCTTGCTATTCACTTTTTCTTCTCAAAATTTCCAGGGTCAAAGTAAAGTATTTCTAGTATACCGATGCGAAATAAGAATCTCGAAATCCCTGATAAAACTTTCAGCGGAATGAAGCCGGACTCAGAAAGTGTTAGAATCTGGGACTTTTGAAAAACTCCGCGACAAGCCGCGACAAACACTCGGGAGAAAATCTTAAAATGTATTTTTTTAATACCTTCTTGTTGGCTTTGGCTTCTCAAATTTTGGGTAGGACAAGAAAAAAACCTATAGTATATTAATGCAAAATAACAATGTAGAAATCCCTAAGGATGCTGTCAGCGGAATGAAGCCGGTCCAGAAAGCGTCAGAATTTGTGAGTTCTAAAATACTGCGTCACATGTGCTCGGTTGTTTCCGAAACGATCACATGATGTATCTGTAAGCAAACCTGACCCCAAACCTGACCCAGGTTTGGTTGCCGAACAGGCCCTTATGTACAACAAATGATTGTTTTGGGGTAGATTTGGCTCGATTGACTACCGTTTGGCTTGAATAGGCTCAATTCCGCCTGACCGACTTTTCACTGGGCTTGAAGCTTGAAGCCCCCAGATCTAGATCTCGGTCACGCCATGCTCGCAATGGCCCATACTCGCACGTCTGTATCACGCTGGTCCCGAAGGAAATTGGCCTCAGTGACGTCGACCGGTGTGGGGAAAGACTCGTCCACAGTGTCGGGATAAGATCCGAAATTGGTGTCGGCCCATGGCCAAAACCCATCTCGAAGACCGCGGCATACAGAAGCGACAAAAGGGCGATTTGGGTGCGTGGACAGTAAACGTTCGAAAACATCGACTTAAATTGGTGTAACGATGGCAAAGAGTGACGGGTTGTCGGCAATTGTCTTTGAAACAACGGGGTTCGCAAGCTCAGATAAAGGTGGAGATGGTAGAGGTCGAGCATGCTCTGTCCATTCAGCGGTGGAATAAGAAAGGGTGTCGTCGTCGTGCCATAAGTTGTAACGGAGGTATTTAGGCCTGGCTCCGTGAATCGCGTCCGTCCTTGACGCAGTCACGCTCGCCGTGCCCCGATGAACCACACCGCTTACAGGTGTGCACGAAACGGCAGGTGGTTGGGTAAGGACAGGAGCGTCCGACGGCGTTGAACCTTTCACAGATTTCTGAACTAGATTTGGTGCCTTTCCGTGCCGATGATCGACCACGCGACCCGGAACCAGATGCTGATTTACTTCCACTGTTGGCTTCAATCCCGTCTGGGGCGACGATGGCGGAGTGGAAGCGCTGGAACAGGTGGAAATCCGTGAGCAAGTGACGTTGTCCCCCTGCGACGAAATTTCGGATGGCAATGTCGAGCATAATGATCTTTCGATGCGCGGAAGGTTGTTTGGCTGAGAATTCGGATCGGATGTAAGTGCCGTATTCTCTGAGTTCTTTGGCGCGATGAGGGAATGCGAGTATCGTAGCTTCTGAGACGTCGTCCCAGGTAGCTGTCCAGTCGCTCGCCGTTTGGATCTTCTTTGCAGGTTCTGGATTTGAAAATCGGATTTCACATGGTCCCACGCGTCCAAGGTCGTCTTTAGGAGGGAGAACGTGGTGCAGCTGGCTGAACACGGCGTCGAGGTTGACGGCCGTACCGCAGATGATGGAATCCCACTCTCCGGGAGGGATGCTGGTAGGTGCAATCCCTGAGATGATGACTTGTCGTCTAACCCAGTTTGGGTCCCTTTCGTAGGTGTAGAGGAGTTCCTGGGTTTTTTGGCAGGAAACTGGGGCTGTGTCTCGGGCCGCAGTCTCTTCCTTGAACCATGGAAGGTCCGACGATTTGAGCTTTCGTTTCTTTCCGCTAGATCTTTCGCCGACGATGCCTTGTCCTCCAAGCTCACCCCCCTCATCCGATGAATCGTGAGATCTTCCGCGCTTCTCTCTGGATTCCATTTGCTCGAGGAACTCATCAATGGCTTCGTCTTCGGTTTGACCGGCAGGTTGGTTCCCACCGGCAGGCTGGTTCCCATTCTCCCCATTTCCTTCTCCAACATCCTTTTCCTGGTTTGATAACCCAACTGCAGCTCGTTTCCCTCGGCGCCGAGCACACTTGGCGAGAAACTCGACAGACTCGATAGTGGAGAGGAACTCCTCGAATGCGAGCTTCTTTTCGGTGGCATTATCTCCCTTGCAATATCCGAGGAGCTCCTGGACTGTAAGGATAGCATCTGCTTTTGTGACTTCTCCTTGTCTATACTGCGCAATGACTTCTTCCTGTTTCTTTGCGAGACCGACGTCGAACGAACATCCGATGGGTAACGGCTGCGATCCTCCGACACTCGGAGTTTGGATCGTTGTGCTCGTGCTGGCTGGCGTCTGTACTGCGGAATTTCCAGACGTTCCAGAAGGCTGAGCTGATTGGGGGGCGACTCCTCCGGTTCCCCCGAAGAACGATCTGTAAGGCGGTTTATCAGGCTGACTTTGTCCCGCATTCCTTGTAAGTCCGGGTCCATGAAGCACGGGTCCTTGTTGGGCTCCCGTTCCAAATTCGGGTCCTTGCTGAGGATTGGGGGAATTTGGGCCATGTTCACCAGTCATAGGAATATGTCTCAATAATATATGATGATTTCACCAATACGATGGATTTATTAGAGACAGAAAGAGCATGCAAGGCTCTGTGACTGAGTACATAGGGAGGAACAATCAATGAACAAGTTCCTCCCGGGAGGAAAGTGGTAGTAGTTTGACACGCCGCAAACTCATTTTCAGCTGCTTCAGAATTGAGTACTGACCGAGAATGAACGAATAGCGGCTTCAGTCAAAGTTCGAAGCTGTTTTTCATGTTCCACACGTCTATCTACTCTAGGGACCAGGAGGGTGTACCAAATTTAAACTCCGACAAACTCATTTACCAGGCGGCCCGTCTCGATGCAAGTCATCGATGAGGCGAAAAACATGAAAGATACTCTATTGTTGGATTATTACACTTGTTAGGCACTTTAGCATGGTATAATCTGGTATAATACAGAGACAGAAATCTTAATATTTTGGGTATTTTCTCGATCTATTTTTAGCTCCCTCTCTACAAGCCCATAGCCTGTCATATCCCATAGCCCCGGCGGTCCACGGAGGGGTATGGGTTAAGGCAAGTTCGACTGTATAAGCTAGGTCCTGGAACGAGTACCGCCAACCGATGTCATCACATGCGGCTCCTGCCGCGTACGGGACGATCTGTCCCTGTGGGATTCTCGGGATACATGTACATGGGGCCACGTCGTCAAGTGCCTTATCAACACTTCACCTGGATTCCCGCCTCAAAGCACTGACTGTAGCGTGCTATGGGCGTTTATTCCACAGCTGGATTCGATCGAACAACGAGAAGACGTTGTATATCATCACAACCACGAGATTTGTGACAAACGCCCAAAATTCCTCAGTAGCAGCACATTGGCAGTCGATTTTTACCTCAATGCGGATACCTTCACACACCACAAGGGTCCTCGCTTATGTTTTCGACTCTGATCATTCCTCCGCCCTCTCTACCTGCTTCCTGATGCAATCAAGGCCGTACCTGGCAAGTAAGCTCAGACTATAAGATGGTGTATCCATCATTCGACATCATCAAAACCGTTGGGCCGGTAAAATGCGTCTCCTCCTTGTTGCTTTCCCACTCTTTCTGTCCTTTCTCTTATCTCGCGCAGCCGATGCAGCAGCTGGCGCTCTTTCTGCAACTCTGAAGTTAACTCTTAAATCCAAGGACGGCACAAAAATTTATGCAGAGGCTACGGGAAATAAAAACGGCCCTCACGTCATTTTCGCCCATGGACTCGCCTGCACTAATGCCGCATTCGATCCTCTGTTCAACGACAAGTCCATGACTTCCGCGCTCTACATGGTACGTTCTCGACGCTCAAAAAATCGCATTTCTAACTCGCGACACGGCTGGTAAATTTAGGTTCGATACGATACCCGTGGTCACGGCCTTTCTGGCAAACCGTTGACCCCTGACTTCTATACCTCTGACCGCTATGCCGATGACATTAAGGCCATCATTGCCGCTTTCAGACTCAAGAAGCCGTTTTTCGCTGGATGGTAAGGGCTGTCTTCGGGCTCGAAAACGTCCAAATTACTGATTAGAGACCATGCAGGAGTTTAGGTGGTGCGATAGGTGCAGATATTGCGGCGAACTTCCCGACACCTCTTCCCTTCTCAGGGCTCATATGGCTTGCTGGCCTTCCATACATTGGTGACATCCTTCCTAAGGTTGCAACTCCAAAGGTTCTAGGCTTCCTGCCAGGACTACAGTCAACCATCGATGGGACCCTGGCGCTGCAGACCAGAATCGACTTTGTCGAATCATTATCATCTTCAACGGCAACCGTCCCCTATGGTACTAAACTCGCATGGGTAGGAAGCGCGGTCTATCTTCCACCTGCTGCCGCCAGCCTGGCGCTGGGCCGCACCCAGGACCCTTCGAAACTTCTTGCGGAGGGGAAAGCTGGCTGGCCGTTGTTGATCCTACACGGTACAAAGGACTTGCAGATAGATGGGAACGCTGTTATCGGAAACATGGCTCCCCTTTTCAAGAACGTTGAAACTCATCTTCTTCAAGGGGCCGGTCATATCGTATTTTACGATGACGAGGCCCGTGTAGCGAAATACATCCTTGCGTGGACTTCGCGCATTGCCCGGACGTCGCCTTACTAGTTGTGTAGGTGATTTGCATTATTTTCGGTCGAGTGATGACTCATTTTCTGTCTACTGTCAGTGCAACCACCACCTTACCCACTGTCGTTACTGTGACTTTACTGTTCTGATTCGTCGTGTTACTCTACTAGGGTTGGAAGAGCGTCTTCCTTGTACAAGCGGCGGACAACTTAAATATCGTCCGGTCCTCAACCATCTGCTCCTTAGACTTGACAGCTAATGAACGCATGTATTAATGGCTGTGAGTGGAGCCTCTGGACGTAACTCTGTTCGTCTCTAAGTAGCGTGCGGAGGATCCCTTTGAAGTCGTGAGATGGATGACTTCATTTCACAACATTGAACGGGGGTGTTGATGGTGGAAGCCCGGACAACAGCTACTACGAGCTAAATCACTGTCCTCCCGGGAGGTTCTCAGCGGTCGTCGCGAAAGAGGAAGTGACAGGACGAGACGGACCGTGTTGTTATGGATGCGAGGTTCCCAGTGATATTTGTGATTTCCTGGGGTCCATGGAGTTAAGTGACTAGTTAGCCGACTCGGATTCGGAGTATGTCTTCCATCTTTTTGACCATTGCACATGTTTCTCGACATCGGTGGCTAACTGTGGCCAATCAAAGTCCCCATTTGCAGTGGCTGATGATAGAGGTAGTGAGCAGAGAACCCGAGGAGACATGGCGATCGGAACAGAAGGTTACCTTCAGGGAAGGATGGACCCACTGGCATCGATACATCCTGCTGACAAACTGCTCCAAATTCTCCGTTGGCTCTGATCATGCTGTCCAACCCTTCTGCAGCATTGACACTCGCGTTACGGGCAGCGAGTGACTGCCGAAGGGCAGAGCACCACTTTCCGAACCAGTGGTCTGTGTCAATGACCTGCTTATGGGCATCGACAACGAAGAAGTCCCATTCTGGAGCTGGAGGAAGCCGCCTGTCCGTAAGGCAACTGACATCGCGCTAATCAATGATGCGTAGTTAATCCCTTTCGTCAGTTTGAGGTAGGTATGTTCGGGGATCCGTGGAGGGGGACTCACCCATGGCACTCATGCGACCATTTACAAGATCGAATTGATTTCGGTACATGTGAAGACCTTTGTTAGCGTCGCACTATCGATCATGGACCATCGATGTCGATACATGGTTTGGTACATACTTTTGCTTACCACGTCAACACTAAGAACCAGTTGAAGATTTCCCTCGTTCGCTAGGTGTAGTTTGAGTTTCAAGAGCACAGCTTACGGTAAGTTCTTTTGAGCCAGCCTTTGGTTGCTCTAGTTGATATACTCCTACAGATTCCGGTGGACGTCCGACGAAGGCTTACCCAACATCCATTGGCGCAACATCTAAGCCAACTAAGTACTGGGCAGTGAGGAAACTCTGTGGCCACGTCCATAGCGCTGATCTTTTGACATCAAAACAAACAGGATGGGAATGTTCGAAAAATGGCTTCACCATGCACCAGTACCACATCCGAGGTCTAAGACAGCCTTCTTACGGCCAGTTAGAGGGGCAAGATGTTCCTTTACGGGTCCGATGTAGTTGCCTCCGATAAGCATTTCCAAGAGAACACGTTGATTATCTGGGAGGAGTCAGACTGTCAGAGAATCAGCCTTACGATGATGCTAGTGATGACCTTGGCCGGCTCCATAGATAGAGTTACAAGCTTACTCAAGCGAGCGATTTCTTCATTATTTACCGGCAGTTGTCATATGTCTTTGCGAGTGGGTAGGAAGAAGTGGGAATTCCGATGGCGGGAATTGGACGGAAACTGGGAAAGACGGCTTCAGAACCTGTGGTGGCACGGTCATGCTTTATGACTCACCGAGTCAAAGTTTGCAATGTAGTTTCCGCAGCCGCAGAGCTAGAGACATAAGGACGAGCGCGAGGGAGAAGGAATGTCGGTCGGCACGAGGATTAGCGAAGCACCAACGAAGCACGGTGAGCATGGGTATACAAATGATTAGGTGGGAACTGAACTCTTCTGGTGTAAGGTGGAGGTTTATGTATCTGGAGGCTGTAAGTCTCTTGGAAACTCTTGGAATTGAATTAATGTCGCTGCTATGCTTAGCCCCACGAAAGTACAATAAGGCGGAAGTTTTGCCACCATCCCATATGTTCAATACCACGAGTGCGGAATTGTCTAGAGATTTGGGAACTGAAACTGGATAACTCCGTACGGCCGTGAGAGTGGAGCTTTGGAACGGTTGCATACATGCCCTGGACTATGGGTCGTAGGTAAGTAGTGTGAGTCAGAAAATCCGATGATCGACCTCGGTCCCCAGTGTCCGGGAGGTGAGAGAGGGAAGAGGCGAGAGAATCATAGTGGCAAGATTTCATGAAAAACGCAGGCGTTATGTAGCGTATCTTCCAAGAGTCGTGAATTTATTGGACTTACAACATGCCCCTGCGCGCCATGGCTTTTGTTAACGTTGTACCTTAAATCAAGCGATTGAAGCCACATGGAGTAAGAGTGGCTTTAGTGATCGGGTCCCATCCCAAGTTCGGGAATCGGCGGCGGTCATACTTGGGTCATACATACCAAAGGACGACGTTCACCATCGCAACCTAAGGCTACAGCACTTCTCGTACCATCAATTCTCACAACTTTGGCACTTATTCTCGCCAATGTCTCCACCTATGACGCCAGGACACCTATTCTCGGCCTGTACCATACGAATCACTCCCAATGCAGCATGACCATACGGTGCATACTTCCACAATGTAAGATCCCTGCAGCTCTGAGTGCCGATCCTTACCATTAACTGCTACAACATGCTTCTGAAGATCAATCCTGTCATACTTGATGCTGATATCATGCAGTTCTCAGATCAACATCTCGATTGTTTTGATTTTTACTCAGGGGGAGCTGGGGTGAGTATCGAATCCCCCGGAGACAACACCAGAAAAGGGATGGTTGTGTCCAAGTAAAACTTCCGTTGCTTACAACCTGCCGTCGGCTGCAGTAATGCTGCATGGCAACTCTACAGTACGGAGTAACAGGACAGCTTCATAACCCCGAACTGTCAACTGGTCTCTTAGCATTGATAACTGAGTGGCGATCGCAGGCAGGATGCTCATGTTACCACTATACAAAAACTCAGCAGAGGCGCTTCTTTTGAGTGAAGGAAGCATCGGGCGAGTTTGTTGAAAAAGTATTGATCCAACCTTCGTCAAGCGGGCACGATCTTATGTCGACTTCTCTGATATCATTCCCATCAGAATCTGGGACAGGACCTGGGATCTGTCCTTCATAAAGTCGCGGCCCTCTTTCGGTGTCAGCTCCGTACACCTCTCAAAACTATGGCAGCCGTTTCCCCCATAACGGTAGACTCTGTGAAAGGTATGTGAGGTCTCCCGCCCTCTTCAGCAACTAACAATATCATTTCCTCGCAAGCTATTGGATTGGCTGGACCGATCACTGCAGCTGTAGTGACCTTGGTGCGCTTGTTCGAACGTACTCGGAACAGAAAATTCGGTTACGACGATGGGTTCGCTGCACTCTCTTTGGCGATTCTCGTCGTCTTCGTCGCAGGTCTTTTTATTCATTTGGGTGACCCAAGTAAGTAGGATGACCTAGCATCGACCGTTCGTTAACAAGCCCATTTAGCCCACCTCTCCTACACAACTCGGGTGGGTATGTACTATGTCTTATCACAAGGTTTCTACGGAGTCATATGGTATATGTTTATGTGCTTCTGTGGCTTTGGACTACTGCTGAAGGTTGAGACAATGTAGGACTGCCAGATTGTCAATCCTTTTCTCGATCGTTCGAATAACCCCTCCAGGGAACACCAAGAAGATCTTATATGGCTTAGTTGGCTCCTTCGTACTTCTCTGGGCCATCCTTTTTGCCCAGGTATTCTGGGTATGCGAAAATCAACCTCTATGGAAGGTGGGTAAGACAATATATGTCCGACAATTACCCCGCCGAATGCCTTCGTTTGCTAGGACACACCTGCTCCTCAATGTGCACTTGGGAGAAACGTCGCCATTGCACAGCTCATTAGTAGGCCCTCCCTATCGAGTCTTGGCTTTGAATCTGAACTTCACGACCACCAGGCGATATCTATGCCGATGCCTCTCTAATCGCTGCGCCTCTGAGGCTCCTCTGGAACTTGGGTGTCGCACGAGCCCAACGAAATCGCTTGCTCTTGGTGTTTTCATCCAGTATCGTCACAGCCGTGGCGAGTCTCATCCACGCATACTACGTTCTCCGGGTTGGAGGACTGGACGAAGTGTTTGTCGCTATCGTGGAGGTGCGTCAACTTTGGTCGATGACCGATTCTTCCAGCTGAAGGTCCTCTAGGATTGTGTATCTCTATTGGTTTGCAACCTCGCCGTTATAGTAGGACTGGTTGCGCGTGTCGTCGAATCTCGCGGTGGCAAATCTCACGGATTAAACTCAGAGAGTTACGGCATGAGCCGTTCCAAGATAACGACCACCGGCGGTGTAGGAGCACGCTCTGTTGAATTCACCTCGACACGTACTGTCGATGATGGGCTCAACGTCAAGGTCGTCGATATACACACGGGTCCTTTCGGCGATTCTACATACCCAAAGGACGGAGATAAGGCCTTCCACTATCCCAAACATCCTTACCAAGATAACGGCTACGCCTAAAACACACGAGAGGTGGTTTAAGGCTTAACAAGCCATCGGAAGTAATTTTATATACTTATTCGCTCCTTATTACCTGCACTGATGTACCATAGTGATACATCAAAGTCTGCTAGACCGACCAATATACCTGTACTTCCATGACTTTCGAGAGAGGACGCGAACGAAACATAAAATTAGCGATCTTGGCTCCCTAGGACGGGACATGAAGGAAAGTTATATTGGCCTAAAATAAGTGAATGAAAACACGATTTTAACAACTTTTTGAATGAGCGGGAACACTGTTGAATTTTCTGGGTATGTGCTTGTCAACCGCGACTTGTAGGGCTCATTATTATAAGTCAGGGTCACATAAATACATGCAGTATGCAACGAGATACTCCAGTCCGTTACTTATTAAACCTCTTGAGACAAAGTATTCAGCACCTTCATTTTGTCCCAAGAGGTCCCTGGACGGTGCTACAGGTATACATCGGTCAATGTCGCCAAGGCCAATGTCGCCAACCACTCTCATGTCCATTTTCCATCATGGGTTCAACAAAGCCACGGAAAGTCCATGGTCTACCTTCTTCCTCTCTGCAAAGTTCACGATTGCTTTGATCCTGAGACCACCGCATACCGTAACCTTCTGGTACTCGGATTTCGTACACCAATATTTGATGTGGAAGCCAATGTAAATTCCGCCATGTCGCACCATTCATCACTTTCCAAAAGAGCGTAACCGCCTTTTCATTGATAACGGACACTGGTCCAGACGGCGTGCCCCACCATCCAGCACTCGCCTCCCTTCTATCGTGTTCGTCCTCTTCGGCGTCGTCAGATTCCAAGGTCTGCGAGCGGTGGAAGTGTTTTGACCAAGCACGTGCTCCAACGAAAAGCCCGACTTTATTAGGCACAAGGAAGGCAGCAAGGCATAACTCCGGAGTAGGAGGTGTGGCACCCAATGCAGAGCCTACGGTATAAGCGAGGCCATAGGATAGGTGGACAAAGAGTGGAGTTTTTCTAGCTGCGTCGGATGGTTCTTCGGAGTGCGTACGCAGATATTCGGTAACCTTTTCGCGCTCAGCGGCGGCTGAAGAGAGTTCTTCCATTCCTTGACAGTGCGGTGTCTCCATTGAAGGGGATTAACGTTATCAATCAACGGCCAGCTTCAGTGATGTGCGCCGCAAAGATCGCCGCGATCGTTGCATGATCGACACCTATCGAGTGGTGTTGATGTCTATTTGGATTAGTTGCTATTGGCCTCTCTACAGATCTCTGTCTGGACTCTGACCAGACTCTGACCACGATATGCAGGGATTCAACAAGTAAGTTGCATTGTTATATTCACACTTGGAAGGCTGACAGCGTTGTATCTAGGTACTACCCCCCGGATTATGATCCCTCCCATGGTAGTCTGAACACTTACAGAGGTGAGTAAACGTTTCGAGTAAAGTGTGACCACCGTAATAAGTGTCAGGCAAACATGCCTTGGGTGATAGGGCTCGGAAAATTGACCAAGGAATCCTGATAACGCGGTTTGAGCTGCCTTTTAATATCTGGTGGTGCGTTCATGTCGCGATCTATGCCTCATTCAGCCTTATTGACGCATGCATTACAGCGGAACATGCAATAACCACATTGGCATGGGTGTGCGGTACAACGCAGAGAAGAAAAAGATTGGCAACTATTACTCCACCCCCATCTTCTCATTCCGATGCAAATGTCATCTGTGTGATGGTTGGTTTGAAATCCAGACCGATCCTAAGGTAAGCCTACTGATTCCTCGTCTTCTATGGAAAATGACGTCTCTTTCTCGGTAGAATACCCGCTATGTGGTAGTGTCGGGGGCGAGGCAAAAAGACGAAGATTGGAATCCTGAAGAAAACGGCGGCTTCGCTGTACACGGTGCGTATTTGAGGCACCAGCAGCAATCATAAGCACGCGCTAACGGCGTCTGCAGATACGGAAGGGGCAGCTGCTCCAGTGGATCCACTGGCGGCGCTCGAGAAAACCACGAACGCCCAAAACCACTTAACGAATGTCCAAGCACCCCGGATTGAATCGTTGCAATCCCTTTCCGAACAATACAACGCTGACCCATACGCCCTGTCTAATAAAGTCCGGAAACGTTTTCGGGAGGTGAAGAAGGTGGAAAAGCGGAAACAGAGGGCTGACGATCATATCAAAGGCCGTTATGGGTTGCCAGCCTCCTTGAGCCTGCTGGAAGAAGACGAGGTGTCAAGAAACGAAGCCAAGGAGAAGTGGGCACACGCCCAACGCGAGGTAGCTGCGGAAGAGATCAACAAGCGTCGGAGACTTGCTGTTGACATTGTCTCAATCCCATCATCGTCCTCGAAAGCCACCCAACCGCAGCGTCCCAAGTCAACATCTCGTAACCCACCGCCCAAAAATCCTATCGATTCATTAAGGGCGCGGATTTTGGAGAACACTGCTCGTCAGACCAATCCCTTTAAGTCCCAATTGACAGGGAGCAAGGACGATAGTCGCATACTCGTAAGGAAGTAGGACGTTAGCCGCCATGGTGCACCCCCTCGTCGTTTGTATCAACATGTCGTGTAGCTTTAGCCATCTTTCATTTCTTGTATACTTACATAATATGTATTGTTCGGACATCTGCTGGATCAGCAAGAAATCGATAGCAGTAAAACAACAGTAGGTAGTACAGAGAGCGCGTAACCAAGGAAAATAATAGTGACAACGACATCGGGTGGGGCGGGGGACGGGGAAGGTAAATATTTGACTCCAGAGAGGACCATAGGATAGAATAAACCAATAACACAGGTGGAATTATCGAGCAGGTGAAGTTAGTGAGTAAGAGGAATGAAAGACAAATAAGCTATGAACCTAATACATACAACTATGAACCGAAGATGGCCCATGGCTGTTCCTGTGTAGGCATCGGACTGTCCCATTTCCAATCTCCAGACTGGTAATATGCAGATTCCCCTCCGTCGATCTCCTTCCAAGGACCCAGACGTAGAAGATCTGGAAGCTCCTCCGTTTTCGGCTCCGTCGATGATAGCAATGCGTGATGTGCAGCGTCCGCTTCCGAGCCAGATTCGGGACTAGGGTTTGTGGATGATGATGGCACTAGCTCTGGCGTAGGTGCCTTCGAGTCGTCACCATTGTCATCGTCGATGGTTCCAAATGATGAGAAGTCGAAAAACTCGACGAACTCGTCGGCAGGCGGTTTTATCGAGGTCGATGGCATACTTGATTCTCCTAATCCACCGAAAGATGAGAGCGCTAGGGCATCCGAGCCCTCTGGAATAGTACCGTATCCCTTGAGAATCATGTCCAATGTCTCCGAGATATCGGAAGACAGCGACTCCTGCCCCTCTCCCGCCATCTTTATGAGCTCTGTCATCTGCTCCAAAAAGGCACTGGCATCTTCCTCTGTCTTGACATTCTCCACAGCCTCCGTCTTCTTCTTCAGTACGTCGCTGGGTGGCCCTTCCCACTCGGTCTTGATGCGTTTGGGTGGAGAGGGTTCGCTGGCGACGCCAGACCCAGATGCGACTGGACTAGCCCCGAAGTTATGAGGTGCATCCTCTTCGCGAGGGCGCTTGACATTACCACCGGAACTTGTGGTAGAAGTTTGCGCTTGCTCAGCAGCAGGCGGTGCAGAGGTCGATGCGGGTTGATTTTTGACCGAGGGACGACGTTTTGGCGGATTTTTGGGTTTCACTGGGGGCTTGCCCTTGGGAGACTTGGGAGCCTGTGGTGATGATGCGGTCTGAGTCGGGGTAACGGCACTGGGAAGGGGTGTGGATGCGGAATACGGTGGTGTGGGCGTGGAGACGGCGCCACCAGTCGTAGCGTTGGGTGTCGAGGCCGAAACCTTCTTCATCACAGGAGGAGGTCGAAGTGTTACGGGAGGGCGATTAGGAGGAGAGAGGGCCGATGTCATCTGTTGCTGGGGCAGAGACTGTGAGGGGGGTCGGTTCATCTCCGGGGTGGAATGGTTATTGGGTGGCATGTTAATACCAGGAGCCTGGAGATAGTGTTGCTGGGGTGGCTGCTGGCCTTGCTGGGGCTGGGGATTTCGGTTGAGGTTTGTCGCAAGGTAAGCCTGGACGGTGTCATTTGCACTGTGTACCTGCGCCATCATGTTCCGGAGAATGTCGAGGCCGACGATATATCGAGGGTTGGGGGTATTTAGCATGCCTCGTTGTTGGTTGACTGTCAAGATCTTAAATGGAGAAGGTTACTACACATAAAGAGGACAAAGAATCGTAACGCACGATGGCGATCAACTTCCTTATCAAGTCTTCGGACTTCAGGACATAGAAATACATCGGGAGTTTGGTGTCAATCTCCTGAGCAAAGTGGTGCAACTGTTGAAGCAGGTTGTTGAACTCCGCCCTTTGGTCCATAGGAACGTCGACGCCTCGCATGTTAGGCAAATCTAGCAGGCGAAGGACATTATTGATAAAGAAAAAAAGGAAACAAAGCGTTTACGGACTATTTGTCAGAAAATCCCTTTTGGTCTTCTGAATAAAGGCCATCGCTTGCTCCTTAGTGGCACGCATCAGATTATTGCCGTTCTGGGGGTGAGCATGCTGTTGTTGGGGGAGTTGGGGCTGTCGGTTGTCCATAAAGTTATTGCCCTGCATTGGCAACAATCCATTCTGCTGTTGCATAAACGGCGGGTGTTGACCAGAGGCTGGGGTGGCATTCTGAAACGGAGGACCTGTCAATCCCTGTCCGCCGTGTTGCTCAGAAGGGCGCAGTCCTTGATTCTGGAACTGCCCACGAAACATGCCCTGCTCCATCACGGTCCTCTGCAGATGTGCCCTGTTGTTCTCAACGAACTGGATGATCTTGTCCTGGACTCCCTGACGTCGGAGCTCTTCGACCGACTGATTCGCGTATCCGATGACCATCTGCATCTGATGTGCATTCATCAGGCGATTCTGGGGCTGCGCCTGAGACGGGCCACCATTCCCGTTCGCTGCAGCAGCTGCAGCTTGAGCCTGTACCGCCGCCGCCGCCTGCATCTTCCTCCTCGAGTCGATGACAGAGTTGATGTAAACCTGGTCGAAGCCCGCCAGGTACTCCTTATACACTTGGGCAAGGCGTTGAGCAACACCAGGCCCTGACTTCGCTGGTTCCGTGTCCGTTCCAGGGAACTGGACGAAGCCCATCCTTCCACCGATGACGTTCCATAGCTCCTTGTTATGGACCTATCGCAAGGATCAGTAACACACATACATATCACGAAGAATGCACCATACCTTGCCCCAGCCGCCCTCCTGCATGACGTGCGTATGTAGTAAGTAAAGATCAATTTCGCGCCCATCAACGTTCATCAAACGTGGTTCGTGTTTCACGTTTTTAGTCGCTGAGTAGCTCTTGTACGCGTTCTCAAACCTATGCTTCTCCAACGGTGGTAGCTGTTGCATGTTTCCTGAAGGTGTCGGTTGTGTCCCGACAGCCACCACAGAAGGAGGCGACGATGTAGCGCCATTGACGTTGATGGGGAACGGGAACTGCGGATTTAAATTCGGCGACATCTGGTTAGAGAATGGACGTCCAAGCGTCGGCCCTCCCACTCCACCAGGCGTTGGATGTTGTTGCGGATGCGATGGTTGTCCTGACGGCGAGCGGGAAACAACACCTGATGCTCCCAGATGGTTCCCTTGCTGGATTTGGGCGTGTATATTCGACGGGCTGGGTTGAATATTGGTTTGTCCTGTGGTCTGGTTGGGCGGTTGTCCATGAGCAATCTGTGCGTTCGCGTTAGGATTGAAGTTCCAGTTCCCCTGGCCTGGACCGTTCGCTTGTTGTTGTGCAACTTGCGCAATGGCACTCCTAATGAGAAAGAAGAAGGGAAAAAAAGCAGACACAGCGAAGTAAGTACAGGCGGCACGTCATGGGCATGAGAGGAAAGAAGGAGCATCGGCGTACATGTTAGCCCCCATACTCTGCATGGCCTGCGTCATCTTGGCTAGATATTCCTTCTTCTGCTTAATTTCCCCTGAGAGCGCACGCAACTTGTTCAGGAAATTTGGATCTGGCGACATGGGTCGCGAAGAATTCATTTGCGCGAACATTTGCTCCTGACCCTGGATGTGGGTACGGAGAGCAGTGGCTCGCTCGTTGAGCTCGACGAGGGTCATTCTACGCGGCTGAGAGGGTTGTTGTGGGTGTTGAGGCTGTGACGATGGTCCTCCTCCGATTGGATTCGGACCCTGGATATTGGGATGTGCGGGGGACGGACGACGATCGACCATTCCGGGTGTGAAGAGTTCGCCGGGGGAAGACTGATTCATGGTCTGCAGCTGCTGTTGATGCTGCGCCTGCTGCTGCTGCTGATGCTGCCGCTGGTGTTCCATACGCTGCTGTGCGAGATTGATGGGGTTGTTCTGAGGCTGGTTCTGCGCTAGCAAGAGTTCCAGTTGCCGGGTGACGCTAGGATTATTGTGGCCCGCCTGGTTCGCATTCGCTTGGAAGGCTTGAAGCATGGCGTTACGAGACATCGACTGCTGCATGGCGGGAGCGTTGGGTAGACCGGCGCCAGAGAAACCGGTCGGCATACTCGTCTGCTGAGACGAGTTGGAACCTGAGTCGAGAAAGGCAGCTTGAGGTTGCTGTTGACCACTACCAGCTCCACCGCCCATGTTGCCCATTTGTGCACCGAGGCCGAATTGCTGGTTATTGAGCTGCTGCTGTTGCTGTTGGCCTTGAACACGGGCGAGGTTCTGGCTTCTTATTAGATCCATCATCTAGAGCGTGAAGAACAATGATTTCATGGTTAGCCGGGGGATCGAAGTCATTTACGTAACAAAATCGGAGGGTGGGTGGGGTGTCGATAAGATGGAGGAAGACCGTGGAAGCGACTAGTGGAAAGGCATGGCTCACGATCGCGGGCAGCGCGAAACCGCATGCACTTATGCTAGCACGATGCGGCACAAGGGAAGGCCCAAGTCGTGGTGGTGGATACACATGGACCAGCCAATTGTTCCGGGTACAACGGGAGGCGGTGGGCCCAGCGACAGGGAGAATAAAAGTAATCAAAAATTCACCTGAGCATTCGCCTGTGAGTTCATATCACCACCGCCTGGGCGGAACTGCTGCATATGCTGTATCTGCTGCCACATACGCCCCTGGTCTGGAAAGCCAGGAAGCGGCGGATGAGCATCCTGTTGCTGCTGCTGCTGCTGAGCTTGCTGAGCCTGCTGCTGATTGAGCTGTTGCTGCTGCTGTTGCTGCTGCATGAGCCCGGGGTTGAAGTTTGACATCATGGGGTATTGGGATAGACGATCTGCCATTTATCCTGCAGCGACTGGGCAAGCGTGGGGATAAAGAGGAAGCTTCCTGGACCACTCGGACGTCGCGAAGGCAGGAGCGAGATCTCCTGCGTATTCCGTGCTGGCTCCGCGAGAAATGAGGGGGAGGAGGGGGGAATAGAGGATATTTTCGAGAGGCGCAGTGGTGGGAGCGAAACGAGGAGTCGCACTTCGGCTGTGGCTGACAAGATTCCATGTTTGCAACAGTTGACAAGTCCGACATAAACTATTATTTTCCCTGCTAACTCACAGTATGCGCCTCTGATAAGTCACTAAAGCCAACACCCCTATTGCACACCACCTCATGATCGTCCCATCTGACCTCCCCTGCTTCCTCTCCCTAATCCCGGCCAATCCTCGGCTTCCATACGGCGCCAGCGAGACATCCTCGCGCAGCCACAGACGGGCCTCGAACTCACGTTAACGACAAGGCTGATGACTCGTTGTTTCCACACGACAATACCCACCACTGCCATCCCAGCACCCCACGCACGGTCCACCCCTTGGACCTGACGCCACCACTGAAAACATCTGCTATCGTATTTATACCTATATTCCGAAACGCGTCTCGAAGCAACGCCGACCACCGCGGCCCTTTCCGAGTCGAGTCAAACAGACAAAGCAATCATTTTACCAGTCATCACCGACCTCCATCTTAGATGCTTGTCCGTCATACCTGTCAACCTCCGACAGTGCCTACGCCGCCGAAAAGTTGTGTCCGCCTCCGCCTCCGCAAGTCTGCCTTGTATCCATTCCAGCCGTATATAAACCTCGTCATATCCAAAGTTTGACCGGCCATCTTCTGATCCCTCTCGCTCCAAACCTCGGCCAACGGTATATATGGGTCATATCCGGCGCGTCCCAGTAACGGAATGCAGCACCGTGGACATAACCCGCCATGGAAATCGTTGCTCAAGATTAGAGTCTGCCGATCTCAGGCTTGGACAAATACTCCCGCTGCTATCTGTTAAACATTATAGATATTAATGTCCTCGGAGCTATGTCTATCCTGGTGTAGCAAATCCATAAAGCCCATCAATCATCTGAAGATGAGGCCTTATCTGCCGCGGGATTTCAGGTCCATGTGGACCTGGTACCAGGGAGTAGTATCCGGAGACCAAGAACATAAAAGCGTGAAGCATCCACATATACCCACTCAACGCCCAACCCGGCGAACTCACGAACCGGGGATCATCAAGATGTCCGACGATACCTTGCTAACCTACTTACAACAAAGCGCCCCAAATGCGGTATCTAGATTTCCCTCTCCCAACCCAGGCCCGCACCGGCAGTGGGCAGTAGAGAGCACATCCACACACGACGCACATCTTTGAACTACATGATCCACTGTGAGTAGCCGATGCGTTACGCGAGCTCAACGCGTTGCGCAAGGCCCACCCTGATATATCTTCGGTTCTGAAGCATCTTGTATCCTGGACAATGGGGACGGCGGGGGGAGGTAATACCTGCATATCGACCACCGCATTCGAGTGCGCTGCTCTCGATGGACTCGGATCCTTCTGTCGTAAAGCCCGTCTTGGCCCCATGTTCTCTCGAACACATCATCACCTTCCTTCCAGAGCTCGTGAGGATGCAGCCCAAAACAAAATGGGGCTTCTTGCCTCACATGGCCCGGCTTGCGACCCACGCTCACCTTCGGACCGACATGTATAGACCGTCTGTGCTGGGAGGCGCTAGCTATGTGCTCTGCATATCGCTCCTACCCCAAGCACGATTGCGTCAGGTGCGGGTCGCCAAACTGGGACGTGGGTCCGCCGGGTGGGCGTTCGTTATTTCCCGTCTTGGAGGGACTCATCCCGCATCCACACTATGTAGCACGCCCCTCGTCAGACAACTTCGCTGCTTGTTCACGTCCGATAAGTCCTGGACCTGGGACCTGGTGCTTCATTGCGGAGCCCGACAGGCAGCCGGAATAATCCTGATGGGACGGGTGTCACTTTAGCAAGACTTGATAAATTATGTATCTCTATGCGAACATGGCAATATTCTTCCAGTTCAATTTTTGACGTATCTTGGGAGTTTTCTTCTTTTAAGTACTTATTCAATGACAGCTATATTCTCAATTCCCAGCTAGAGTTGTGTATTTAGGATGCAGTGTCGTGCCAAGCACTATGATAGCGGGCATGGAGAGCTCTCGTGGCCGGTGTCCCGTCGGGAGTATGCGATCCTTCGTCTTGTGATGATATCAACTTGCAGTTGCGGGAACCTGCTTGCCTAAGGTAACGAACTCGGAGCAACCGCCGATCGAAGTGCCTCCGGGAAGGCATTGACCGTTCATCGACATCCTCGAGATCTACATTTGTCCAATGGCGAATGGAAGAAGCATAAGTAGAGGGAAATAGGTGGTGGGATGCGATTGGATAATCGGGGTCGGTGTCGCGCACTGGCTTTCTGAAATTGGATGGGAATGAATCTAGGATGTCCCTATCAACTGCGGCGTTGCAGAAAAGGCTTGGGGATGTAGATGAACGCTGAACTCTCTCAGTCTAAGACCATACCATTTGCCGTTATAATATTGATACGACCAAGTGTACAGAAATGGCACGACGTCAATCGTTAACAGTAACATACATGCCTTGTAAATACTAGAGTGGATGCAAAATACTCAACTTGTGATTAACGAGCCAGGTGTAAGCAAGGATAGCCTGGAAATGAGTTGTATACATTCATAGAGGTGTGGCGAGTTCACAGCGGCTCTGAAGGGTGGGTTTGTGCAAAAGGGGTGAAATAAATAGAATGGCTCTGCTTGAAGGCAGGATGTTTAACCGGTCGGAAGAGGTTGGTGATTTTAGGGTTCCGTAGAGAAAAAAATCACAGCGCAGGTGAAACGTTACACGTCGTTATGATAGAGCCACATTAAATGGACAAGTGATGGATGTCGACGAGATAAATGATAGTGATGCGATGATGCGATGAGCATGAACGATGAAATGCAGGAATTGATACATATGACGGGCAAGATGGGACGCGAGCTTCTATCGACGCGTACTCGAGCCAGCAGCAGCAGGGTTGAAGTTAGTGATGTTGTCATCGCTGTCGTCGTCCTTGCTGGGGATGATGGGCCCCGCTTCTAGTATCAGGTCTCCATCGGAGTCGTCTTCATCGTACTCGTCGTCTGCCACCAGCACTCTCGCCCCGTCCACCTTCTTGACCACCTGCGGAGGTCCCACTGCTAATACAGTATCACCTTCGTCGAATTCATCGCCCAACTGGATGGCACCTCCACCTGCCTCCTCTTCTTCTATCTCAGCTGCACTATCAACCTCTTTTCGGAACCAATACCGCAGGCCTACGGGAATCATGACGCCAATGACGACCGCTGCAAGTCCAAAGAAGTTCCGCCAACTGATGAGGTGGAAGTCGTCGGCGCTCGTCATCTCATCGAGGCCACCGCCAATGGTCGTGTGAATCACGGATACGCCAAGAATACCGAGCGCCGTACTGATCCAGAACGGTACGAGCCCAATCCCCACATGAGGGCATACGATGTTCACGACCCAATGCGGCGGCAGCGGCGCAATACGCAGCACGATGAGAAAAGAGATCATATTCTCCTTGTTCGCCTGAATCTTAGTTGCCCACTTGTCTAGGAGGGCTTTCCACTTGGGCAAAGTGAGGAGAGCGGGACCAAGGGCGGCAGAAATGAGATAGCAGAGGGAAGCACCAGTGGCTACGCAACAGCAGGCAAGAGGGAGGGCGCGCGGGACGCCCCAGACGGCGCCACCGAGGATAGACAGATACATGGATCCCGGGAGGGAAAATGCTTGGAGGCTGTGTAGAAAATCCGATCAGCCGTGGAGCGCACAGTATCAAGAGGAGGTGAAACAAACAAGAGGTATGTGATCACGTAGCATACGACAATGCGGTAAGGGTAAATATCACGGTATTTCTTCAGTAGCTTGTTGAGGTCTTGCAGTTGTGCGAAGGACTTGGGGATGCGTAGTTGAGGACGGTCCGCTCTGTGGACGGCATTAGTCATTTTATACACCGTTGACGCGGGCCACTTGCTCTTCTAAAGTAGGCAGCGCAAGCCACAGAGCTCCACTGAGCAGGAGAGTGCTGACAATGAAGATGGCAGCCATCTTTAGTGTAGCATTTAGAATGACTTTGCGAGAAGAGGGGCGGGATGGTGAGTGGGGGTAGTTGGAGGTGCCATATGAGGGGGTTGCTGGGGTAAGGAGCGGGGAGCGGTCGTTGTGGTCACCGGAGTCGACGGTGTCGAGAGTATAGGTCGATTGGTTACCGTGTTCCGTCCCGACAAATACGAGATTTGGCGGTGGCATAGTGGTTGTGTAACAAGTGGAATCACCCAAGTCCGGAGCTGCGCATCACGAACAAACCCTGATCTAGGGTTCCACCCTCACCGCTCCTAGCACTCAAGTCCCTTTCATCCTCTATATTATGTATCCAATTAAAAGAATATAAGGTACAACAATCCATCCATATATGTATCAAGTCCAATGCGAGTGGTTTAAATATAAATGGCGTATGATCCAATAACAGGCCGATGGTCACTCCTGCCCTCAAGACGCCGCATTCCCCGGTCGTCGAGGGTGTCGTAGCTCAGACACACAACGTCACCCTTGCGCGGCGGGGCGGGTGGTGGTGCTACATCCGCAGTCGTGGGTGGTTCCATCGACATGCTACTCTGTGTCGAATTGTAAGAGAAGAAAGAGGGGAGGAAGCGCCATCGGGATGACAATGTTGGTGTCTGGGCAGACAGAGGAGGGGCATAATGGGTGGTCATGGGCATCGGCGTGGCCGCGGAAGCAGTGGCACGCCGCATCGGTTGATGGTCGTGGCCCGCTGGGTAAAATGTGGCGGAGTTCGTGCGTCGTAGACCGAAGTCAGGATGAGTATGATGGCGAGTTGGAGAGGTTGGTCGTTCATTCGACTTCACCTGAGACAGTCGCGCGAGGGGGGCAGATGATAATTGGACGGGCCGGGAGAAAGGTGTAATGTCCTCATGGACGCGGGGTTCGGGGGAAGTGGAGGGAGAGTGCGAGTCGTCACAGGAGTTGGATGTTCTTGATGTTGCAACGGATGCGAGAGAGTCTTTGCGCACACGTGCTGAGAGGGGTCGGAAGGCGTTCACAAAGAACTGGCCCATGCGGTTTCGAGGTCGGGTCTGAGGTTCAGAAACTTCGTCCTCTTCGGGCTCTGGTTCCGGTTCTACTGTGGTTTTCCACAATATCCGATCACACCAGCTGGGCACCCGTTTCTTGTGCGACGAATCGTATACGCCTTTCTCGTCATTGTCGTCGTCTTCGTCGCTGGGAAGACTAGACTTGGTAGAATTAACTAAGATCATCGGCGGGGGTCGCAGATGGCTCTGGTCGAGGGCATCGAGCGAAGAGGGGGCTTCTGGTGTCAATCTAGGAGTCAGAAGCCCATTCGACGTCACGTCAACTGAACTATGTGCTGTATGAGGTTTCCTTCCTCCGCCTTCGTTCAATTTCGCTTGAGGCGCCTTGCTTTTACCCGATGAAAGCAGCGCAAGCCATTTCGCCTTGGCTCGATGGGCAGCAAGGGACACCTTGCTCGAGGAGGTGGCCATTGTTTGGGAGGATGGGGACGTATAGAAGTCGTCCTCATCAAATTCACGATCGGTGCCGGCCCGTGAATGTGCAGAGGTCCAGATAGATGACGCCATAGACGCGCCTTCCTCACCTTCACCCTCCTCTTCCGCTTCTTCTTTCTCAAGCTCTTCAAGCTCTTTTTCCTCGACCTCTGTCAGCCTATGGGACCTCTCATCCAGACGCCTCCAACGGTCCATCCTGGATCCTGTTCGTTTGACGCGCTTGAGTGTACGGAGGACGTCATACTTGAAAGTAGGAGGAAAGTTGATTAGTGCCTCGTTAAATCCAACAAAAGCTTCGCCGCTTTTCATGAGTTTAGTGAGCTGGTCAAAGGCGAGTGCTTGGGCATATTCTGTCCCATGATGAGTAAATATGATGGATAGGGCGTGGGCAGGTGTTTCACCTTTTCTTGACATTAGCCAGTCTGCATGTAATCGAGATATGTCCAGCCGAAAATTGAGATCGCCACAAAGAAATGTGTAGTCAAATTTGTCAGTAAGATCTTGGGCGCAAAATTAGCAAGGTCGGTGCTGCATAGTTGTCTTAAGTACCTTCGGCCATCACCCTTGGATCGTCGTTCGCCAGGAAATCGTCAACAGAAAGCTCTGCCTGCGATTTCGGTTGAGTATATGTTTACGGACCGTCTACAAATGGGTACCTTGATTTTGGCCAAGTTGGACAACCTATGCTTCACTTTTCCTTCGTGCGCTGGAGAAAATGTTTGAGTAAAAGGACGCCAGCTAGAGCGGGACTTGACATACCAGCAAGGTGTGCATTGAGAAACAGGAATGTTGTGCCATTCAGGTTGATCGTAATCCCTACTCCTCCCTTGTTCCCTACTCGCCCCCCTATGAGGCCAGCAGTCACAGCGGAACGCGATGTACCTATGATAATGTTGTTATTGTGGCATAAATGATATCATCCGTGAACGCCTACCTCGGACAAGAGGTCGCATTTCACGATGGATGTAAACCGACAAGTATATACCCATCATGCGCTCCTTGATAAGCAATTGATATGGGCCCTTTCGCACCTCCTTGACTGGCGGACGCGGTGTGAGGGGCTTAGGAAAGCCGACGTCGGAGACTGTGGGCGAGGCAGTACGTAGTCCAGATCCGCTCCCTTGGCATAGCCAATCTTCCATCATGGATGTCCACCCAGAGAGGGCTTCATGTTGCACCTCCTCTGGACTTTTGCGCGTGCGTGAAGCCTCGTCCCTTTCCTTGTCCTTATGCCTCGACCGCGGCTTGTCGTATTCTGTATCTCGTTCTCTAGCCTTCTCCTTTTCTCTATCGCGACTCTTATCCTTCTCTCTATCCTTGTCTATCAGTTTAAACCCAGCGCCTAAACCCATAGGAATTCCTGACAGAATTTCGCATTCAGGTGGAATAACAATAAGTTAAGGCTGCTCCGACGTACCAGACAAGGATGGGCACTCCTGTCCTGCACTAGATTTTGCTAAGTGAGCTATTCGTGGATTGGTGTACATATTGCTTACACCACGACAAGGTGATAAGGATGGCCTGCTTCGACTGGGAATTCTGGAATCACTCCAGAGGGGTCAGCGCTTGTTGAACTCCACAGAGGGACCTTTCCAAGAAGCTCCTCCAAGTCGCCCTAGGAATGTCACCAGATTAGACTGCTATCCTTGGTTTACGAGCACATGAACGTACCTTCGGCACTGAATCATGCATATTCCACGTTATAATGCGGACCTTGAGAGGTTTCCGTGGAGCTATAGTCGGTTTCGGAGGAGGAAGGGGTGGGAGTGCTTTTTCTGGCATAGAACGTGGCGCACTAGTGCTGGATGTCGAACCTGTTTGTGAGGACGTCGGTGGAAAGAGTCCCTGCAGCCTCGAGAATACAGCTGTTTGCTGAGCTGTGGCCAGAAAGGCATGTGGATATGTAGTCAGACAGAAATGTCAATAAAGCTGACCTGGACGCTGCCCAGAGCCTGTCATCGTCGTTGCCCTCGGTCGATGGGTCTTCGAATTCATGGGCATTGGTTATGTGGAGCTACAGAAGATGTATAGGAAAGCGCAGCGCTGGGCTCTGAAACGCGCATTTAAACTTAAGCACGCATGAGGTCGCGAGTGCCCTGGCCCGTGCAGTCACTGCACTCAGCACAATTGGCCATGTTATCTATTGTCACGAGTATTGTCACGTTCACGCGTCTTGGCGGCAACGACTCTTGCCCACAAACGATTGTTCCAACACTTAGACTGATGGTCTACATATCTTGTCTCCTTCCACCCCTCCCTCCCATCTTCCACAGTGTAATTCTCGTTCTCAATTGTGTACTTACATAGATGCTCTGGCGTATGTCGAACCTATTGCCATCTGCCTCATCACAACCGTCAGGGGGCATAGCTCAGTTGGGAGAGCAGCAGACTGAAGCTTCATCTTTCACAGATTCATCTTTCTGAAGGTCCCGCGTTCAATCCGCGGTGCCCCCAAACACATCCCTTTTTTCTGTCCTGACGCTTTTCTCAGACTGCAGTAATCTAGGCAATATGGCACCTATTTGTCCCCTGGTTTTACTCTTATCCTAGGTGAGCCACCTTTATCACCAAGATGATGATGTGCGCCTCGGCATCGTTTCGAAAAGTTGGAAACAAATGATAGGAATAATAGAGGCGCAGCACCTGCTTAGACCTCAGCCCTAATGTCAACGTTAAGTCGCAGATAGTACTCGAACAAGTATAGGACTCCGTTACGGTTTTGCGAGCCACAACCCTTCTTTCAACCTCAGGCTTCTCAGAGCCTCAGCTTCAACTCGCATCTTAGGCTGACGTCTTGACTTCATGATCGCTAAACATCACCGCCCGACTACTTTACAGCCACGTTTCTTTCATGTCGTACGTGATCCTGACCTACAGATTTTCAGAACTTACACATTCTACAATGTAGCAGTTCAACGACCTGCCTTGGCGAGCTCCCACTTATCGACCTCCCTGAGATGATATGATTTCGTTTCCCAGGCAAGTCTTTTAGATTTGTTCGAGGGACGCCGGACCAGGTTTCCGAACATTCCTATCCTTGCTGGAATCGAAATTCCGACCATGTGCAATTTCTTGACACATCCTATGCCATCTGGTCCAAATTCTAGTCATTCTCAATGTGAGCGATCGCTCTGCTTGCTGTTGACAGTGGAAGCTGCTTTATTGGCTGAAGTTTGTCCCTCACGTCGATCCTTTCTTGGTTCTCAAAATGTCACAGGCAAAACGATAGCTATTAGCGATGACTGCTGAACAGGAACTTGTGGTCCGTATTAATATCATCCTTACCGCGTGCTGGTCTTTGAATCGTCGGCACGTTTAATCTAGCGAGCAACAAGTCAGGCTAGCGCGGCGTCTAACATTATTTTGTGCGTGGCAGGTGGACCGGGTTCTCCTTCTCAGAATTTCTATGCACCTGTTGGTTTCTACGGCATGCAGTACGACATACTTACCAGATCACGCAGTTGGCCGCATGTCAGACACAGATCCCTAGCAGATCCAACACGCTATAGTCGATCTCCTTTTCTCCTCCAACCCATTAGTGAACAACACACGTCTCGCGTGCAACCCTGACCCTACACGGCCGTTCAATCTCATGGTCGCCCAATCGCTGGCAAGGGAGCCAAGCCTGTCTCACCCGGAACTCAAAGTCGAAGACACTTAATGACTTGGCGAATATAGCTAGCATCCCGTGAACCAGCTGTCATAGTGTTTTCCCCCAATCTCCATCTCGCCTAGGACATAGCAGCCGATTTCAGGTAAGCGAGGACCCTTGACCTTACTTGTAAGGTTGCTCACCTCGACATTTCAGTTAGACGTCCCAATTCAATTGTGGCCGTGCTGACGCACCTATTCTTTTTGCCGCTCGATAACGTTCCATTGAGTTTTGCAGGCCGTTGCCAACAGACCCATCTTTTGACCCAGCACTGTCGCAGCTTGTACTCTTGAACGCCTCGAAATCGTGTCCATAGATTGAATACACGTAGCTGGCCCAAAATTCTTGACCGCCTACCGTTATATGAACTATTTTCATCAATGGATAAACTGAGGCTTCTCTAGGGGTTTGTCTCTTAGGTCTATACCCACCGTCTCAAGCTAGGCTTTATGCGCGATGAAGGTTGGCAGTACGATTACTACTGATGAAACGGTCAATGAAAGCAATGATTCGACTTGATTTAGGTACAATGTCTATGATAAACTGAATATACATGATACAGAAGGTCCAGACAGCGATGCGTATACTGCATATGGTACAGACAAAGACTCGAAAGCGTGTGCGAATTGAATTAGCTGGCGGATGTTATAAATTATGTCGACAGCGTTTCCTAGGCTGCGACGGGAAGATTATAAAGCCGTTTAACGTACTCGACAGTTGCCTTGTCTCCAGTGTTCTGTCAAACAATGAGTCCACGCAACCTAGTGAGGCAGGCAGGCGGAATGCGTACCTTAGTCAGGTCGTCACTAATCTTGATACAGGGCTTGCCATCGACTGACGACAGTTTGATGACAATGTTCAAGGGCTTGCTCTTCTGGGTCCCTCCGCTTGACACGGTCTTAAAGTCGTTCGTGAAGAAGGTGCCAATGCCAAACGAGACTATAGGTGGTTTTAGCCGTAAAACCGGACACGAGAATGACAAGAGAAGTCACATACCTTTCTCGAGACCGAGTTCATCGGCTTGCTTCTGCAAACGAATGGCCTTGTCGATATTCAAGGAGTCGGAGTAGACAATAAGCTTCTGCCGAGGGTCGATTCCTAGGGACTCATACATCGCCTTCACACGCGGACCAAAAGTGAAAGGGTCTCCGGAATCTTGGCGCAGGCCCGTCCATCTGCGTGGGCGCTCTGGATCTGACGTAAAGTCCTGTGCACATCATGTTATCCTCATTTGCTCTTTTGACCGAAGATGGAGGTGGTACAACGTGCCTTGAAGAACGCGTCAGTGGAGAAGGTGTCAGTCAGCGCGATCAGAACTGAGTCGCGATACACGGACTCCCAAAGGTCCAGTGATATGTTGTGAGTGTGCTCATATCCCTTTAATGCCGCGACCTGGCGTTCAAACTGTTCATTTGGCATTCACAAAAGAAGGACGGCCGCCTTACACCCATGAACCATTCACTGTAAATGACACCGTCAGATGAATAGACCGTGAGGTGCGAGGATCAGACGACTTACTGTGCAATTGTGCCAATGGGGGTAAGACCATACTTGTGGGCGAAGTGCGCCTGCGGCATGTTTAGCGAAAGCCCGCGGGGCGGCCGAAATCGAAGACCTTACGTTGCTCGTCCCGGTGAACCGTCCTTTGCCAGAAACGTCGCGTGATGCGCGGACGAGAGATGTCACCACGATATCTTGTGTCTTGTAAGAGCGTCGCCGTCTGGTCCCGAACTCACTGAATGCACAGCCTGCCTCGATGAGAGCACGACCTTTATCGAACGCCAAACCTTTCGGAGCAATCAGGTTAGAGGGATGCGCGGTAGCATTGTCCGAGGATCGACTCACGGTCTTGGTTGTCGTAGTTCCAATCCGTCATGACTAAGTGAAAGTATATTTCGCTCAGAGACGCCATTAGCGGTACCTCCCACATGATAGTCTCTATCCAGGGGCCAAAGGCCTCGATTTCCACATTTCCCAGCAGGCCGTCGGCAGAAACTGGCACAAACGTGATGCGAACCTGTTCGGGCTTGTACCGGTATGCCGAGAGGTACGACAGGTACGCAGGAGTGAAATATGGACAGGTCGTCCGAAGCCATTCGTGTTCTTCTGCCGTCAATGACAGATCCGTGAACTCTATTGGGTCATCGGTGAGGTCAGGCAGGGAGTCATAGTTTGAGGGCATGGGCACGAACGAGAGACGGCGGTCCTGAATTGCTCGATACATTGGCGGGAAAAGAGCGTTGACTTGTCACGATTTGTGAAGCGATAAGTGGCCTGCACGTTAGGAAAGTGGTGCAGCACAGCTTGCTGCATGGTCAACTAGAAGTGGCTCAACATCGATGGAGATCGTTCATCGCGAGAGTGGGTACCTTGTAGAGATCGGTGTCGAGAATGGAGGTGGGTGAGGGGGCAAATGAAGCAGACATGGTGGTTGAAGCGTAAGGAGTGAGACCGTGGCCAGGCAGTTAAGTAGGGATTTTGGATCGAGCGGACTAGCGGAATGGGGGTAACGGAGCAGCAGGCGCTTCTTCCGAACCGCATTGCCAGGGTCGGATACAACTCTCATCACGCTTTCATCCCTGTCCATCGTGATCACAACTCTGTCCCATCCCTTTCTTCACGCGACCATCTACCCTCTACTTCCTTGTTCTTGGTTCACCTGCAATATGGTCCGGTTTGCCAATCATCATCTCTACATTCTAGTGCTAATCTACCCCCAGGGTTCAAGGGTGGAGATACTCAACGAGGGCGGCTTTCGTTCCGATGGCAGACGCCAGTTCGAGCTGCGCGACATGACCATCGATCTCTCCCAGCAAGGCCAGGCAGATGGTTCGGCCATTATCACCCATGGATTGACTCAAGTCCTCGTTTCGGTTTTTGGACCCAGAGAGGCCAAAATGCGTTCACAAACTATTCACGATCGTGCCAATATCAACGTCGAAGTCAACGTTGCTGCGTTTAGCACCGGTGAGCGGCGGAAACGGACGCGTGGTGATAAGTGAGTCTTCGCTTTCGTCCACGGACGATCTGCACTAACAGGAAAAAAAATTGATTGACAACCGTAGACGTATCCTTGAACTCGCCGCCACCATCAAATCTACCTTTGAGCCTGTTGTTCAAACGAATCTGTATCCCCGTTCACAGATTGACGTATTTGTCCAAGTCCTGCAACAGGATGGCGGGCTACTCCAAGCATGTATTAATGGGACTACTCTGGCTTTGGTTAACGCTGGTATACCACTACTGGACTTTGTCTGCGCTGTCACGGGCGGCGTGCATTCCACATCCCCCCTGCTTGATCTCACGCTACTGGAAGAAAACGATATTCCGAATGTTACAGTTGCCATGATGCCCAAGACGGGCAAGGTCACTTTGGTGACGATGGAGACGCGTTTACATGTGGATAGATTTGAGGAGATATTTAGGCTGGCAGGTGATGCTGGGAAGGTCATTCATAGGGAGATGAAGAGTGCGGTTCGATCAAGAACGGGTGCGCTTGTCGCGGCCATGGGTTCAGGGCACCGAGTAGGTGGTATGGACTCAGCCGACAAGGACGGTGACGATCGGATGAATGAATATTGACCGGTGTACAAACTGAACGCCTACCTGAGAAGCCTCAAGAGCAAGCCTGACAGTGACACTGACAGTGAATGCGTGCCAGCCACCAGGTGCCAGCCATATATGTCCACATCACGCCTTTTTATTCCCGCTGCACTTCGATTCGTTTGAAACAGGCAAGCCATTTCTCACCACGATTTCTCTCCACCTTCTTTCCCTCTTCTGTGCTTGTGTAGACGGCGTCGATGATCGGACCTTTGCCCTCTGCGCGCAACGTTGCTTCGTCGACGTATTCGAACAGCGGAAAGGCCTCGAGATGGGATTTCATCCATTCGTGGAGATCCTTTACGTCGGTGATCGTGTAGACGATGCCGCCGGGTCGGAGAGCATAGGCATATTCAGCGAGCAACGTGGGAGAAATAATACGGGCCTTGTGTTTGCGGGACTTGAAGTGAGGATCAGGGAAGAGGAAAAACAGCGACGTTAAGGAGTGCTTGGCAAAGTAATTGGGCAAGAACTTCATGGCGTTTGCACGGACGATGGAGATGTTTTGATAGTGAGCAGACGACGAGACCTCCGTAGATGAGGTATCTGCAGTGGCGGCGGTGACGCGGAGTGCCGCGATACGGTCCTGCACATATTGCGAGACCTGTACTCTGATTTCCATCCCTTTATGATCCACTGAGTATCCCGCGGCGGCATGTTCTTGATATGGATCTCACCTAGCATGAGCGTGTCCGGGAACAAGGGAGCGAGGGTAATCAACAGGCCCCCAAAGCCACAGCCGACATCCGCGAATTCAGGCAGTTTTCCGGTGTTGCCATACGCTGGATAATGGGTCGTCCAGTCGATATCCCGAGGTGAGTTCGGATAATCAAGTGAATGATCTGAAAAAGGATTTGCATGTGCCCGCTGTCTGTAGTGCTTTTTCTAGAAAAAGGAACGGTAAACACAAGTAATAGATGAAGAGACCGACCGACCTGAGGCAACAGCGCTACAGCAGTATCTTTGGGCTTGCTATCGGCTTGCTGGGTATTATCGCGCTTGCGTTTTGCCATGATCGCAGGATGCAGGGTCAGAGAAAGTCCATTGGCGGCATCTAGCGACCACGTGATCGAGTATATATATTTTTGTGTGCTCCGAGTTTCTCCACCATCTCGTCACTCTTCCATATACTTTCTGTACCATGGCCGCCCCTGCTCGTTCTCTTCTCAAAGCTGTAAGTCGCTTCTATGTCTTGTGGACGCGTCCTTGATATCGCTGCACAGTCACGTTCACCTGTCGTCCGGGCCACCTTTTCATCGGTCCGGTTCTCGTCGACAGCCTCAAAACCAGTGTCCTTGAAGGAGCGTCTTGCCGAGCTCATCCCTGCTGAGATTGAGCATGTATGTTACTTCCTCGACCATTTGTTCTGTGCTCATGCTGTCGAGTAGGTTAAAAGAGTCCGTGCCGAGCACGGCAAAAAGGCCTTTGGGCCCGTCATTGTTGACCAGCTTTACGGGTGAGGTCGCGATGCGTGCCAAGTCACTGAATTCATATCTAACATGTTCTCTAGTGGAATGAGAGGTCTCCCTGCACTTATCTGGGACGGGTCAGTTCTCGATCCTCGTACGTGTCCGCGAATTTAAGGTTCAGGACGTCACTGACTGGGTCACGTGTGCAATTTCAGTTGAGGGCATCCGTTTCCGAGGAAAGACCATTCCCGAGTGCCAGGCTCTTCTGCCCAAGGCACCCGGCGGCTCGGAACCTCTTCCGGAAGGCCTCTTCTGGCTTTTGGTCACCGGAGAGATCCCCACTCAGGAGCAAGTCACTGAGCTGTCAAAAGACTGGGCTGCTCGCTCAGCCATTCCCGAGTTTGTCGAGGAAATCCTGGACCGATGCCCTCCGACTCTGCACCCTATGAGCCAATTTAGTTTGGCTGTCACTGCCGTATGTCTTGCGTCATTTTATATGTCGTATCAAGATCCTCATTTGCTATCTAGCTCAACCACAACTCCGCCTTCGCTAAAGCATATCAGGATGGTGTCTCGAAGAAGGAGTACTGGGGACCTACCTTCGAGGATTCTATGGATTTGTATGTCATCATTTCAGCTACGATAATTACTGGTATTGATCACCGTCATACAGGATTGCCAAACTTCCTAACATTGCGGGCCGTATCTATCGCAACGTCTTTGGACAGGGAAAACTGCCTTCTATCGATGCCTCCAAGGATTACTCCCATAACTTGGCAACACTTCTGGGATTCGGCGATAACGCTGGCTTTGTCGAGCTCCTCCGCCTCTACATCACAATCCACAGGTATGGCTCCTGCTTGATGTGCACTATTCGTGTAGCTGACCTTCCTTACCTCTCAGTGATCACGAAGGCGGAAACGTCTCAGCTCACACCGGAAAGCTTGTCGGCTCCGCCCTCTCTGACCCCTTCCTCGCCTATGCCGCAGCCCTCAATGGTCTCGCTGGTCCCCTTCACGGCCTCGCCAACCAGGAGGTTCTTCTCTGGCTGCGCAAGATGCAGAGTAGCATTGGCGAGGATGCTTCTGATGAAGCTGTCAAGGAGTACGTGTGGTCGACACTCAAAGGTGGTCAAGTTGTCCCTGGATACGGCCATGCTGTCCTCAGGAAGACCGATCCCCGTTACGCCGCTCAGCGTGAATTCGCTCTGAAGCACCTTCCTGATGATAAGCTGTTCAAGCTCGTGGGCCAGATCTACAACATCGTTCCCGACATTCTCCTTGAGGTTCGTTAATAACATCTTTCATCATCTTTACTTTTACTGACAGCTACATTTTTCTTCCGATAGGCTGGAAAGGCCAAGAACCCCTGGCCTAACGTCGATGCCCACTCTGGTGTCCTCCTGGCTCACTACGGCCTCACCCAGATGCAGTTCTACACCGTTCTCTTCGGTGTATCCCGTGCCTTCGGTGTTGCTGCTCAGTTGATCTGGGATCGTGCGCTCGGTGCTCGTACGTGTCACGATGTTTCTCTTCTCGGTCATTACACTAATTCTTTCCCGTCAGCTCTGGAACGCCCCAAATCTTACTCGACGGATGCTATTGACCAGATCTTCCGCGGCAAGCAATAGTTGGTTGACTGTTGGTTGTTATTACGGCTTCCTTATCGCCAGGAATATTAGTAGACCTGTTAATTCGTGAAGAGTTGAGACTCTAGGCTAGACCTGTGGCTGGATCGTATAGATTTTCTAAGATATGGCAAATTAATATGCTTTTGAAACCATCCTGTCCTTGAGATTTGCACCAATGTGGGTGCACTGCCACCAATAATCATTACCTACGCTCCTCCATGTCTGCAAGTCGGCCTGGGTCCCGTCGTGGTGGGGTGCCTACCCAGCTTACAATGCAACCAAAGCCTACCATTTCCATGGAAGAATGGGAGGCAAAGGCGCCCCTCGGCGAGCTAGAAACACGAAGCATAAGTGCCATCAAGTTGGCCAGCGAACGAAGGCCTCTTCCATCCAAGGTAAGCCAGGAAATCTGCAAACGTTTGCTCAGCGTACATAACCCTTACTAGTTTAGCTCAGATGACGCCGGACCCTCCTCTCGTCCACCCACACCACTCGCAGTCCAGCGGAACAGACCACTTCCAGGTTCTCCGCGCCCCGGTACACCTCTCTCTGGTTCTACGTCCACGCGTTCAGCTGGCTTGTCGACACATGCGCTGCATCCAAAGCAACCGATCCAAACACCTCAGCAGTTCTATGACTGGTTTGCCCTCATTGACCGGTCTGTTGCACACAGCCAAGAAGCCCATTTCCGTGCCCATGTCGCGAACGTCTCGGAGCATCTGAACGCCTGCGACTTGCTTGTAGAGAAGATTGAATTGGTGGATCAGGAGGTGGATAGCATGATGGAAGGGTGGCGCGGAGTGGAAGACGGCGGCAAGAGCTTGAAGAATGCTTGTGAGAAGTTGCTTGAAGAACGGGTGCGTGATATTCAGATTTGCTGCTTGCTATGTTCAACCGTTGGGATCTAGGATAAGCTGCTCGGACTGACGGATGAGATCGGCGCCCGCCTAGAATACTTCCAGGAACTTGAGCACGCGACGAGAATGCTCAACCATCCTGGAGAATCGCTCGTTCTTCAGACCGACTTCCTGTATATGGTGGAGCGTGTCGATATCTGCATAGACTATCTCAAAGCCCGAGTTCGCTTCATCTCTATGTTTCACTATCCTCGATGTTCTGATCTTTGTTATGACATAGCGACATTTCCGGGAAGCAGAGATATATCTCTTCCGATATCAACAGTGCATGACAAGGGCGATGACGCTAATCAAGATGTATTTTGTAGGCTCTCTGCGAGCCTTATCAGTCGACGTCGCAAAACGGCTTTCAGAAAAGGCATCGCCCACTCTCCTTCGCCATTGTCATAAAGCTGACGAAACAAGTGCATATAGGACGTATCTCCGACTGCCCAGATGCATCTTCTCTATACACGGTTTAAAACTGTCTCGTCGCAGCTTCTCCCCCTACTCAAGGAGTTGGAACGCCGCGCTCGCTCTCATCCGCAAGAACTCTCAGCGCTTTTGGCCGAATGCCATACGGCCTACTTTTCGGTGCGGAAATCGCTCCTCGTTGGCCGGATAACGGAGGAAATTAGAGGCCTGGATCCTTCCCGGACTGAGTTGGTCGAGCTTGTATGTTGCCTTGATTCAACATAAACCCAAAATGACATTCCCATCCCACTTAGACGCGAGCTGGGTGCAGCTATCTCAAGCAACTGTGTACAGACGAGTTCGAGCTGTATCGCAACTTTTTTAGCTCTGGGGAGGAACAATTATAGTACGTACCAGTGCAAACTAGAAGCCTGAATATGTTCGATTTCATCTCCCCGTACAGCCAGTATCTAGAAAACCTCTGTGATCACCTCTATGACGACCTCCGCCCACGCATCCTGCATGAACCGCGACTCACTGCCCTTTGCGAAGTTTGCACTGTCCTGCAGGCGCTCATGGTACTCGACGTATCATCTGTACATGGAGACGACAGCGATGAGTTCGAATCAGACGCGGGGCCTACAGATGATGGGACTGACGAACTCTCCCTTGACTTTGACGCACCACCGCGGTCTCGGAAACCTGATGGCCTGGGAAGACTACATATCAGTCATCTGCTAGAGATGGTATTGCAAGATGCGCAAACGCGGCTGTTCTTCAAGGCGCAGTCGGTCATTCAGTCGGACATAAGATATTATGTGCCAAAGCCGGAGGACTTGTCGTATCCCGATATTCTTGTCGGCGAGTGCTCCTAACGTTTTCTCTTGTCGATTATTAGCTGATGGCGGATTCCTTTTTTTTTTGCAGCTGTGAGCAAACAAGCAATCAGCACCGACATACAAGAAAAGCAGAGCGTAAGCGAGCTTTTCCGTCTACCCTCCATCGACCAGCAGGACACCTGGTACCCCACGCTCCGCAAGACCGTCTGGGTCCTTTCCCAGCTGCACGACTTTGTGAAGGTAAATGTCCCCTGAAAGTCGTTTTTCTCTCCCAGTTAGCCTCACCATGCCTCCGATAGCCAGCGATATTCGAAGATATTGCACAGGAAGCAATCAGCTTGTGCCGTCAGTCGCTTGTCGCAGCCACCGAGTTGATGCGTGTCAAGGCCCCACTGGATGCACAGCTCTTCCTTGCCAGACATTTGTTGCTGCTAAAAGAGATCACGCAGAATCTCGACCTTGCACAACGGGAAGGGGAGGCGAGTGGGAGCGGGGCAGGGGATTTTGTGGGTGTAACAGGTATGTATGATCTCTTCGCCCCTGTTTTATGCACAATGAATGCCTGGAACTCTCCTTGCTGACAGTATTGCACAGATACGTTGGCCTCGATGTTGAGCAGGACAACGTCACTCCTTCCGGATGCCCTCTTCGCCTCCCTTGGTATGCCTCGTGCCGATGAAAGTATCAAGGAAGCTAAACACGTACGTCCACATCATTTTCAACTACACAATGTTGGGCACTGATCATCGTGACCATCATAGGGGATCGACCACGAACTTCGGCGGGCTTGTGAAGCTATCATTAGCCTGTGCACGGACCCTATCACACAGCCCCTCCATGACTGGATTGTGGCCCCTGCTGCACCCACTACCAACACAACCAATCCTGCATCTGCGACAGCACCACTACCAAAGCCTAAACTTAGCGCCAGCGAAATGGCGGCCTCGTTCGAGCGCGCCTGCGGGACTGAACTCCGGGCGCATGCGGGTCGGTTGAGGCTCTACCTCGAGGATTCACGCACGGTTACGGCGCGGGTGCTACTCGAGCACGTGTGCGAGCGCATCGGGGATGCATATGAGATGTTTTGGGATGCGGCGGGCTCTGGGAGGGTAGTTGGGGAAGAATTAATGAGTGTCCCAGTCGTGCGGAGGTTCTTGATTGATGTATGTGCTTGATGTTGTTCTGGAAACGGGCTTTCTGGCGTTGAATTATATCCCTGTTTGACAACTTCATTTGAAGCGGCTTATGCTCACTAAGTTCATTTTGATATTCTAAGGGATTAGGGTGTCGACCATACTCAACAACCACTGCACTCACTGGGGCCACCGTTTACGCATGAACTAGGTATATTATTTTATAATGTCGTCAAAAAAGTTAAATGATATTTTTAGTCGCTACCTGGTGTCGAAAACGGGCCCACTTTTTGGGTGTACTAAAAGCCCGTGTCGGATTACACGGCTATATATGGGCCATGTCAGGTTGACCATGCATCGACAGATGGGCTTCAAAGAGGTAGGAATCGTTGCGGTAGGGGCCTAACGTACCATCGGTTCGAAATGGGATGTACAGGAGAGGACGACGAAAGCATGGACCCGAAGAGTCGTGAAGGTCCTAGTCAAGACGGCAATCGCTATTACCAATATGGTTTGATCTGCGCCCCCTTTCCCCGAACCATCACCCACGGATATAAGAGTGATGTCGTGAATATAGGGGCGGGAAGGAACGAGAAGAAAATGGAACAGAAACACACAAATGTGTTCGGGGAACACAACTTCGGGGCACGAGCATGATGAGGGTGTTTTAGAGATGTACATGCATACGCCGACATCCGAAGCAAAAAAGAACGACCTAACTCCCAAGCAATCAAGCCCTTAGCTGATTGCGGAGGTTCTGCTCGAGAGGACCCTTGGGGCGAATGAATTGGAGGTAGGCTCCATCCCTAATAGAGAAACATTAGGCAACGAACCTCTACGCATAAATTGGAACACGTACTGTAGCACCTTCTTCTCTTCCTTGAGCTTGAGGTATTCTTCCTTGTTGACGTTGGTGAAACCCCATTTCTTGGAAATGATGATCTTCTGACGACCGGGGAACTTGTAGCGAGCGCGGCGAAGAGCCTCCATAACCACTGGTGCGTTGTTCTCCTTCGTCCGGACGGAAAGGATAACCTGGCCGATGTTTACACGGGCGACTGTGCCGTAAGGCTTGCCCCATGCACCACGCATACCTGTTTGGAGCCTGACACAGGACTGAGTAATGATCGTAATAAATGGATAAGACAGAACTCACCGATCGGCACCAGCGCAGGACAACATTTTGTTGATGCGGATGACGTGGAACGGGTGGGCTCGGACACGAAGATGGAAAGAATCTTTTCCAGAGGTCTTGGTGACATATTTGTTGGCGCAGATACGGGCGGCTTCTAGGGCCTCACTCGACAATTGCTCGTACTCGTCGGACACTAGGTGGGCGCAGAAGGGGAATTCATCGACGTTGGCGCGCTTGCGGCCAAGATCGAAGATACGAATCTGAGTTTATAGGTTAAAGACGTTACGAGGGATTGTAAGGCGAAGAGCTTGCCTTGGGGTCGGGCACACCACGGTTATACCTGGACTTGGGGTAAGGCTTGTTCTTGCAGTAGCGGTAGCAACGAGCGGGACGGCGACCCATTGTGGAGTCTGTGGAATGATAAAGACGGACTCAGTACCTCGCTATTATCGCACCGCGGACAGCAAACGAGAGAAGCTTTGGAAAACCGTCGCAAATCTGCAAAGTCATCTGGAACGTTATCCACACCTCAATCTCTCCATCCATCTCCTTATCCACCCATCCAATACGTATTTCACGCAGATTCGAACGCATGGACGGAATTCAGGCAGACATGCAGGATACAGGCGACAAAGGGACGTACTCACAGCAGGGAGGAGTGTTCTTGAACGGAGGACCCTCAGACGGTTGGTTGCGTGGTGGATGCCGACCCGATCGTATTGATGGTTATGTCAGCGAGTTGAACCCACATGACCTGTCGCGTCTCCAACTTGTTGGAGGTCCGAGGTCCCAGCTATCCTTACCTCCTCGTCTTGGTTCCTACCCATCAACCTCCTCTTGCGCATTACCTACCCCCTGTAACCTGGAAAATACAAAACACGACGCCCGCCCCGGACGAGCGTGCGAGTTGAGTCTGAATTTGGTTGACCTCGCATGGAGCGAGATGCTTAATGTGAGCTTTGTGGTGGGCAGGGCGGATAAGGAGCAGTTTAGGAAGACGCAGAGTATCAACAAGAGCTTGAGTGCGCTTCGGGATGTTATCGCTATATAGGGGAGAGAAGGGGGCACGGTGGCGGAGGGGAAGCATATTCCGTAGAGGAACTCGAGGGTGCGTAGGGTGTTTTTTCTTACTTTGAAAACGGCTGAGTTACCGAGTACGCAGCATGCTCTCTCGTCTCGCATCTTGCAATATGGCCCTTATGGCCCTATCTTCAACCCCAGACCAACCATTTGCTCGCGTCTAGCAGCGTCGGGACAGCTCTCAAGCCCAGCAACCATCTTGCCGCCCTCCTCCAATTTCCTTTTGACCACCATGTTTAGCAATGTGAGTACCCGGCGGCGGCGCTTGATTTGATGTTTCCTGTCTGCCACCCTCTAAGCGTATCATCTTCCGGCACACGCCCGCCGAGCACAATGGATTTCCTCGACAAAGTTCGTGCCTTCGAACGAGTGGAAAGGCGTGGGTGTACGCAATCTACGTGGATATCACCTCTCGACGTTAAAGTGTCGAGCTAGTCATCAGGATGGCAGATCATTACGACAATCATCCACCGGAGGATGAGACGGCAGATGAACAGGGGAAAGCACGGTCTCAGGCGCACTCGTCGTGACCGCGGGACGCCGTCACCACGGGTCGGAGTTTCGGGACCCGGATGGGTCACGTGAGCACCCCGGTCACCGTGAAAGTCCCGACATTAGCCCCGTTCAAAGTTGAGCCACGACTTTCGTGGTCGCGGTCGCGGCTCGTCACATGATGTCATTTTCGCAGTCCGCTTCTAACACCGGGGCAGGCGTTACAACGCGTCGCGACGACGATCACCAGCGACGCGCATTCCTTCGCGCGAGTCAGCGAGCGCTGCGTCACATCTCCGAATCACAAAAAAGTCCGTTCTTCACTCTAGGCCTCGGATTAGTTTATTTAATATCATTTTGAAGTTTAAACACATGTTTCAACCTACCAGTGTTGGTCATTATCTGAAATATTCAAGGCTACCCATCAAGGTCCATTTTAATATGCTTCTGTAACTTATAAGCACATCTCTGTTTCATGGATATATTTGTGCTGCCCTCATGCCTTGATTTGTCGAGTAGTATTCCTGACTGACTTTTGCTTACTTTTACAATGCTTTTACATGTTAATTAACTAGGAAAAAAATACCAGGCACTCCAGATACAAAATCTCGTAAAAATCAAAAGCTTTTAGCATGCTGCAGACTCAGCAAGGCGTAATTGACGCAGATTTTCACCAGGCACCATTGCGCGTCGAGACCATGGGTGGTAAGGTCACAGAGGGTCACACGGACGACTCCGGCGGACTCTCAAAATTATCGTCAGGTGACGAGCCACGACCGCAACCACGAAAGTCGCGGCTCAACTTTGAACGGGGCTATTGGAAATTCCGCGCCAGGCCTCCGGCCGTCCGGCCGTCCGCGTCAGTCCGCGCCTTCATTCTCAGCCAAGACTTTGTGAAAGTCCCGACATTGGAAATTCCGCGCCAGGCCTCCGGCCGTCCGGCCGTCCGCGTCAGTCCGCGCCTTCATTCTCAGCCAAGACTTCAACTCCGACGTTATTTTCAGATCCACCAAAGCTCAACAACTTCACGGTCGTCCGTTGTACCTCCCCGAAAGACACTTCCACAGCACATTTCTGGTGGGACACAAGTGTCGAAGCTTCAGAACAGAAGGTTTGTGGGACTATTATTGAGACAGAATTTCTTTAGAAATCAATATCTCTTGTAGTACTGATTAGATAGAATACTAGCCTTCCTTTACAGGAAGGTAGGGATACGAGTACAAGAAGAGAATAACTACCGTGCTACTCGGATGTCTGCTTATATAGCAATCCCTCCGATCTATTTACTGTATATGGTAAATATTAAATCTCCGCTTATGGGCTGTCGGCTTGCATCCCAACACTCCCCCTCAAGTCGAGGAGCCAGAAATTCCTAGTTCAGCAACATGCCGAACATATTTGGGTCTCGGTAGAGCTTTTGTGAATATATCTGCAGTTTGTTGAGGATCTCGGCATTCTTTTATGCAGACCGAATTTTCCTTCACTCGTTCCCGTACCCAATGCCACCTTATGTCTATATGTTTTGCTCTTCTGTGATGTTGAGGATTTTTGGCCATTGCAATAGAACCATTATTGTCCCCGAGGATAAGAGTCGGTTCCGTTTGCTCGAAACCTAGTTCCTCATATAAGGCACGTAGCCACATGGCTTCTCTCGAAGATTCTGATAGAGCCACATATTCGGCCTCGGTGGATGAAAGCGCAATCGTCGCTTGCTTTTTTGATGCCCAAGTGATTGCTCCTCCATAAGACAAGAACGTATATCCGGAAATAGATTTGTTATCATCGGCATTAGCAAAACCAGCATCCGAGTACCCAAAGGTCAAATTCTTCCTTTGGAATTCGTGAGCTGTTGCTCTGTAAGTTATGCCATGAGTTTTGGTACCGGCTAGGTACCTTAGCAGTCTTTTAGCTGCTGTATAATGTGCCATGCTCGGGTTGGCTGTATATGCACCCAATCTATTTACGGCGTAGGCTATATCGGGCCTTGTAGCGGTCGCGAGATATTGGAGAGATCCGACCAATGATGCGTACGCGTTGCTTCTGCTTCCGTTAGATCCCTCTGGATTCGGCTCGAGCTTGATGTTTGGATCGAGAGGCGTGGATACCGGATTGCAATTATCCATCCCTTCTTTGCGTAGAATAGATTCAATGTACTTTTCTTGTGAAACAGTGATAGAATCTCGGGTTTGAGATATTTCTATACCAACTATTTTTGTTGGTTCGCCGAGATCTGTAAGCTTGAATGTGGGATTTAATTCCTGTTTCAACTTGGTCATGCGCTCATCAGAGGTTGTGAACAGCAGTAAGTCGTCGACCCATACTGTGACAATTTCGAGGTCGTCGCCACTCCCCCTGATGTATATACACGAGTCACTCCAAAGCGCTTCGAACCCTTTCGTTCTCATGCGTCGGTCAAGCTCTCGATTCCATTCTCGGCCCGACTGCTTCAAGCCGTATAAGGTCTTGATTAATCGGCAGACTCTATTCGTGCCGTCACCAAACCCATCAGGCTGGCGCATAATGACCCGTTCCTTGAGTATCCCATTTAGGTAAGCCCCCTTTACGTCCATTTGTTGAATTCGTAGCTTCTTAGAAGGGACGAGTGCTAATATGGCGCGTATGGTTTCTAGGCGTACCACTGGGGAGAAAGTGTCGTTATAGTCTTGGCCGGGCCTTTGCGCACACCCTTTCGCTACTAGCCTCGCCTTATATTTGACGAGCTCCCCCTGTTTGTTGTATTTCTTGGTGAGTACCCACTTGTTGGCTATCGGAACCGCATCAGCAGGTTGATCAACGAGTTCCCAGGTATCCATATCTTTTAACTGATCCAATTCAGCTTTAATGGCCTTTTCCCAATGTATCCATTCAGGGGACCGTCTAGCTTCTTGGATCGTTTTCGGCTCGTCATTTATGAGTGGGGATTCAGTGGCGATTTGGTACACTATATCCGACGACGTGAGTACGGCTTCATTTGCATCATCGGGAAAAGACTTCTGTAACCGTTTGTAGTCGATTTTACTACGCGGTCTCATTTTCCTAGGTGTGTCTTCCACCTCCCTAGGTTCATCTGTTACTAATCTTTTCCGTTTCATCCGACTAGGCTCGCTTTTGTCTTCATTAACGTTCGGCATCTGCGGCCTGTCTTCACTCGACTTATTTGTGCTCGATTGCGGCACGCTCCATCCGACTAGGCTCGCTTTTGTCTTCATTAACGTTCGGCATCTGCGGCCTGTCTTCACTCGACTTATTTGTGCTCGATTGCGGCACGCTCATCCTCGTCTCCCCCTCGGGCCATACATCGGGCACGAGTTCAATGCCAATCGATTCCGTAGGGGTGGAATGGTCGGGAAGAGTCAGGAAGCGGAAATTGCGTGAGGTGAGTATGCGCCTGCCGCGTGCACTGTAGTATTTGACCGATTTCGAACCATCGTCGAATCCAACGAAGAGGAACTCCTTCGATTTAGGCTGTAACTTCGACTGTTGATGCGGTCCCTGGTTCAAAATCCACACAGGGGCGCCAAATTCACGCAAGTGCGACACATTCGGTCGGTGACTGGACCACACCTCAAACGGGGTCTTGCCACTGACGGCCTTCGTGTGAGTACGATTCCGAACATAGGCGGCGTGCGCAACGGCTAACTCCCACAAGAATTCAGGTACACCAGCGGCATTCATCATGGCACGCGCGAGTTCAAGCAGGGTGCGATTCATTCGTTCCGCGACACCATTCTGAGATGGCGAGTAGGGCGCCGTCTGCTCGATTTCGATGCCCTCCCGCTGACACCAATCACGCAGGTCGTTATTAATGAATTCTCCCCCTCCGTCCACACGAATGGCGCGGGGAAGCATTCCGTTGGCTTTGAGGAAGGTAAGATAATCCTTGATCTTCTGCGCGGCCTCTGACTTCGTCTTCAGGAACTGTACCAGAATGCGCCGTGCGTGATCGTCAACGAAGCTGATATAGTAGTGGTTCCCATGGATAGAAGCGGTCTGAGATTTGCCCCAGAGGTCAATGTGAGTTAACTCCCCCGGTTTCGATGCGCGGCGTTGAGCCTTTTTGGGAAAAGGGTTAACGAACTGTTTGCTTTCAGTACATGCTTTACAGTCCGGTTTCGGGGTTCGGTCATCGATGCTGAAGCCGTCGACAAGTTTCGCTTCAAGCATACGTTTCAATCCGCTATATCCAACATGGCCGAAACGCCGGTGCCAGACCTCCCAACTCGGGGCGGACTCGGTGGAGCTATTGACGTCTGCTACAATAGATGTCACAGGTTTACGCGAGGTAGGCCGTCGGATGCGAAGTTTCATCTGGTATAAATGATTGTTGACCTTAGTGCCCTTTGCGACAATATGGCCAGCGTTATTGATGAGGGATAGAGTCCCGTTCCCTCCTTGGTAACGGCCGCCACTCGCATCCCATCGTCCGAGGGACATGAGGTTATTGCGATTATCGGGGATGTGTAAGACATTCTGTAATTTCAAAATATATGTGGTACCGTCGATATAGCTCTCGAGTTCCACTGTCCCCCTTCCTATAGCGCGTGTAGTCAGGTTTCCTACGCCCTGAACTACAGCATTTTCAAGAGGTTTATAGTCAATGAAGGCATCACGTTGGTTTGATATGTGAGCCGTAGTCGCAGAATCCGCAAGCCAATCATAATAGATAACGCGCTCGTCTATTCCATTGTAATTACGCGCATCATATGTCTCTAAATTAAACGCTACAGTACCCTCTTCGGATTGCTCGTCCTCCTGTGGGTCCCTAGCTTCGGCTACTTGATTGGTTTGGCCAATCTTGCGCTTTTTAGCAGATGGCTCGAAATTACCGTCGGATTTGGCTCCGCGTCGGCACGTATTCGCTCCGTGACCAAACCATCCGCATTTGGAACAGCGTTCCTTGCCCAGGAACCGGCACTCCTCGGTCGTGTGATTATCTTTGCCACAATGTTTGCACTTCATGCCCGTTTTGTCCTTGTTGTTTGTCCCGCCGCCAATTCGGTTGGCGAGTTTGCGCTTTGGACCGTGGTTGACTTGGTTGACTTGGTCCGAGGTTTCGCCTCGGTCCTGGCGGCGTCGGTACTCTTCAATTAGAATACCAATGAAGTCTTGTGACTTCAGTTTTCGTTTGGTTTGTTTCTCGTCAGGATCCTTGCGCTTGGTGATGTAAGGGTCCGTGAACATATCCCAAGATGCTGGGAGTGACGAAGCGATTATGGTTTTGAACTGATTGTCGGAGACCCGAAAATCGTCATCATCCATATCGTTGAGGCGTTCCCATAGCTTCTTGAGTTTATTGAGATGTTCAGCGATGTCGTCCCCTTCCTCCGCGCAAGTTCGGAAGAGTTTCCGTTGGACCGAGATTGCGATGTAGTGTCCCTTTGCATCATGGACTGATGCCAAGTTGTCCCACATCTCCTTGGCGCTCTTAGTGCTTTGGGCGTGCACGATTTGACCATCAGATATATTATTAAGTATGATAGTCCGTGCATAAGAGTCGTTGAATCTCCAGGCTGCGACATCCTTCTCAGGTGCGTCAGCATCTGGTTTTTCAGCTGTCCCATGAACATAATCCTCGACGCAACAAACTTGGAGCGCTGAGAGAATTCGAGTTCTCCAGGCGGTCCAGTTGCTGTCGCCCAGGGGTTCGGGGAGCTTTGTAATTGATCCCCCTTCGCGTGCGTCGACTTTGATGATCGCCATCAGGGATCTTTTGATGTTTGATTCGAAGGTGTTTGTTTAGTTTCGAGGGTCTTGTAATTGATTTGCGGCCTTGACTAGTACTCGTTGTGTTGCTTTTGCAGGCCGGGGCCCATAACCCTTTAGAAATCAATACCTCTTGTAGTACTGATTAGATAGAATACTAGCCTTCCTTTACAGGAAGGTAGGGATACGAGTACAAGAAGAGAATAACTACCGTGCTACTCGGACGTCTGCTTATATAGCAATCCCTCCGATCTATTTACTGTATATGGTAAATATTAAATCTCCGCTTATGGGCTGTCGGCTTGCATCCCAACAAATTTATGTAAAACATTTGTTATCTTCCCTGTACTTTAATTTGTACCTATCCTCCTTGGCTACTTTGAAAAATTTGGCCTTGAACATAATCCGATAATTATGGTCAGGAACGAGATCTATTCCAAATTCTGAGGGGAATCCGTAAAAAAGTGTGATTGCAATCGCGTCAACAAAAAGATGCGACTGTCGAGTGAATTTCACTCTGAAATATGAGATCACCCCTCATAATTGCTCAGAATTCATGTTGGTGTTGAGAGAAACGCGGCATTGCATGTATTATCACTGCAGAGAAACATTAGAGCCATCCGGACCAAGTTATCCAATATAAATGGCTTATACTTAAGTAGATAGCGAGGAGGTGAGGCGGACTGGCGCGGACAAGGGCGGACCCGGCCGGACAGGGCGGAGGGGCGGAGGGGCGGAATTTCCAATACGCGACGTCCTCCGGTCACCAAATGTCCTGGCCCGCAGTTTCCTTTTTCTCAACTGCTCTCGCCCGTCGCTCCACACATCCGTCACCGCTGCTTTCGCGCTGCCGCACCTACGGCGGTCACAGCCTCGTTTCACCTTCCGACGCGCGCGCGACTGGCGCTGGCCTCGAAACTCGCGGCTCGTGGCTCGGCTTCCCCGGCTCACCTCTCCCTTCCATTGATCCTGCTCTCCACCATTGCTCTCCATCAGAGGACTGTGGCTCCCTGCCATTCGACCCTCTTGACGCTGGTTGCACCGCGCCGAGACCGAACAACTTTGGTGGGGACCATCTTTCTTCATGCGGAACTGCAACTGGCACGGGCTGCTCGCTCGCTTTTCGGACGACTGAATCGTTGGGACGAACTATACAAACACGGCGAGGCGTTTCATTTCCTGGCTGTAGTTTTTTTGCTTTCTCAACGCGTTGTTGGGGACGGCGGCTTAAGGACTCCAGGACTAAACCAGGTCCGAGTCCATACGCCGTCTGCCCCAACAACGCTCTGGAAAAACAAAGGAATAACACCCCATTCCGCGAGACGACAGGCCCTAAAATAGCTTTTTTCACAGACTAAGCTCCCGCCCCCATCTCGTCTCCCATTTCCGTCACCGCACCGTGAATTTACGCGGCTGGCTGCCTCGACGCTTGCCCCTTTGCGGCGGGCGCCCTTGTTCAAGCGCGTCGCAGTCCAAGCGCGTAGTCCTGGGTGCTGCAAGGTGAGTTTTATAGGCTTAGTTGTCGCGCGTCTTCGCTAGTCCGATATCGAAACTAAATAGGTAGTATAATGCACAGTGCGTACAACTGCGCGGACAGTTTAATATACAAATTGTACGAACATCACGATCACTGGCTCGTGGCTAGCTGTTGCCGTCGGTTTTAAGGTCGTCGCGCTTTTGCAACGGTCAACAAGAGTGCAAGAGGTAGAAGAGGGGACCTTCGAAGGTAATGAATGGCAGTTTTGGACGCCAGACATCGATTGAACAGAACAGATATTTTGTGATCAAAGGACATCTTTCGAACTGAATAGACGTCGATTGAAGAGAATGGATGGTTTGCGCTTGAAGGTTTGCGATCGAAAATATCAACTGAATAGACGTCGATTGAAGAGAACAGATGGTTTGTGCAAGGTTTGCAATCGAAAATATCAACTGAAAAGAACGGAAGATTCTTGCTCAAATATCGTGATTGAATAGAATGAATGATTCACAAAGAACTACGTCGATTGAAAGCTCATACAAACATGACATTCTAAGTAGGTTTAACAAGGAATGCTTTCTCAAACTCGGTCAGAAATCGATACAGTGCAACCGAACCGTCAGTGTCTTCATCACTGTTAAGCCTTTCAACGACCTCCGCAGCTTCGTGAGCGCCTCCCTTTCCAAAGACGCGGATGATCCGAGCTGCATTCTCAGCCTCGGCAAGTGCTGTCGTCCCCATATCCAAGGCGTCTTTGATATCTTTCTTGGTAAATTTCCTATTCTTTATGTGGAGGATGTAAGTCAAAGATGTAAGTCAAAGCAGTAGAAATAAGGAGTTATGACGGACACGGATAGGTGAGGGGGCGTGGTACAAATCTGCCGAGAACTTTGCTGCAAAGACCCAAGAGTCGACTCTATCCGAGTTCTTCAAGTTTTGGTGTTGATTGGTAGAAAACTGCTCGTAACCGGGACAGCTTGCAGCCTTGCTTTTCAGCCAGTCCGCTTCTCTCTCTGTGGTATCCTTGACTCGCTGTTTGGCCTGCACGAGAGAGTACTGCTGGGTTTCGCTTGCTGCTGAATTGGATGGGTCAGCAGTAAATGATTGCAGGGGAGGTACGACCGTGTGATAGACCGGGTTTCTTGCCTAATAGAATGTTAGTAGCAAAATCGAAGGGTAAACTAAGGCTTACATGTTCGACTATAATCTTGAAAGAACTCGACATGGACGACATGGTAAGTATTTCTGGGTTGCAGGGGTTATCCTCGAGAGAGACATCATCATGCATCATCTTGATGAAAATATGGTTGTAACTGGGCTCAGTAGGATCCGGATACGACAGTTTGACAGGACCTAGATAAATATAAACTCACACGACTATGCAAGGAATGTATAGCCCAAACTTACCGTCAATAGCAGTGTTTGATTGTTGCAGCTTGAAGAGCATATCCCTCATGCGAAAGTCCCAGTCTCCATGAGGATGGATGAGGACAGGAGACACGGTGACGAGTTCTGCGGTTCGTGTCAAATCTTTCTCCGAAAGTATACCACTGTGGTCTTCAATTAGCAGGAGAATTTGCCGTGCTTCTGGGGCCTGTTTTACAATGCTGAGATAACATATATTTAACATGGTAGATACTCTGCACCTGTGGCATAACGGGCTTTGGGGCATTCAGGCCCTCGAGAGCAATGTCCAAGTTATGCGCCACAGCCAATGCCACTGGCAGCAGAAACATTTAGTCTCGACATCGAACAGACAATCTGGCAGGTCCAAGTACTCACTCTCCGTGATTGTCTGCGGCTTTGCTACTGCCGCCACTGGCCCTCCTGAAGATTCACCTCGGGGTCCACCTCCGACTGTGCCAATGATTTCCTGACCCACAGAACTCGAATTCGAAGCCGGTGAATCTTCCCTCTCATAGGAGTCTTCCTTCGTAAACGGGCAACTGAGCAGGTTCTTCCTCAACTGGCCGACAGTTGTGTTCAATGCGCTTAACTTCACGCGCGGTGGCCAATGGTGTTCTTGCCTTCTGACAAGTTGTAGTAGGTCACTTTTCTTGAGATGCATGCTGTGATCAAAGAAGTCAACAACGGAGTGGAGGTATAAGGCCAGGGATAAGAACTTGCAGGTCTTGTGTCGTATAGCGTCTCTTAGGCGGCATTGTGGACATGGTGAATTGTAATGAGACGAGGCTAAGAGGGATGCAGCTACTCCACGAAGACAGTCTGAGATATTTAAACATGTCCCCACAGAGTGAAACAGATCCCTAAAAGTTCGAGTCTTCAAAGTCGTTGATTGAAGGCCTGCAAGGTGGCGTCCGAGATTGAAGAGATTGAAGTTAAGCAAAGATTGCCCTTCGATCAAGGTTGCCAGAGATGCTGTGTAAGGATGTTCAATTAGCGAGACCAGAGATTGACTTGGAAAAGTCTTCATTGTGTTCAATCAACGGGCAATGCGAATATCGAAAGATATATTGTACAAAACAAGTAATAGATGGTGCACGCAGCTACAAGCCCAGCGGCCTATGCGGTTATCATTCCTGCGAGACCTTGGCTTTCTTCTGCTTTCCACGACTCCCAATAGCAGGTGCGCGGCGTTTTTGCGAAGCAGCTGCGTCATGTGATAATGACGGCGCGCTGACGGATGTAGTTGCAGGATTGTTAGGTTGTGCCGAGGGTGGTGGTGAGCTCGGAGGAGGAGCTGGCAACTGAGCCTGTTGTACTTAAGTTAAAAAACACTATAATGTCGCAGGAGAGGTGTTGCTTACAAGTTTCGCCGCTGCCTTCCGCTGATTTCCCAGCATCGTCGAGATAGTGCTCGTACCAAGCAAACCCGTTCGACCAGGAACTGACCGCATTCCCTCCAGGTCGGCCAGGGCTGCAGCAGCCATGATGCCGCGTGCCATCATCGTAGCTTTGATCCACTCTGGGATCTCGCGGAAACGCTGCCAGAACTTGCGTGCCTAGATAGTGAAGCAGTTGGTGAGAAAATAAAATGGCTATGTGAAAGATTAGCTTACTGCCATATTCTTTTGCCAATCCGCCTTGAAATGCTGCTCAACCAGTCGGAGTGGAGGTTTCATCCCCGTCGGCACACCCTCCATGTCAAATACAGCCTCACCTGTATTGTAGCAGTCCCAAACATACCGAACGGTCATTTGATCGAGTGTCTTTGATAGTTTCCAGGTATCCCAAAGCGGCCCGAGTTGCTTGATCTTTGCGAAGACCGTGGCCCATCGAGCCGATCCTTGACCCAGAACTGGGAGAAGTGGTAGTAGTGCTTCACCTGAAAACACCCGAATAAATGAATAGAAGCATGGAAGAAAGGAATCGCCACTGGTAGTGATCTGCAGGGGTAACCCTGGGGTATCCAGACGCTAACCCCTACCCGCACCCGTCAAAACCCCGACCCTCGCTAAAGGGTACGGGTACCCGTTCCCACGGGTGAGGGTAGACCAAAGGGTTTGAAGGGTATAACTACCCGCCGGGTCGACATCAAGGGTACATGCTAAATATTGAGAAGGAGCAGTGATATAACATGTATTAAGTCTATGGCAAGGATAAATCTACTCTACTCATCCCCATTGATCTCCACAGTGCCTCCAGTAGTGGTTATCTTGAGCTCGGGAAGCTTGGAGGCAGTGACGATGTCGGAGGTTTGAACAAGCCCAGCTTTGAACCAGGCACCGAGGCACATGAGCGAGCGCATCGATTCCGCAGATAGGCGATTCCGAATATGAGATAGCAGGATGCGGCCTTGTGAGAAGACACGCTCGACATCAACGGAGGTAGCTAAGACTGTAGTCAGTGTCAGAAAATGACTCAACAAGTTATGTACGCACCAGGAATACTATGGTAGTTCAATGCCATCCTTGATAGACGAGGATAGATACCTTGCCGTGCCCTCCACCACCCAAGAACATCAACAACCTTCTCCCTATCTTCCTCCAGGTAGCACGTCAATTCATCTGTGACTGTCCGAGATGCTGGACCCGTCTCGAGCATGTCTGAGAGGTCGTCGAAAATGTTGGCTGATGGCGAAGACTACCAGATGATTCGTCAATCTTCCAAGACAGGGAAACAGACGAGGGACTTGCCTTCGTTGACGGCGCAGCTGTTGATGGGTTTTCGACCTCCATGTCTGCATACGACCTTGCAAACTCCTCCTTGACAATGTCGATAGCCGTGTCAATCCAATCCTCTGGCCATCGAGCCTTCTTGAGATAATCGAGCTTGTACGAAGGGTGGAGAACTGTGGTGGGGATGCAATCAGAGAAAGGTGACTCGGACATCATAGATGATAAGTAGACTTACTTGTAGCGATCCGATAAACGTCAGACTTGTCGGTGAGGTCGTAGTAATGATTGAGTAACTTGGCACCGACTGCGAGAGCGGCCTTGATCGCGGGCAAGTAGTTTGACTCGGTAGCATCGGTAGCCAGCGCCTCGTCGATCTTGTTCATTGCTGGTAAAACGCGTGCGATGTTCAATGACACAGGGTGCGAAGAACAATATTTTCATGAAAGGTATCTTGAACAAATAGTGAAGGAACACCATATATGTTCAGATTATATAGAGGTATCATATTGTGAATCAAACATTGAATTTCATACAAGAAAATATAGTGAGCAAAGTTATTATATTATCAGAGAACATATTCTGAATAAATTCACTGTATTTTCAGTAAAAAAGCAAGCATTACATGATGAATATAAGCTATATTCTTCCAAGATAATTGTATGAAGGACAAAGTGAAAATATACTTCATATTTGCAGCATATGTCCCCTGAAGGAATTCAAAATATGATCACACTATTTTCACAATATGATCAGTGGAGAAATTGTAAATATATCTGCAACATAGTGAGATATTCAGAATATCTTCACCATATTGCTAGATATTTAGAATATTTTCACCACGTTGCGATTTGATCCTGAGGTATGGTGAAGGTATTTTAAGATCTTCCCTAATCATATTGTGAAAATAGTGTGAAGATATTTTGAATTTTATTAGGGGTTATATGCTACAAATATGAAGTATATTTTCACCATTTCTTCTATGAAGTTATCTTGAAAGGATATACCTTATGTTTATCATATAATGCCTGCTCTTTTTCTGAAGATATGATGAATTTATTCAGAATATGTTCTATCATAAGATCACAATTTTGCTCACTATATTTTCTTAGCTAAAACTAAATATTTGATTTACAATATGATGCCCTTGCATAATCTCAGTATATAAGGTATTTCTTCACTATTTGTTCAAGATACCTTTTATGAAAATATTGTCGCTTGCACCCTGTGTGACGCCTTGGAGAAGGAGAGTGTTGCCTCCTTGAAGACCTACATGAAGTCATGATCAAATATTGCTCCGCACCTTCATGAGCTGAAAGAAACTCACCTTGAGCACCTTGCAGAGCTGCGCCGCTAGTACCCATTCTTCTTGGCTCATTTCGTATTGCCGAAGCTCAAACTTGCGATTCGCCGTCAATTCGTCGATCGCTGTGCAGTACTCGATAGCAAACTTGAGCATATCATACGTGGAGTTCCAGCGAGTCTTCACATTGCGAGGAATCATGCGAGCTGATAATTCGAGGCGCTCGAGGATATGGAACCATTCCGGGAGAGCAAGAGTTGAAGAGTTCTTGACCGCAAACGAGATTCGACGAAGCTGGGCATGCGATCAGGGCTATTAGTCACGGGGACAAACACTTACAACTCACTTTGTTGAGTACCATTCGCACAGGTAGAACCTCATCAGAGATATCTTCATCATCCTCATCGAGCTCGTCAAGCTCGGGAAACTCTTCTTCGCTCTCTTTGCCTTCCTCGCCGTCATCCTCAAGATTGTCTTCAAGCTCATCCAGCTCATCGAAAGCATCCCCGGCATCGCCTTCGGACTTCTTTTTTGGCTCGAATTGCCGAATGATCTTCTTTGCGACGAGGTTCACGATGTGCAAGAAACACCGAACACGGGATTTTTGGGGAGAATGCGAGCAAGCTTGACAGTCATGGTGTCGTTAGGACTTGCGTTATCAGCCGCTAGCGCAAGGATCTGAATTCGGTAAGTACATGATCATCTGCTGCAAAGGCAAAGTTGTATTCACCTTTTGCTCGATGCCAAATTCTTTCAGTGCATCAGCAAATTCTCGCGCTAGATTTACGCCCGAATGCGACTGGGCGACTTCAATGATGTCGAGAAGGAAGGATAAAGGTACGCCGTTCTGTTCTAGATGCACCGTAATCGCGACATATGCCTTGTGATTAGGTGATGTCCATCCATCCGTCGCGAAGCTCAACGACCCTTCTGTAGCGGTGCTACGGGGGGTCTTGCGGTTCACGCTACGTAAGCTTGACCAGTCTTGGTATTTGCTACGTATGCGTGAGGTTACAAGTGTCTAGTTTGTACATGTTTACTACAGGCCTGTTATAGACGACACCGAGGGTGTCGCCAAACAAGCCAAACAAAGCCCAGTAAGGGCGGGGCCCTTACATACCCCCCTTTAAGATTGCCTAACGCAATCTTCCAGGAGGGATAGGGATATCGATGTATTAGTCTATAGGATAGACTTATACAATAAACTAGTGGATGATATATGGGGCCTAGGACCCGTCGTCCTAGGCATGATTCTGCAAGTATACCGACTGCGTAGAGTCGGTACCTTAGTAAAGTAAAGTGTACGATCACTATGACATAGTGATCGTAACATAAAGTGAGGACCCGTCGTCCTTATATACTAAAAAGAAACCCAAGGATAGTTCGAGTAGTCCTTGGGCATGAATCGATAATTCACAAAAAAGCCTATCGATTCGAGTATCGATAGGCGCAACGCCATGACTGGGTCAGTGAAGACCGCAATGACGGTTTACACCGTCGGTCGCCTACCCGGGAGTTCACTCCTTCATCGCGGTATCCTCAAGCATGTCATTGGTCGGATTTTGTATGACCTCCATGCTTGTGGATCCTTGCGTCGACTCCTGGTTGGGCGGACGTGTTCCGTCCGTACCAGGGCTGGTTGTGATAACCGCAGACGCGAGGGGCACATTGAGGGCCGTCGCGGGATCCACGATGGTTTCAGGGACTGAGGTAGTCCCTGCGACTGTGGTCGAAGTCGCGGGAGGAGGGGCAGGGTTGTCGACGGGTGTCATTGCAACGTCGTTAGTGGACGACGTTGACCCCATCATGTCTTGTTGTGCCACGCTGTAGTCTTCACGCCGTGGCAGTAGGGTGAACAGGGGATCAGCCCCAACACGTACCCATTGACGACTTGCAAAGCAGTCAATAGATTGTGTATCAAATTCATGCCGCATTAGCGCTTGAATGCGCGTAATGTCGGCTTGAGTTGGATGGCGCCATCCAGACCACTCGGGTATGGTCTGGGGCACCCCGATACGGTGGAGACGATCGATGCGTTGATCATCGATCGTTCGGAAGAATTCGACTAAGGGAGGACCACCCTGTGCGTTATATGGGTAGTGGTGTTCCCACCACCGGTTGGCATACGCATAGGAGTGGTCTACCCATGCAATGGGTATCCCAACATTAATCATGTGCTCCAGCACATGTAAATCGGTAAGGCGTTCGACACCATCTGGTCGAACGAACCGGTTCAGAGTCACAGTTTCTCCTGGAATGGCCGTGATCGTCCTTCGCGGACGATCCGGGTGTGCCGCGTAGTATGCTGCTACAGCCTCAGCATACAACCCAGGTCGGGCTAGTATGCCCAGGAAGATTCGTGTGAACCATTGTACATCTGCCGTCGCGGACGGCAGGAGTACAGCCAATAATCGAAACCCAAAGATCGATGGGTAGTAAACGCGCATCGCATAATCGATTGCGATGCCGGAAAAAGAATTAACTGAGCCAGGTCGCCCATGGTGGGCGACCTGCTGAGCCCAGCGTTCAATATTGAACGCCTCTTCGCTCGTCGGAGGTGGCAATCCGGCACCATGGCCCGACTTGCGTGGTTTGGTCTTGAGAACGCCAGCTGGGCGTTCAACAGGAGGGAACGAATTCAACCTCGCGTCCTTGGGGAATGGATTGTCAAGGCGCGGGATATCAGGATTTTCCCATGCCGCATTCAACGTAGCATCGTGCCAACTCGAGTGTAGGCACAATGCTAGGCGAAGGAACTCCTTCAGCAGTTTATACGCCTGAAGGCGATCTTCTCGGGGGAAGTTCTTCTTCGGGAACTGCACGAGGTTGACCAATTGATTCAATTGGCGGGGATTCATGGGGAATCCTCGTGGTAACAAGCTGTAGAGTCGTCCTTGGGGGACGTACTCCCGATTGTTCGCTAGTTCAAATCGTGACGCGGCCGCAGCTTCGTGCGCCGCGTACACACGATTGCTGTAGGGAGAATGATAGATATTATAATCTAACATGCCGAGGAATGAGTTATCCCTCTCCCAGCGGTTCTCGCGGAACACAACCCCGATGTTGTCAGGGATGCGTCCCGGTAGTTCGAGCTGAGCTAAGCGGCGACGCTCTGCCGCTTTCTCTTCGCGTTTGCGATCCCGGTCTTCTCGTTGACGAGGGGTCAACTTGTCCTCGTCATCGGAACCGCCTGAGGACTCGCCATAATCGGTGTCCCCAGTTGGTTTGTACTGATGCCGGGGTGGCGATGGCGGTTGAGGTGTAGGAGCCGGTGGCCGTACAGCGACAGCAGGAATACGAATCGTTATGGTCTCTTGGACACCTCTACGATTCGGGACCTGTACCCTTGGCTCAGGTGGAGGAGGAACATCGGATAGTTTTGTCTGGGGCGTCGCAGATGCCCCAGACGTACTCTGGACGTCCGCTGATTCCGATGCAGACGGTTGCCTATCCATCGCTAGTGGGGATGGCTGCCGTCCGCGCCTTGTCGGCTCCGGGCCTACAGGCCGATCAGGCCGTCCTGGACCATCTCGACGCGCGTCTCGTGGACGCCGTCGCTCATCGTACGGAAGCTCTGGATAACCGCGACGCTCGTATGGTCGTCGGTCATCGAAGTGTGATCTCCTCGCTTGGTCGAGGCTCTCAACTTCTTGACGTTTCGGTGGGCGATATGCAGATTCTCCTCCGCGATCCGGAGAAGACATCGCCAATCTTTTCCTACTAGGGCCTGCCTGCTCGTGTGAGGCGCGCCCATAGTCTAGGGACTCCTGCCGAGCGAGTCTGCGCTCGAGCTCGGTCACGCGTTCGCGTGCTTCCAATAGGTCATCGAGGAGCATCCCAACGACGACCTGCGCCGTTCCGTCATCGTTTCGTAGGAACTGCACCATATCGGATGCAAATCCGGCGCGCTCAAGTCGTCGGAATACCCGTTCGAGAGCGGCGTCTCGAATGAGTGTTTCCCTGTTTGATGTTTTGGAGGAGGACGACGCCGTGCGGTCGTCCTCACGTCCTTTTCTTTGAGGGGGAGGAATATCCCCTCGAGGCACCGGTGCTGGTGGTATCGGGACCATGGGACGCTCCGGTAGCGATCCCTGGCGTCCCTGATCCGGGGTGTCGTCCATTCGGTCGGTCGGCTGCGCTGGCCATGTTCCTTGAGTTGAGTGCAGGGCCGGCTGCGCGTGCCAGTCCTGCCCAGGTTGCTGGTAAGGCACCGGATTCCCTGAAAATCCGGTGTTCTGAGGTTGGGTATAGGGCGGCTGCCCCATGAGCTGTTGCTGTTGCTGTTGCTGCTGTTGCTGTTGCTGTTGTTGCGGTTGTTGTTGTTGTTGTTGTTGTGGATGTGGTTGGAAGTACATCGGCTGGGGAAGATAGGTCATATGCGGGTGACCGTATCCGCCCATCGGTTGTTGCATGTACGGCTGGTTCATGAAACCAGCCGTCGGCATCTGCATTTGGTTCGGATTTTGATATTGCCCGTATGGGGCGTACGCGTTGGCGGGTTGGACAGGTGGCTGTTGCGCCGTGTTTTCTGGGAAAACACGGCCCTGAGCCCCTTCTCCCCCCATAAGGCTCGTTCCCGAGCCTGATGCTGCGCTGGAGCCACCGTGTGGGCCCCAGGCGTTCGGGTTCTGCTCTTGCTGGTTGGTTCCGTCTTGTTCCATTGGATCGAGGTGGATCGGATGGGTGTGCTACGTGTCGACTGTGGGTGTCGAGCGAAAGAGGACTTAACCGATTTATGGTTTGCGGGCGCCATCACTGATCTCAACAATTGATGCTTCACGTGACACGCACATGACCGCGACGCGTTCATTTGCGTTTCGCGAGTCCCCGCGGCGTCTTGACACCTTGCAATTCAAGGTACCGGCCTAAGGCCTCAAGGTTCTTGCACCCATCATGAGGTTCCCAGGTGGTGTCTCCCAGACTCCACCTGACTTCGTACTCTAATTTCTTATCTTCGGTCCATCGGTGACCCAAGATTTCATCAACGAACCATTCTTGGTCGTTGGGAGCACCAAAATCATAGGGCTCCGGTTGAGCCCTATTGGGAAATAGCGCATCATTACTAGCATTATAAGGCCGTAGTAATGACACATGGAACGTAGGATGTATCCGCCGCGCCTGTAAGGCTGTCGGCAATTCCAATGTATATGTAGATTTTGCCGGAATAGCATTCAATACTTTATACGGCCCAACGTATTTGGGACATAACTTCCTTGCGCGTCCTTTTGGCAAATTGAGGTTCTTGGTTGATAGGTAAACCAAGTCCCCTTTCTTAATTTGCGGTTCTGCAGCTCGCTTCGTATTTGCATACGCTGTCTGAAAGACGCGAGCTTCAATAATATTATCATGTGCCTCTGCTAAATTCCTCAGAGCTTGTTCGGCATAAGCTTTGATTCCTTTAGGTAGCACTTCATCGGAGCGAATCTCCTTTATCATTGACGGCATATATCCACCGTTAAGTTCAAACGGTGCAAACTTCGTCGTGGCCGATATGCTAGCGTTGATCGCAAATTCGCTCATCGGAACACGGTCAACCCAGTCTTTCTGATCGTGTCGTACCACGGCTCGAAAGATCTGGGCCACATTCCTATTAGCACGTTCGGTCTGACCATCCGTCTGAGGATGGAAGGACGTAGACATGAGTAGCTTTGTACCCATCATCTTGTGGAGTTCACGCCACCATCGAGAGGTGAACTTCGAATCACGATCACTAACGATTGAGCTCGGTAGACCATGCAATCTTACTATTTCACGAAGGTAAATCCATGAAAGTTCAGCCGCGGTGTTCTTCGTGGTTACAGGTAACAGATGCACCATGCTGGTCATCCGACAAATTATAACCCATAGATAGTTAAAGCCTTTAGACTCCGGGAATGGTCCAACGAAGTCCATTCCTATGGAGTCCCAAGGTTTTGTTGGTACGGGCAGCGAGTGGAGCTGTCCCGAGGGTTTCTGGTTTGATGTCTTCGTAACATGACATGATTGGCATGTGCGACAGAACTCCCGCACGTCTCTAGACATGCTTGGCCACCAATACCATCGACGAACGTACTCGGACGTACGTTGGTCTCCGAAATGCCCAAGCGTCTGATGCGCTTGTTCAATGATGGACGTAGTTAGGTCTGGTATACGTGGTACACACAGAACGGATTCGCCCGCGAGATTCTTAGTCCATATAAGGGTGTTCTTCATATTGAAGTGCTTATATCGTTCAGGCTTTTCTTCAATATAGTTGAAGAGTTTATCTTCATCATACCCCTTCGCAATACGATTACGAAAGGCTTTGTCGACTAAATCTGGTGGAGAGGCCGCGGTAGCCTTGCCCATAAGTGCTTCTCCCAGAGTCATAGTCTCGCTTGCGTCCATGTTGACTGAACCCTCACGTATCGACGGTTCATGATGTCGTTGGGACGCTCCAGGAGTAGCTTCATTCATAATCTGCGCTTCTAAGTCGCGATCTTCTTGCTGCTCTTGGAAGCGTTTACTACGCCGGATTTGGGCTTCGTGCATAGAACGCATTTCAACTACTTTGTCCACGACTTCTTTATATCGTGGAGGTGGTAGATCTTCTCCAGTAGGGTCGATTCGGGCATCGACATTCACATAGTCATGTATATCATGTACATCATTGGCTGTATCGCTTTCGAAATAGCGAGACAAGCAATCGGCCACTTTATTCAAGTCGCCTTTGACGTAGGTAATGTCGAAGTCGAATCTAGCCATGTAGTCAATCCATCTCCGTTGACGTGGAGTAAGGTTTCCTTGAGTTCGAAAGAACTCTAGAGCTTTATGGTCGGTAATGATGTGGATCTTATATCCCACAAGTTTGTCCTCCCATTTCATTAGAGATTCCAGTATCGCCAGAGTTTCGCGTTCGTGTACCGCGTAATTCTGCTGAGCGCTGGTGAATTTCTTGGACATAAATCCAGCGGGTCGGCATTCGAGCCACGTCGGCCCTTGTCCGTACATGGCGCCGACACCTGATTTGGATGCATCGCATATCACCCAAATCGGTATGTCGTTCTTCGGCTTGATGGGTTGAATGATTGGTGTTTTACAGCAGATGCGCTTGATCATTTCAAAACATCGCTGATGAATAGGTCTCCAATAGAATGAAGACCCGTTCTGCGTGATGGACATAAGGGGTCCGGTGTAGGCGGAAATATCTGGCAGAAAACTGCTCAGATAATTCACGAGTCCTACAAACCTCTGAATATCATTGTAATTCCGAGGTGTTCTCCAGTCCCGGATGCGCGCTAGCTTGTCAGCATCGGGATGGATACCTTGGTCGTCGATAATATGACCAAGGCAATCAACTCGGTCTGAATATAATTCGCATTTCTTCCACTTTAGATACAACGAATATTCTCTGAGTCGTTCGAAAATAACTCGGAGATGTTGCTCGTGTTCCTCAATAGTTTCCGAAAAGATGAATATGTCGTCAAGGTAGACGTGCATAAATTTTCCAATAACGTCTCGAAAGATGGATGTCATCAATCTTTGAAACGTCGCAGGAGCATTGCAGTCTCCTATTTGCATGATATTGCTGACATATGTCCCGACGATCGTTGCGAACGCCGTTTTCCATACATCTTTGAGCAGTACGCGAACTTGCTCATACGCATCCGTCAAGTCGATTTTTGAACGGATTTTTCCTCGGGCGACATCTTCACGGATGACCTCTTGATCGGGTAGAGGTGTAACATCCTTTATAGTATTGTCGTTACGTTGCCGCGCATCGAGCGGCGTACGTAGCGATCCATCTTTCTTCGAAATACATAGCAGCGGGGCTGCTTGTTTCACTGGCCGGTGTTCCCACCACCCAGCATCCACATATCTATTAATCTTCGCATGAAATTCATCACGAAGAGACATGGGACATCTTGGAGCATGGTATTGATATTGTTTTGATTCATCAATGAGGTTAATCTCGTGATTAACCTCTCGCCATGGTGGTAAGGTCGGCTTCGTACCGCTGACCATGTCTTCAAATTCATCGTGCCATTGTTGTCTAAGCCTAGGATAGTCTTCTTCGGATAGACGACTATCGTCAGCTTTTCCTTTGCCTTTCCGTAAGGTATGAGCAGCTCGAATAGATGCTTCATCCCGTTTCGTTGAATCTATATCGAACCGAGCACGCAATTTATGAAGACTAAAGTCCCCTTCATCGCGTACTGGTAATCGATACTTCGGTCGCACATAAGGCTGCTTCGGTTTGGCTTCAGTGAAGTCCATAACCTCAGAGATTTCATCGGGTTCGGGATTCCGATAAACTTCTCCAGGCAGCTGCTTATGCTGTCCTTCATAGGCCCTCATGGAGGCGACTACTTCGTTCCATTCCGCGGGCATGCGGTGATCATACATCCACTCGTAATGTGGATTTGGTGTTGGTCTGTCCCAGAAGGACCGCGTACTCTTCTCAGTATTCTGCTGTGATTTTTCGTCCTGGTTTTCTAAGTCTTTATCGATCATCTCTTTGAGGCGATCGCGTAATACGCTTGAAGACGGTTCGGGTACCGTATCCAAGGTCACTTTGCTTGACGAAGCCACTGGTTGTGCTTCATCTGACTTCCTTTTTATTTTCGGTTTTTGTTGGTTGAGCCCCTTCGAGCGGCGCTCTTCCTTTTTCGCTGATTTCCTAGTCGTTTCTTTAGGGGTTAATGCCGGATACCCCTCTTTCAGAGTTTCCTGAAACTCTTCTTCCGATAACAAAAGGGCCCCATGGTCTTTTGGTAAACTGTTAATGGCGAGCCCCTCTGTACCGGGCTCGTCATCATCGACTACGGTGGCTTTTCGTATAGAGCCTCCGTATCCTTCTTCCGGGCCATGGAGTCACTCGCGCTTCTCAATGGATCGATACCGACGAGCTCGGCCGTCCGTATCTTCTAACGCCACGCGCACAGCTGGCGTCGCGACTCCATTGACTACCACCTGGTGGTTCTTGAAGTCCAGTATGACGTTATTGGCATGCATAAATGGTGTGCCAATAATTACATCATATCGGTCAAAGTTCGCCAGGTCCATGTATACTGGCCCTTTGAACCCTGCCGTTTCAATCTGCACTTCGGTACCGTAAATGACCGAAGCGCGGCTACCCGTTGTTCCTAGTTGCAGAATCATCGGGTTCTCCAATGGGTAAACTTTTATCTTCGACACCTGCGCGAATGCAGGTGTCATACCAGTAGTAGAACTACCGGTATCCCATAACGTCCATGCCTCTTGTCCACCTACGTTGGTGTAGGTAGCCAGGCACTCCTTGGTTTCCGCAGGGTAGATAGGTCGTTGTATCTTATTCTTCCCTGCGTGTAACTGAACCTTTCGCATTCGAATGACATTGTCTTTCTCATTCTTCTTCTTATCTTTCGGCGGCGGTGCCTCCGAAATTCCAAAGAGTCGCTCATATGATTCTAGTTGTAAAGCATCGCCATCGGTCGACGATACTTCCCAGATTCCATGCATATGTTCAGAATCCGAGTCATCATAATCAAAGACTTCGACTTCGATCATATCGTCGTCATGTTCGCCCAGTTCGGACTCAGGACGATCGAGGTCATCATCTTCGGCATCTGCATCGTGCGCAGATTCCGAGTCATCGTCATTCGATTCACCTTCGACTCCGTCTACAGCCGTTCGCATAGCACGCATGTGTGCTCGCTGCTGCTTCTTTGGATCTGGGCACTCTTTTGCGAAGTGACCGGTTCGTCCGCAGTTGAAACACTTAGATCCACCTGCGGTCTTCTGATGGCTTGGTTTATCCATCTTAGCCATCGGCTGATAGCTTGGCTTATTGTCGTTGGACTTATAAGGTGGTTTCGGGTCCACCTTATTATCCTTGCGATAATCGTCTCGCTTCTTGAACGGCGTCGGTCGACTAGATCGGAATAATCCTTTCTTGTAGTCGCCGCGTCGTACAAAGACTTTCCTAGGAGCACCTTCGCGATGCTCCTGGTTTTCCTTAGCAGGCGTAGTGTACCGCTGTCGGGTTACACTAGCCGACTTGTCATAATATTTAGCCGTCTTCTTAGCAGATTCATAGGCTTTCGCAAGCGCTAAGAACTCCTCGGCTGTGTTAACTTCAGGCGACAATCCTTCATCGAATAGATGATTGCGCATATCCGTCGACATTGCTGACACGAATCGGTCACAGAACATCCAGTCCGTAACTTTAACGGCCATATTCTGTGAATGATCGACAAGGGTGTCGAACAAGTCTTGAACGTCGGCATGCTGTTTATATGAGACGGCGTTGAATTCGTCACGCGCGTCTTGCATGGTCGACGGTAGGATAAATCGATCATAGAGACCGAATATAACCTCTTCGAACTTCCATTCTTCTTGAGTTCGATTGACATGAATGACATGCCGCACGAACCATCGTTTGGCTTTGCCATCCAAAAACTCTAGTACCATGATTACACGTTCCTGTTCGAGATCAGGACCGCCTAGTCTGGATACTGCCATCAAGAGGACCAGGCTGTGAAGCCAGGTTTCTAACTCTTGGAACTTCGGACTGCCGGAATAAGTTCCGACCGATTTTGAATCGGTTCGTCGAGGCTTTAACCCTTCGGGTAGGTGTAGCCATGTTCCCAAACGCATGAAGATCAACTTGCTAATGCGTTCATGAATGAGTGCGCGATAACGCTCCTCATTCTGCTGTATCCCGTCAGCGATATCGGCGGTTCGCCTATTCGGTGCGGGCATCGAAAAACCCCTGCCATTGGCAGTTGATTGCGTGTATGCTGACGTCGATCGACGAGGTTCAGCATACTCTTCTTGATGCACGGGAGCTGTGCTTTGTCCGCGTGCTGACTTGTGGGTCTGCGTTTTGCTAGCCCACTGTCGCTTCATGTCGTCTATGGGCTGTCGCCCTTCGAACACGATTCCCTGGTCCGAATATATGGATTTCTGCCCACTTTTGATATCGGCGATTCGTAAACGTTGATACGAAACTCGATCATCGAAAGTATCCGCGATAGGTACGCTATCGGGGAGTAGTTTCTCCGGTAAATGTGCCTTTCGCTTCTTTGGTGGGATTTGAATGACAGCGTCGCCGTCATTCTCATCCGAACTACTATACGATTCATATTTTAAATTGGCGATCGTCGGTGGTTCATACGACGAATCGCTAGTTCGTGGTACGCGAGAGTCGATTGTCACCGAGTGGCGTACTCGCTTTTCACGTCGAGCTGCATGCTCGCGCCGTTTATATTCGCTGGTACTTTCATCCGGTCGGCGCGACTGATGCATAATCGATACTGCGACAGCCCGTTCGTCTATGGGCTGTCTCATTTCTTGCGCTACGGCCTGTGGAGTCACTGGTTCCACCCGTTGCTTTCCTTTATCTAACGGACGGATAGTGGAGGGAGCAGGCGAATTTATTACTGATGATGCTATAGACGAAGTTCCCGTAGGGTACTTCTGCTTGTACAAGTAGATAACCCTAGGCAAGATTTCGAGCATCCTCTCGAAGTACTGCTCGCGAGTGCTGTTCACGGGAGTCACCCCATGCTTCACGGATAGAAGCTTTTGAGCGCACTCCTGCAGTCGTTCCCTTCGGCGGATACTGTCCATGCCGATAGCCTGCCAAAAGGCGTCTAGCCTGCTCTGTTCGCGTTCGAGCTGCCTGTCGGCCTCGAGTACGTCGAACTCTCCATCCGAGGATTCTAGGCCCCGCGGGTCTGGAGTGAAAAAGTCATGGGAGGTTCGTGTACCCCCATGGTCGCCGTCGTCGCTCGAGAAGTTGCCGAAGGAGGGTCTAGTACCTCCTTGAGCTGGTCCTAATCGCATTGCCGGGCTGGCAATATTGACAGGAGGTAGACGTATTCTGCCTCCTGAACCACCGGCTTGAGAGGCGTCTGCTAGTTCCTGCGCTAGCGTTCGTCCTTGCGATGCCTGTCTTCGCATCGTTTCCAATGCCGGGTGCCTCGGCCGACTCGTTCCGGGACGAGACGGTTGCACTGAGGTCGTTGGCCTAGCCAACGACCCTGCTTCCGGATCCGTGTCTTCTTGTTTGAGTCGTGACGTTCGCAGTGGCCTCTCCGCTTCGAGTAGCGGAGGGGGCGTCACCGGCGTCGCACCCTGTTGCGTGGGTGTGGTTGTTGATGGACCTGTGGTCGGGTCGGGTTCCGGATTCGTCGCCATGTGGTCTCGGTGCTTCTTTGGGTGACGTGATGGTGAGTCGCGTCGTGTGTTCGGCCGTAGGTCGCGTCGTAGCTTCTAAGCTGGGTAGCTTAAAAAAATGTAGCGGTGCTACGGGGGGTCTTGCGGTTCACGCTACGTAAGCTTGACCAGTCTTGGTATTTGCTACGTATGCGTGAGGTTACAAGTGTCTAGTTTGTACATGTTTACTACAGGCCTGTTATAGACGACACCGAGGGTGTCGCCAAACAAGCCAAACAAAGCCCAGTAAGGGCGGGGCCCTTACACCTTCGTAGTCCTTGCAACAAGTTAGTATCAAACAGAAGCTATCACAGATAAAGCTCACTGACCTGAAGAAACTTAGCAATCCTTTTTTTCGTCTGCTTGAAGACGTGTTTGACATCTCGAGCAACTGTGGCCCCCGACGGAATACGATAGTGCGGCCGACCAGTTTTCATTAACATGTGGAAGCCTTGGTCCTCAACAATTGAGAACGGCCTCATCGATTCCGCCACCCACTTGACGATTTCGGCTCTTTGAGGGACGAGGAGTTAGTGATGTGGTTTGGTATTAGTAAGTCGCAATCACCTTGATTCCTCGCTCGTGTGCTGACGATGCATGTAGCTCACCACGCCTTTCCCCTCCAGCCTCGAAAACATCGCAGCAATGTTTCCATTTGGCGTGTTCTTCAACTTGCCAACCGCCTCACGGACCTTCGAAAGGTCTTTCAACTCGTAAGCCTTCTCAAAAGCCTCGTCACCCCAGCACTTCTTACAGTGCCCTCGAAGATTCGATGTCGATCCCTTGTCATTGGTATCAAGATACCTACGGATTCTCGCTCCGCACCCGACAGCCGCACATTTGAAGATGTGACACCGCCTGCCGTTAATGGATTCGATGGTCGGGATAGGCTCGAAGAAGCCATAGATCGGTGAGTCCCATCCCTCCATGAGCCGCGCTGTTATTGATATGATTAATACAGCTTTCATTGACTAGCAATAGCATCATGACGCACCAAGTTCTTGCTCAGGGGTTTCGGCACCCGAATTGGTCCCCTTTCGTCCGCCGCCCTTCACAGTCTTCTCGCCTTTCTTCCTCGGAACGAACTCCTTTAAGATATCCTCAGCATCTCTATCAATTTCGATGACTCCGGGCCCCTTCGACCGTGCGGCAGGCTTAGCGGAGGCGATGTTGTCGGGGAGATCATCATCGCTGCCATCGGTGGCCTCGAGGATGTGTTTTGGATTGCGAGGGCTGGAATTGGGTCTGCTGTCAGCGTCGTCATCGTCTTCCACTCGGGCCTTGCGGCTTTGGTGGATGTCGAGTTTCTGCTGTTTCAGTATGGGCTGAGCAATGTTGTCCTTGTCGGTGAGTTTAGATGCAAGCTTTTGCTTTCGAGACTGAGGAAATTGTGACATAGTGGGATATTGGCTACTCTCAAAGCTCAGCACCGTTTATATACCGTCGTTGCGGGCCACGGCACACCTTGTACCTACTACCACTACTATTGACCTATGTAGGCTGCGTTGTTTGTGTCTGGCCACGGCCTGTGGCTTTTTTTTTGTCTTTTATTCTAGTACAATACGGTAGATTGATGTACAATGTCGTGGCTACTGACGCAGGCCATCTCTCATGGCCAAACCCTCAAACCCACGGGATGGGTGGGGTTTTCAGGAGGGTCTGAGCACTGAGACCCTCGCCCGCACCCGCACGTACCCACACCCGATACCCGGCGGGTTAGGTGTACCCCTTGCAGAACACTAGCCACTGGGGCCATACCAGGGGCATAGAAAGCAAGAAGTGGAGGTAGTACGAGGTCAACTTCAGTACGTGGGCGCTGCACATGATCAGCACGTGGAGATGGCGCGACAAAGCCTCGAAGACTGTGATCTTGGGCCTTATATACACCGCTGTCCTCAGAGGCCCGGGTTCTAACGTCGACGAGCACTGACGAATCGAGTACACCCGGTGACAACAAAGGAGGAGGCTGTGATGCGAGCTGTCCCGCGACTGATGAGGAAATGGAAAGAGGCTGTGCAGGTGGCACCTCGTCAAACGTGAGCTGCCTTGCAATCATCATCAATGTCATCGATTGGTGATCCGATGATGCTTGATAGAAGGGTGCCCTTGGCGGCGTCCACTGAGCAGTGCGGCGATCGATTTTTGTGCTCAGTAGAGCGAGCTGATTCACCTGTTCACGCGACTGTTGGACTTGCATATTTGAGAAGTGTCGAAGCTCCTCTAGGGCCTGTCGAAGTATCGAGTTCTGGATCCGAGCCAAGTTGACAGGGTCACCTGTCGCGGCGTTGAGAGCAGCGAGCTGTGCTGGAATTTGGAAACTCTGTTCTCATCCATAGTTTGACGTCGTCGCGACTGAGGGCAGGGAGGCGGAATATCGAGGAGTTTGGGCGGACCTGGTATATAGCAGCCGCACACTGGTCATAGTCATGTCACTGATAATGATTAATTATAAGGGAGAACAAGGCATGTACCTGGAACAAATAAGGGCGGAGGGTTATCACCATCTGCCAGTAGTTCGTCGCACCAACAAGGTTCTGCTTCCCTGAAAGATGAATCAGGGGAAGTACGATCGAGGGGTGTAAAGCAAAACCAACCTTCAACAAGTGTCACATTGGCCTCAGCCATGGTGCAAACCTCGTTGAGAAATGGCACCGGGACTGGTACGTGCCTCCATACTGGCTTGTATTCCTCATGAAGCTTAAAGCTGTGAGCTCCGAGTATGGCCTGTCTGAGTCGTTAGATTGGCAGCAGCTGACTAAACTAGATGTTGACATGCAGATTTCGGAAGTGCAGGAGCGTATGTATTGTTGTACGTATCTCGAGACCAACCAAGTTTGGATGTGTCATTCGAGTTGACGCTGAAGATTGTACGATTAATTTGTGGGGAGCAACAGGAACCAATCACGTACCCCATCTTCTCCTGTTGATAGCCAAGGGTATGGCGCCGAAGATGGGCTTTCATGTGACTCTCTACGCCGGTGTTCTTGTACGCCATGCAAAACAAATTATACAATGCTGTCTCCTTATAAGGAACAATGGCCGAAGAGCCGTGGATCAATCATACCTGTCAAAGCATAAATGATTCACTGGATAACAGAGGAATATCACACCACGTACCGAACACCAAGATTTGTTGACTGTATAGTTGAGGTTGTACTTTTCGTCAATCCTGGCATAGTTGTGAATAAAGTGGAGATAGATCGCAAATGCTCCGAGCGGGCATTTTATGGGATCGCGATGGGCGATGAAACAGGTGTACGTCGGGTTAATCGTCTAGGGCCCAGTCAGCCACGGATCGTTGAGGGCAGGCCAGACATACTGTTTTCATACCACGCCGGCTCGCTTTTTGCTCGGATTGCAAGCCCAGCACCGACGGTACTGAGGTTTCACCGTTAGGGTGCAGAAACACGTACGGCTGCATCTCGCAAAGCCGCAGTGCCCGGATGTCATCTCCTCGGTTTCTACTCGCACCCATCATGGTCCACGCAAGATGGCCATTGATGGTAGCTTTGACTGGAACACATTCAGAACAGTTTCCGACGAGTACAAGAAGAATGAAGACCTTACGTTCACGATGGTCCAAGAATCCGTACCCAATTTTGTCCAACGTTTTGTCCGAGAGTTGGTCCAGGAACGTATTTGCGACAACGTCCGGGGCATCCCCGCCGGCAATCAGTCCCCTACATGCCTGCCAGTCAATGCACTGCAAGGATCTCACATTGATGTTGCTTACTCATGCGAGTTCTTCAAGGCTTCGTCCATCTTTGTCTTAAGTAGGTCGTAGACATAAACGGACGTCGCTGGACGCTGTACAGCTAACATCGGGTCCCGAGCATCTTGTACCTTCCGTATGCGAAGAGCGCCAAAAAATTCCTTCTTGATTTGGGACTGGGGACTCCATCGTCAGCACAGGTTGAGAACCACTTGAAACACGGCTTACCGCTCCAATGCGCGTGTTTGGAATGTCCTCCCCTCACCGATTGCGTGCACACCTGGCAGCACAGAAGTTGAGGTAGAGCAGTAGCACATGCTCATCCACAATACCGTCGTGTATCTCTCCTTTTGTGATTGCCTGCTGTTGGAAGACCTATCGGGTGTCAGGATTACTACTGCTCACGAGAAAAAGACATCACACACATTCCACGACTTTACCATACACTTCTGAGTTTTCTTCCCACCTGCCCGCCGGTTCTGTTCTGTTCGTTGCGCAGCAGAGACCCGTGTATCCCTTCTAAACTTATGAAACTCATCTTTTGAAGTGTGTAATGTAAAATCAATGAACACAGTAATTAGTAAAGAGTGACTCACTGTCGTCGTCTAGATCTAGCCCTTCATTGTCATCTTCCTCATCTTCGTCTTCTTCGTCTTCGTCCTGTCCGGCTTCTTCCATGCCACCGGTATCAAATGAACCAAGCGCGGCTTCGGCGGCGCCATTGCCGGCGTCGTATTGGCTTACAAGGTCGTTGTCGTCTGTGTCCAAGTCGGCCTCTAATGCGTCGGTTTCGAGGGCAGGGGAGCTGGTAGAAGTAAGACCAGCAGAATTCATGGGTGGCGCGGGTGACCGCGTGAGCACAGATCGAGGTTGAGAGGTGGCAGCGATGGTCCGGACCTGTGTCGAATCGTTCGCGGCCTGAATTGGTGGAACTGCTACTAGGGCAGCACCTGAGGTCGGACCAGCGGTACTTGTTGAGGGCGCATCCATCCGTTGATACCTGGTTGATAAACAAATGTGAGTCCGTAGTCTGTTGGGATAGGGTAGTGGATATAGCAGAGACGCACCAGTACCCAAGTAGAATTCCTCTGAGCTTTTCGAGATTCGCCCGTTTGGCGTGAGCGATTCCATGGTGAGCGCACGCATCCACAAGCGGTCCACGTCTCTTGACGGTCTGCCTGTTCGCGTAGTCGGCCGTCAAAACGCGTAGTGGAAGGCGAGCATGATGGTCAATTGTGGTCCACTTACAGGAAAGCACTGTAGATATGTTTTGGAATGAAGGCACCGTCGATCCGAGGAGCGAACACAGCATGGCTGTCCCTGAGCAGGGCGGGATCAATGTTGGCATCATCGGCCGAGATTCCCCCGGCCGTTTGTTCGTTTTCTGAGGTCGTGGCTTGCAGTGAGGCGGAGGTCGGCGGGAAAGAGAAAGAGGACAAAGCAGTAGTAGTCATTACAGAGGCATAGATTACAGGTAGTAGTAGTATTAGGTACAGAGGAATAACCTGGCTGGTGACCAGGACTGCCTAGCAGTCACCAGCGGATTGTGACCGCCCGCCTAATCTGGCAGCGGTCACAAAAATCATCGTGACCTGACGATTCAGAGTCCTGCTGGGGTCTCCTAGGTCCTTCAGCGCACTCTTCTGGAACATTGTGGTGTTGTGACTTGTCAGAACAAATCTCGAAAAATCATACAAAAAAATCTTCTTGCGTATGGTGTGTGTGCGGTAGTGTTGCCGCGAATCGAATTGAATCGAAACAAAGTGGCGGTTAGTGTGCAGTTCTAAAAAACGAAGTGGAACGAAGTGAACTGACGAGGCCTCGCGAAGTGGCAGACAAATAAGGCTCAATAGCATCAATAGCCAAATGGAGGAACGTCGAGCACGACAAGTTGGTCTTGCGAGTTTGTCCCATGCGCGTCTATTGTTTCATAGCTCATTTCAACGCTACATGGAAGTATAATTGCATTAATATATCATATCAGTCTTAACTAATGTGGGTGTACTCCTATTCTGAGGCTTCTGTATCGAGAGAAGTGAAGCTGCGACTCCGAAAAGAGACGGGTCGTCAAGCTCCCGGCGAGTCCCAAACTTCAAGTGCTAACCAGCTCCTCGATGCGGGCCTGCGGCCCAGAGAGGACTAGTCCTGACTACACTTTCACAGCGTCTCAAGCTCGTTTCTTCACCGTGCCAATGGTTAAAATATCAGCCAATAGCAGTTATCCAGGTCCAGTGGAGCGCGCGGCTGCCATTCCTAAAGATCAGCTTCAAGATTTGGATTAGACAAACACACAGGATGAATAGATAGTAACTATTTGACTTTAAGCCCTCTCAGGAAGTCTTTGTCGCGCAAACCGTCGCCACAAAGCTTGCCGTTCTCTAGAGTATAGGGGCCGAAATTCACCCAGTTTGACAAGCAATAGAAGCAGCAAAACCTCGGAAAGAAAGCCGCAGAGTTACAGAAAGTCAGGTTATTGAAATTTGAAATGTGACCTCCCAGACAGGGGATGGGACTTGCGACTTGTGAACACTCAGAGCAGGTGCAGAAGGGATGCACGGATAAGCAGCACGATTGCTTAGTGTTCGAAAGTCCGGTTCGGTTCAGTCTTTTGACCCAAATCTGGAAAGACTGGACTGCAACCAGTTGCTGAGATCAACGAAACAGCTGCAACTGCAACTGAACTGGTAAAAACCGGTCTTTTGCAGTTGTGACCGGTTGCGCAACCGGTTGCGACCGCACACCGGCCCGGTCACCATTCCGGCAGATCCGGATGCTTTGGGGCTTCAAAACGAGTTCTGGTTCATCAAAATCGGATAAGAATTGACAGAGTTACTGAGGTTTTAATTACTGTGTTTCCTCAAACGTATCCCAGCGCGGGATAGGTGGTGATATGGACTTATCACCGTGTAGATACACCGCTGTCCAGTTATCGGAATGATGATAGATGTATTTTTGCGAGAACAGAGCAGACGAGCTATATGAGTCTGTGTATAGCCGTGAAGTCACCTGTCCGAACGTGAGATTTGAGTCTTAACTCCGGCCCACGATATCTTGTCCATCCCTCGTCATGTTACACTTCATCTCGCTGCTGATATAAAGATATACCTCAATAAGCTCCATGCCATATTGTCGGAGAAGAGCATCCGCGGCATCAATACTTCCATCGGTGAGCTTGTGGGACAAGAGAAGCTTGAGGGCAGCGGATAGCCTGAAGAAATTTTTGGGGTCTTGAGGGTGCATGTTCCGAATGGCCGGCTCAGCCTCGTTCTCTTCATCGTCACTGTCACCGTCCAGTTGTTGACGTTTTGAGTTTGGTGCCTGCAGCTCAAATTCATTGTCTGATAGAGGTTCGATCGCTCCTGCATCCATGATGCTAGGATCTGGTTCGTCGCCGACATACTGAACAACAGTCAAAAAATGTCTCAAAAGGGGTCAAAACCAACATACCGCGGCACGAGCAGTGATTTTTTGTTTTCTACCTGATCGCCGTTGGGTTTGCGATCGGCTCGCACACTCGGGCTGCAGCTGCCGCTGCCTTTCTCTCTGAAATGATTCGAACAATGCTGCCAATGTGTTGAGCAAGTACCAGCTCTGCCTCAGCATGCTCAGGACAGTACTCGTCCCAAATCTGGGGGATCTATTGAAGGTCAGCCTCAGCGCATCAAGACAGACATTAAACATACGATGAGTGGGCATACAATTGTTGCAGCCACCAGCCATTGGTCGGCAGTCAACGAACCACCAGCAGGCTCACCCATCATAGCAGGAAGGCGCCCAAGATAGGAGGGTAGACGCATCTGTATAAGGGGTGTCAGTCTTTCAAACACAGTCAGGCAGTATGTTGGGGACTAGCCTGCATTAAAAGATCGTGAAACCGAAGAAGCTCTCTTTTTTTCCGCAACACTTTTAGCTGCACCCAGATGTTATAGAAATGCGTCTTGACTAACCCTTATTTAGAACAGGTAAGCGAGCTATAGCATGAATATCTGATATACAAGAACATACCAAGAATTAAATTATGCATGGGATCAACAACGATCATGCGACAGACATCAAAGTATGGCAGATGCGCAAACTCGCAGTATCGTGTGGCGAACTCCTTGATGAAAGCCTTTCGTCGTGTCTCGTTCGGTAATGACTGATACTTGTGCATGAGCTCAGCTTGCTCCTTGTGTGTGCGAGGAAGAAAACCTGATGCAAATTTGGATGAGATACAGTCGACCGTGAAATAATGAGAAGAAATCATACCATCAGCCTGAAAGGAGGTGGCAGAAGCCTTCTCCGATTGCTGAATCCAGCAGCGGTGACAATAGAACCTATGACTATGTGATCCAAAACCACTGAGTTTGTGGGCAGCCGGTTTGTCACATATCACACAAATGAGGATCACCCGTATCAGCCGACCTAAGGGATACTTCGCACTCTTGGCCAAGAAGCCAAGATGGTAAAGACGAAGCAGCTCATTCACAGATACATGTGCCGCACACTGTATCTGATCCACAGTCTGCTCCTTCGGGCCCGGCAAGATCCCACTAAGTATACAATTCGCTGTTCTATATCTACATAGTACTTGTACTCAGTCACATGATTCACCGTTGATGATGTGAAGGACTAACCGTAGATGATGTGGAAAGTTGATGACGTTGAACGTGATCGGGGCCGAGGAATGCGATGGAGCGATATTACTTTTCAGGTAGGAATACCTGAACCAAAGTCTAAGTATGATATACAAGATACGATGTGGGGAGTCACATACCAATCAACTCCAAGTGTCAAGCCTATACGCAATTCGGTCTCTGACTCCGGAGGTAGCGGGTTTTCGAAGAACGGCCGACTATCCGGACCTTCAAGGGTCTTGCAAATTTCACCACACAAGGTGCCAAGAACAGTATTTTGATGAAACAAAGCCTGAAGATATTGTGAAGGTGCTCTTTGCGCAACACCACTATGATAAGTGAACATATAGTAAAGCAAATTTTGTATTTTGTTGAAACTCATAGTGTGAACAAATTCAGAATTTATTCCGTAAAGAAATGTAAAAAAACATTCACAATATTTTAACAATATGATCAGTGAATACTTCATAATATGTTCACAATATAGTGAGGTAGTCCAGACTATGGTGAAGATATGGTGAAAATATTTTGACTACCTGACTATATCGTGAACATATTATGAAATCTTTGCTGATTATATTGTGAAAATATTGTGAAGGTTTTTTACATATCTTTAGACAATTAATTCTGAATTTGTTCACACTATGATTTTCGATAAAATACAAGATTGGGCCTATCATATCTTTATTTATCATAGTGTTATCACACAAAGAGCACCTTTACAATATTTTCAGGCTTTGTCTCATCAAAATATTGTCCTGGGCACCTTGTGCCATCGAAGTTGCCAATATACTCCCCGGATTTTCGCGGTATCGAACACCATTGCTCAAGTATGTCATCGACGCCGTCCACACTTAGAATATCTCTGAGCTGTTCTTGGATTGATTTCGTAACTCGTTGGAAATTGTAGTGCTGGTTGTCCCCGTTGTGGCTCTGCCGTAAGTCCAGTTGCCCGTCGGGCAGGAGGATCTTTGAACAGTGGAGTTTGGCAGATAATGCATGTGTGCGGTGTTGATTCAGATGCTGGATAGACCTCGAGGCATTTGGGACACATCGGGAGGACTTGAAACGAAGGGTCGACTCCCAGATGCTTGGACACTGATGGGAGAGTCTTGTACATGTCTTCGGCATTTAGAGAGGTCAACAACAACGAGAATGTGAAAGCTATGATCAGGAGCACGGCATGGCATGCGGCAAATGGCAAATGGAAGTGCGTGTGAAGCCACACAACAAGGAGGTAGAGCAGTCGAACAGCGGGATGAGAGTGGGTTGGGTTGCTTGAGTTCCTGGGGGTGACGGACGTAGTCGTAGTCGTCGGTTGATAGAACGGGTCCGGATAGTTTTCATCGGAAATAGAAGGGGGTAAGTTTTGTTGGGAAGGGAGTCGGCATTGCCGTTGGTTGCGGCATTGTCAGTATGAAACCCGTCTGCCTCTGAGGCTGGGAGGTCGGGTTCGACACCGGAATAATCGAGCCCTTCTTCATCATCACTTGGATCATCCCATGTATCTGGGACGACTGGACCGGACATAGCAAGCTCTCGCAGCGAGTTGGCAAGCACTTGCTCAATGTGGACACGGCCTCGTTCTTCTGCTTCCGTAAGTTGTGAACTCGTGGCTACCCTTTGAGAGTAGGTATCTTCAAGATGGGTAACAGGTGCAGGGTATTGTTCCGGGCGGGCTTGGGAAGAAGTGCCGTGTGCTCCTAACGCAGGAAGTGTGCGTATATCGGAATCTGTCTCGCCCGAGCCGGCAGAATGGAAAACTGGCGAGGGCGGGGCAAATTCAAAGGTAAAGGCTGAAGGAAGCAGCTGATCTTAACTGACATGCATTAGGTGAAGTAAGAATTAAGATATGACGGATACAACACACCGTGTTGAACAGGCTGGAGGCTCCAGGAACCTGCCGTATCATTTTGCTGTGCGGATGACCTTGTTTCACGCCCGATATTTGTTTGTCGAGAGTCTGAATTATTGTTGATACTCGTAGACTGGGTGCTGGAGGCGGAGGCAACAGGATCCCGCCGCTTTGGAGGTTTGGCTCTGAGCTGTACCGGCACGCTAGAGATATGTCTAAGATCTCGCGCCAAGTGGGATTTTCGGGTTGTGGGAGGGACCATTGCACCATTGCAGCTAGAGCAGGGACATGGAACACGGCCTGCCATCGATTTCAACCAGCCACGCTTGTTGGATGCGAGTCGGGCTTAGGTGAGGGGACAAAAAGGAGAACGGAGCTGTTTTCAACCATTTGACGTGGGTACAGGATTCTGAAGGACATGTTGAGTTAAAAGAGTTAGAGATATAGAGATAGCTCGAGATAAGGAGGTATCGCAAGTTAAAGATAGCCAGTTGGCGGACAAGTTGTCCATGTTGAGGGCGTCATGTGTCAGACGATTACCTAAGTTTCAAGTCCTGTGACTGAACGCGTCGCATTCAACAAACCGTGTTTTGGACCTGTCCAAAACGCGGTTCGTTGACTACACGTGTAAGTCACGTTGACGTCGCGACTCCGGTCTACGTGTTCTGTGACTTATCTGAGGGATTCACATTCAAATATGTAGAGAAACACTTGTTAAGAAAAGGTCTTGAGTCTACAAATATCTAGTAAAAAGTTGTGCTGAAAGAGTGTAAAGAGAGTGATTCCCCTCAACCGATTCCAACCAGAAAGCATCTCAGTCGCTGACCCAGAAATGTATAAATCACTCTCAGCCAGCGCACTCAGTGATAGAAACCGAAAAGTGACTACACCAGGAATTGAACCTGGGACCTCCTGCAAACTAGACAGGTTGCTCTAACCACTGAGCTACCAGTACAGAAGAAGTTGGTTACTAGAATATTGTAACCAAGGATAATCATGGTGTCCAACTATCAACTAGGGTGCACTGTGAGAGCTGGCACACTGGATAGTATCTCTGGATCACTCAGAGGATCTAACCTATTACATGACTTGACTCATCATCATGTAACACTCAGTTCCTCTCTGAAAAAAGTCGCCAATTTTCTGGGATGGAAACGAGATACTTTCTCTTCTTGATTACATCAAGTGCTGATGAACATTACAGACTATGTGGCCAAAAGTAATTGCTATGCCTGGGCGTCCCGAATGTTTGGAAAGATACCGGAGGTGTGTGAGAGTATACCACATAGATGTCCCCACTTAAACCATTTTGCAGGCCCATTTAAAATATTTTTTGGGACATAGAAAGGACTCCATCGTGGCAGACGGAATACCAAGCCCCAGACCGGAACATTGACATGACCGTGGCTCAGCATGAACACATGACTGATGATATGTCCGTCATTGACATCCACTCGTCAGTGGCCTGGGATGCCAGCAAGTCGCTTGCGACTCTCCCGCAGGCATTTAGAGATGCAATTAAGGGCAATACAATCCTGGAGGATTTACTCCAGCGTTATGCAGAGGCTGATCTGAACGTCAAGACTCAAACAAATATGTACTTTGACGAGGCACTGAAGGTAAGTCGTAACCTGAATAGCGTGTCCTGAATTTCACTTATGACTCTTTCAGCATGCGGAACCATCGGAGGAAGGCAATGCGGCTATAGATGAAGCTTCGGACGTTTTTGAGCAACTGATTCATTGGTTCAATGACCTGCACCTAAAGGTATGCCTTGGTCTCCATCTACGCTAGCAAGGCCTAACTCGTTGTTGGATCAGCACCTGAAGAGCACCATGGGAAAGTTTGGGCCACGTACCCAGGTAGCGCCTACCGTTTCTGTGGCGCCCAATGAAGAAAGAAACAGTAGAAACACTCAGCAATCTGCTATCCCAGGAGCATCCAACGAAACCTCTGATCCACAATCACCACCCATCCATCCTTGATGAAGAAACCTGTACCGCCGCAGTGGCAGCGTCAACGACAATGAGCGACACAGTTGCGTAACGGACAAGTCCATCTGAACAACATCACCTCCGCTCACCCCTTAGTGCCCCTGACCTTGGAGAACGGTGGTGTCAAAGCTCGGCAAGCTGTGGTGGAGTACTTTCTTTGGCGACTGAAGGTCGGGGATTGCCAAGCTGTCAACCATTGTCACTACTGTCAAGAGGAGGGTCCTGGCAGAAAAGACTTTGACAAGGATTGAAGAAACAACATCAATCAGCAAACCTGGACATGCGAAAACAGGCGCTTTGCAAAGGAATTTTGCAGGAGTGGACTTTTAATCGCCTGAGAACCAGCTGCCGAATTTGAAGACCACTTTGACGAGTGCCTCACTGAGGCGCTCATCCAGATGTTTACGGAGAGAGGTCAAGGCAAGACCCAGTAAGCACTTTGTAAACTGTTGTACGCTTTCTTCCTAGACTAATTCTTGCATATAACTCCAGGGACGTTCATATCCTGTCACACAGGGTCGTCCTTGCCAACGGCGGTTACCAGATAACACATTTTGTCCATTTTGTCTTTTTGACCCAACGCTCAGCTGGGATAATAGAATGATGTATGTCTTTTGTCATAATATTCCTTCCTGATAATGAACATGTTTCAGGTCCGTTCGTGGCACATCTGGAATGTTAAAGCATATTGTAGCTCACGGAAAGCGGGACAACAAGTTTGATCTCACCAAGCAGTTACGCTGTCGGTTTCCTGAGTGTGATGTGGAGGAAGGACCTGCTGAAGATGCAGAGGTAGAGACTGGAGAGGGTTCCGCCGGTGGTGACACAAAGTAAGTCCTTGACTTGACTGACATGAGGGCGTTGTCTAATGTTGTCCAGTTTGTGCAGCGTCCCAGGAATGTTCAGCCATCTGCACAATGTTCACAATTACCAGCTGCTGCAATGCTTGACAATAGGCCTGGGCACGATCACAGCAACGACACGACACTGGAACGCAGCTTAAACCCTGGCGATAAGACATTGTTCTACCACGACGATATCATGAGGATTCGGCAACTTCTTGGGAATGACGAGTATGGCACGGTATGCTTGGTTGAGGATTGTCGCAGGGCGGAGGTGAGACGTCGGAATCTGAAGGAGATTGAGAAGGAATACAGGACGCATGAGGGAAGATAATCCTCTACTGCAGAGAGTGAATAGATAAATTGTTTCCTGACGTAGTAATTGAAATCATGTTCTCTCATTAATTGTAACTAGTAGTAGCAGAAATAATTTTTAAAAAAGTAGCATGGTACGTATCCAGGACCTGTTGGCATTTACCAAGGTGTGCATTTGCGGAATAGGACCTCGCAATTCCAGTGTTGATGTACAGTAGTCTTGGTCCTGACTTTGCTAAATTGATGCGATGAGTCAATACTTTCTTACGTAGCGAGCACTATCTGTTGTTTGAGGTCATCGTGAAGCTTCTGGCCCAAGTTCCTGTATCTTTCTGAGTGAGACGGTTATGCTGGGAGATGAGGCCTCATTTCCAGTTTCTAAGAATGGTGAGCGCAGAAAAGCAGGACAAAGAAGGAAGGCTGGGGAATGCGGCAGCCTTTTGGTATAAGAATGAGTAGAGGTCACTTACTGAGCCTGACTTGCGACCAGCCAGAGTCTGTCTTTGTGGGTGGGAGGTACTGACTGGTGAGCGCTACAACATAATTAGCATTATGCGTTGGCCTATGATTTGCTCCACGCAACAGAGCTGCTTGTGCGTCTATATAGACCTTGTCTTTCGGCTGGAGACCTGGGAGGACTAGGGTGATCCTGCAAAAAAGTGAGTATATGCATTCTGAATCGTGGACGACCCACCGAGCTGTTTATGGGCGATTTGGGTGTCGGTAACTCATCATCAAGAGGAGACGTCAGGGGAGTCGATTGTTGTTCAGAGCTTGGTTGCCACCCCTTGTTTCCGTTTCCTGCTGGGATTTTCCTGGACATTTGAGTGTAAGTGTGGATGCATGACGCGTATTGAAAGGAAAACCAGACCTTATCAGATGGGCGCTGTCTTGCGTTCCACAGTCTTTGTTGAATCCTCCTAATAGAATCATCAATGTAACGAGTGGTAGGCGAAATGTACGGCAAGACCTTTGTGCCGCCATTAGCAAAATCCTTTCCTCCACTTGCTTCTTGACTTTCTGCAGGCTTAGCCTCTCATGGGTGAATGGGTCCAGCTCCTGTACAGCCTATAAGTTCTGGAACACTGGTGAGTGAAGGTGACAGACCATGACACGCACACGTGATTTGGATTTTGAACGCGAGCATCATATCAGGTCGCCTCCAAGTCACGTCCTCCCCTCTATCTCCAAGACCAAGTATATCAAGACCATGGATCAAGTGTCACCAAATGCAAGTCCAAAGACCTTCAATTAAACTTCTTGCTGTGTTCCGCAAGGATCACGCTTGTATTGTGAGCGATCGCAAAGACCTGCTGCTTGTGTATGAAACAGTGAGTTGGACATTCTTCTTGATATCCTGTAAACACTCAGATTTCTCTCAGTTTGGATCCACCATACTTCTCGACTGCGCATGGGATACCATGGACATCCAAAAGCAAAAACCAGTACACCATACACCACACTTTCATGGGTTGCTGAACCGTATCTGCACTCGCTGCCCCCTGTACGAAGGAACCCTCAACGACGACATTGACAAACATACTAGTGCCCTTGCCCACTAATAGTGTTTTGAGGTCCGGTCGGGTCCGGTTCTTGACCATATTTGGTCACAACCGCGACCGCGACCGGTTTGCATTCTCAAGGCGACGACCGGACCATGCACGATGCGGTTACGACCGGTTCAAGTCGGTTGTAGCCAGTTGCAACTGGCTACGACCGAGCATCAAGACATGGAGCTCACACATGAGGTGCATAGCGGGCCGCTATGCACCTCAAGGACAACCATATCTCTTTGTATCACATCTTGGTCCATCTCGCATCTGTGAAGGTCGCCAAGTATGTGCACGAGTTTGTCTGCTCACACCCTTCAACTATTCCCGAAGGCCTGGGTATCCTGTGGCATGACATAGACTTTGATGAAGAGGACTGACGCTTACGTGACTTGTTGATACCAAGAAAATGGACTTGTAATTATGCTATTTGTTGTCGTACGTTGGGTAGATGTTTGAGCTGAGGAGAACATGAGTGACAAGAGGATAGGTGACTTACATTGGTGTTCATGAATTCAAAAAGCTCCCATGCCAGTCACTGTGATGCAGAGGAAAATTGCAAGCTGCTGCTCATTGCTCAAGTGCTTGGTTGGTGTGAGGCCACACTTGATGCAGAGTGCTTGGACAAGCTTCAGAAAGACATGAGGCGCCATTCCAAAGGCTCATCGAAATCGTCCCGGATGGCCTGAATATATGGTTATTTTTGGTGTCAGAAAGTCACAAGGTGCCAGTTGAATCACCTTCCAGAAGCTCATCTACCCATGCCTGACCCAAGAGAGCTGAAGTGTGCATAGGGACCTTCTCTCCTCCATGCTCGGCAGCAGCAGGGATTTGAAAGGCAGTGAAGGTAGTAACAGCAGCAGCAATCTTTCTGACTCTTTTCCGGTGCTCCAAGTGAGGGGAAACGGTCTTTTTCTTGCTTGTGACAGGACGAAGAAAGACCATCGAGTTGTATAGCAAGAAAAATTGGTTTTCACGTGACGATGATGTGAACGGGCGCATCTGTGACGGTCTCGCAATTGTCACACCGTGACTTGTGATGATAGCTAGAGGAGCTTCATGATACCGTTTACGGACATAGCTGCACATTTACTAATTGGTCTATCAACTAATTTGGGATCCCGAACAGGGCCTAAGTTCGTGCTCGTTGCCAACCCGCATTTTTTCGCATACCTCGCGAGTCCCTCGGTCCTTGTCCGGCGTCGTAATCGTCGTATCTTATGGGCATTTGGTCCGTAAAACCATTATTGTCAAACACTTTCCAAGTCTAAGTTCAACTCGGACTTCAACTTCACTTTCCGAAAGAGAAAGGCAAACTTCTTTGTCAGAATGTCCAATTTGAAGTGCTAGTCATGCTGTGCGTGGAGATTTTATCACCCAGGAAAAAGAAAAAATGTCATGAGGACATGGAGAACTTGAGAGTGCCGGTATGTTCTTATCTTGAATTCTTCTGACCTCTGACATATTTCTTCCCAGGAACAGGGAGCTATTCCTGTGTCAGTGGAGATCAACCGATGTGGTGATGATGAAGATGTTTTTTTGGACAACTCGCGACACGGTACTCGGAACAATGCCAATGGACTTTTCACCACATTTTCCACCCATAAGCAGCCTGCCACTGCCGCAGCTGATACATCCTACATCCAGTATTCTCTCCCTCCCCCTCGAAAAAAGTCGGCATGGGTGGAAGACACTTGCGATGATGATGACATGTCTGTTCTCATGTCAAATCACGATGATGACATCTCACTTCTGGCGTCTCATGATCCCAACCCACGCGATCTAACCGACACCCATTTCATCACGTCGGAAGAGCTGAGAGGTCCTGATCGACCCGAAATCCAAAATGAGATCAGAGAAGGGAAATTGTGCGAGGCACCGACATTCCAAGCATCACTCGCATTGAAGGATTTGAATGAAAAATTGAGGGGACCGTCTAAGGGGAAAGGAGGAGGATATAGGGCACCCGACCTTGATCCATTTGTCTGACTGTGGCTGGACGGAATGCGCGCATTCCTCAATTCATACACGGACCGGAGATCCTTGACCTATGATAAATGGGGTGCATCATCTTATCAAGCGGCTGTTGGATTAGGAAGAGGGAGATACTGTGCACGCAACCTCCGTCGCCTATGCTGTGCTTACATATATGATCGTGAGGTCCTTCCTGTCAATCCTTATGGTGATTGGAATGAGACAATGCTCATTGACGAAGACTTGGTCAATGACATTACTTTGTACCTCCAGGAACTTGGCAATAACATCACGGCTCAAAAACTTGTCCAGTATCTTGCGAGACCCGACATAAAGGAGAAACACAGCATCACAAAATCTATCTCTACCTGCACCGCCCAGCGCTATCTCCACCTTCTTGGCTACCGCTTCCAGCACACACCGAAGGGGCAGTTTGCAGACGGGCATGAGCGCGCCGACGTTGTTTACTATCGCGATCACAAATATATTCCCCGGCTCGCTGAACTCCAAGAAGAGATGCGTGCATTTGTTGACGGGAACCCCGAATACGGCCCTATCATGGGACTCCTTGTGGTCTCATGGTTCCATGACGAGAGCATTTTCTATGCTCATGATCGTCATACAAGAAGGGTGATGGTGCTTCTCTGATGATCGCAGATTAAGTCTCGGCAGAATTTGGGTGGCTGCGTTCTCTCGATGAGCGGAGTGCGCGTCGTGTCATGCGCCCCGGGAAGAACAAGGATGGATATTTCACAAGTGATGATATTCTTAAACAGGTCGACGAAGCCATGGACATCACGGAACAGGGCTACCCAGGCATGGAGCATGTCTTCATTTATGACAATGCACCCTCCCATCTCAAGCGCGCTGATGGTGCACCCTCGGCACGACACATGCCGAAATTTACTCCATCCGAAGGCAAGAACTGGCAAGTCGAGGTTACTAAGCGCACCCCAGACGGTAAACCGGTTGACACAGCAGACGGCAAGTACGAAAAGATCAAGATCCCGATGAGTGATGCTGCTCTCAACGGACAGCTGCAGCCTCTCTACTTTGGTCCAGCCCATCCCCGAGCCGGAATCTTTAAAGGCTGTTGGAAACGCCTTCTGGGCTATCTAATCTCGTTCCCAACCTATCTCCCATCAACCATCTTGATGGTTGTTACTGTACAGCATTCCTGTGTTGCAGGCTGTGTTGGTTGCATCACCATCTTGATGGTGACTTACTACACTGCCTGTTGACCAGATCAGTTTCCTTAGCTACCATCTAACCAGTGCACACAGCCTTCTTGTGCACAGTATATATAGTAGATTAGATTGACCTGAAGTCCCCAGTTTCTAACTTCGGACTTCAGGTGAGTAGATCAGTCAGTTCCTCAATAAACTAGTTTCTAACTTCGGACTTCAGCTTGTAGCTGTCTAACCTGACATCCCTGCGCTTGCCTGTTCTAACAGGTTATGGGCCCCGCGCTCTAAGAGCTTAGTTCGATTTTTTGATTCTCACTTGCCTTTATAGTGTGTGCAGCTCCCTTTAGTTACTTTGCCTTCCAACTGTTGGGCCTCTACCCTTTAGTGGGTGTTGCTTATAACCTACCTCAGAAATATCGCGGTAACCCCGTTGATCTGGGAGGTGTTACAACTGGGAAGTCAGCAGTTACATACCTACCTTTACTATACCTCGCTTTTCCTGCTGCACACATTCCTGAAGGCTCAAATTGGAACCCTGCCAGCTCATTATTGCTGGAACTTGGTTGTATTCCATTTGATTCATAGTGTTCAAAACACCCCAAAGCGCCATCATGTCATCATCCAATTCCAACACCACCAAACTTGGCTTTGCCAAACTTGATGCTACCAATTATCCCACCTGGTCAGGTGAAATGCAAGCCTGGCTGATGTCCCAGGGCCTCTGGCGCATCGTTTCAGGCAAATCTACTCTGCCTGCTGTGTCATCACCCCGCACCACGGACCACGCTGCCGTCGATGCCTGGGAACTGCTAGCAGAGAAGGCAGCTGGTCACATCTACTTAATGGTTCAACCTGACCAGAGGATTCATTTTCAAGGAATCTCTGATGACTCTGTGCAGATGTGGAAAGCACTAGAGAAAGTGCATCTGCAAAAGCGCCCTGGCACTCGTTTTAATGCCTATGACGACTTATTCTCCATCAGAAAGGAGGAAGAGGAGTCACTTCAAACCCTTATGAACAGAGTTGACCTGGCATTGCGTCCCATCAAGGATTTGCGCCCTGCTTCCTTCAGCATTGATGAATTGGACAGTGAGCTAGCCTCAATGGCACTCATTAGATCTCTGCCTGAAGAGTTCTCCAACTTCACCTCGTCTCTCCTCCTTCTTGACAAACTCAACAAGGCTACCATTCAGCAAGCCTTTGTTACAGAGGAAACCCAACGACGCCGTCGCGCTGCAGACACTTCTGCCTCCACAATTGCCATGGCTGCAGCCCTGGTCAATGCAATTTGTGACTTCTGTGGCAAACCTGGTCATAATGTGACTAAATGCTTCGCTTACCAGAGGGCACAGAAGCAGGCTAAAGACAATGCACAAAGGCCACGCCAGAAAAAGCGCTCAGAACAGGCTAATGCAGCCAAGGACACCCCAGAGGAATTTGCCGGAAATGCAAGTACTCGTCTCCCAGATCATTCTGATCTCTCTACTCCGCTTCAGCTCCATGCTGACTTTGATTGGATTGCAGACACAGGCGCCACTACTCACATGACGCCCCACCAAAATTGGGTTCGCAACTATACCCCCTGTCGCATTCCAATCAGGTTAGCAGACAACACGCTTATTTATTCAGCTGGAGTTGGTTCTGTAGTATTCAAGCCAATAGTCAATGGCAAGGAGCTCAGAGCTATAGAGTTTACCAGAGTCTTGCATGTCCCCTTACTCCGAAACAACCTTCTATCCTGTCTATACTTAACTCGAAATAAAGGCTATCATATCCACATTGATTCTAAAGCCATGCATTTCGGTTTAGATGGAAAGAAGTTGTTCTGTGCATCCATTAATTCCAACAACTCTGCACGTTTGGATGGATCCACTGAACCAATTTCGGAGTTTGGCATTACCTCGACGCTTCCCCTTGATCTGACCCTATGGCATCGTCGCTTTGCACATCACAATTATGCACATGTCAAGAAGATGATCAAGGATGAGTTGGTGACTGGGCTTGTGTTGAAATCGTCTCAGAAGCCTGATCCGATTTGTGAGCCATGCTTGGCTGGCAAAATGCGCTCAAATCCTTTCCCCTCATCACCTAGTCGTGCTTCTAAGCCACTTGAATTGATCCACAGTGACCTCCATGGTCCTCTGCCGGTTACCTCACAGCAAGGCAGCCGTTACTGGGTTACATTCATTGATGACTGCACCAGCTTTAAAGCTGCGATGGGTCTTAGGCGAAAAAGCGACACATTGGTTGCATTCCAGACCTTCAAAGCGTACGCAGAGAACCATTTCGATGCGAAAATCTTAGCGCTTCAAGAGGACAAGGGTGGGGAATACATGTCCAATGCCTTCATATTTACCAATGAATGTGGCATTCAGCGCCGCCATACCACGCGTAATCGTCCTCAGCAGAATGGTGTTGCAGAACGCACCAACAGGACTCTGGCTGATGACATTACTGCGATGCTTAATGAATCTGGCTTGCCCCCGTCATTTTGGGAATGGTGTCTAGGCGCTCAGATAGTTTTAAACCGTCTCCCTACTGCGCCTCAGCCAATTACGCCTTACCAAGGCTGGCATAAGCGCAAACCAGATGTAAGCCATCTTCGAGTTTGGGGATGCCTTGCATACGTCTATGTGCAAAGGGATAAGCGCAAATCTCTTGAACCTCACATGCAGAGATGCGTCTTCATTGGTTATCCGCCCGGATACAAGGGCTGGTTGTTTTACAATCCACAAACCAAAAAGACTATCATCTCAGAGAGAGCAGAGGTTGATGAGCGCTATTTCCCCAGACTGTCTGTCACCACTAGACCTCCACCTCCACCTCCGCCTATGCCCCCTGTAGATCTCCATATCCGCCGTGAGCACTCTTCTCCCATTCAGGATGCAGTTCAACTACCTGCACTCGATGATGGGGGGGGGAGACATTTTGCTTCATCAATTGCCTCCAGCACCTCCTGCACCTGAAAATCGTCCTATCACGCCGCCTCCGCCTCCTGCACCTGCCCAGCATCACGAGCATTCACCTGAACCTGAAACGCCACCAGCTCGCAATCCAACACCGCTTCCTGCACTTGCAACACCACCTCCTGCACCAGTGTCGCCGCCTCTTGCACAACGCCGTGAGAAACGCACTGTTAAGCCTCCTGGCAACTGGTGGGTTGTTGCACGAAATCCTCCACCTGCTATCCCTGATAGTAGTGACGAGGATGAGCCGGAAGCGCCAGAGGATGAGCATTTCGAAGATGTGCAGTTTGCGGGAATGGCTTCTAGCTCAGATCCGCGCACATACAAGCAGGCAATGAAGGCACCGGATGCAGAGAAATGGAGAGATGCTGCTAATGCCGAAATGACATCCTTGGTTGGCAATGGCACTTGGGAGATCGTTGACTTGCCTTCTGATAAAAAGGCAATTGGCTCTGGTTGGGTATTTCGCATTAACCGCAATGCAGACGGTTCTATTGAGCGCTATAAAGCTAGACTCGTTGCAAAGGGCTATAGTCAACGCCCTGGCATTGATTACAACGAGGTCTTTGCACCTACATTCCGTCCTGCCGCTCTGCGCCTTATTCTTGCCATTGCTATCGAGGACATGGAATTGCGCTCAGTGGATGTTACATCTGCTTTCCCCAATGGTGACTTGGAGGAGGATATCTACATGCGCCAGCCAGAGGGATTTCATCAAGGTGGTCCCAACCAGGTTTTGAAACTGAGCAAGTCGCTCTATGGCCTCAAACAGTCAGCCAGGCAGTGGAATAAGAAGTTGCATGCTGCACTTCTAAAGATGGGGTTTACTAGACTTGAATCTGACCGCTCCATTTACATTTATGTCAAGGGAGAGGTCAAGATCATTGTCCCCATCTACATCGACGATATCACACTTGCATCGAAATCCACTTCCGCGCTTGACAAGGCTGTCAATGAGCTCTCTCAGCACTTCAAAATCCGTGACTTGGGCGCTTCTAAATTCCTGCTGGGTGTTGAAATCATCCGTGACCGTCCCAATCGCTCAATTGCACTCTCCCAACGTCAATACATTGTTGACATGCTCGAGCGCTACGGCATGAGCGATTGCAACCCCGTCTCCACGCCTATGGCACCAGGGACAAAGCTTTCTAAAGCGATGCATGCTCAAACACCAGCAGAAATTGAGGAAATGCGCAATGTGCCGTATTTGAATGCAGTTGGCTCTTTGCAATACCTTTCTGCAATGACCCGCCCCGACATTTCGTATGCAGTGTCATGCTTAGGTCGCTTCAATTCTTCTCCTGGACCGAAGCACTGGGCTGCAGTCAAGCATTTGTTGCGCTATTGCAAAGGCACACTTGATTACAAGCTGCATTACAATGGTAGTCTGGGCACAGAGCTGTTTACCACATTCTGCGATGCTTCTCATGGTGATTGCCCGGATTCTGGACGCTCTACTGCCGGATATCTGACGAAACTTGGCGGTGGAGCAATTGGCTGGAGCAGCAAATTGCAAACCTTTGTTGCGCTTTCAACGACTGAAGCAGAGTACATTGCTGCAGTTGAAGCTGGGAAGGAGATCCTATGGATGCGCAACATTTTGCATGAGATGGGCTACACAGTCAAGGAAGCCTCTCCCCTCATGATTGACAACCAATCCGCTCTCAGTGTCACCAAGAACCCCGAGCATCATGGGCGCATGAAACAGCTTGATCTCTGTTATTTCTAGCTTAGAGACGTTGTAGATGCACGCAAAATTGCGCCTCATCACATCCCTGGCACTGAACAAGTGGCAGATATACTTACTAAACCCCTTCCTCTTCCACAAGTCGAATTCTGTAGACTACACATGGGCATTTTCGTTTAATCTCCCTCTCGTTTACTTATTATTTCTTGACTTGGAGATATGCTGGTTCAGGGGGGAGTGTTAGAAACGCCTTCTGGGCTATCTAATCTCATCTTGATGGTTGTTACTGTACAGCATTCCTGTGTTGCAGGCTGTGTTGGTTGCATCACCATCTTGATGGTGACTTACTACACTGCCTGTTGACCAGATCAGTTTCCTTAGCTACCATCTAACCAGTGCACACAGCCTTCTTGTGCACAGTATATATAGTAGATTAGATTGACCTGAAGTCCCCAGTTTCTAACTTCGGACTTCAGGTGAGTAGATCAGTCAGTTCCCCAATAAACTAGTTTCTAACTTCGGACTTCAGCTTGTAGCTGTCTAACCTGACATCCCTGCGCTTGCCTGTTCTAACGAAGGCATGGCTGAAATTCTCATTGAACGAGGATTTGAATGCGAGAAAATCATGAAACTCCGTGCCCAGTGCGAGAAATTTAAATGTGCACCCGGTGCCGTGAATTGCTGTTGCCGTCGGCTTCTCTTTACCCAACCGGATTTTTTGGACGCACCCACTCTTCTGGAGACTCACTGTGCAGCCCGTGAATTCAAGGTCATTTTCCTACCCAAATTCCATTGTGAACTCAACTTCATTGAACAATGCTGGGGATATGCCAAACGGCTCTATAGGCTGTTCCCGGAGTCTTCCAGGGAGGACATGTTAGAGAAGAATGCGCTTGAGGCCCTTGATGCAATACCTCTTGTATCGATGCGATGGTACGTCTATTCCCATGGCATGGTCTCGGCACGATCTTATCTTTTGATATCAGATTTGCCACTCGATCACAATGATTCATGGCGGCATATCGACTAGGTCTCAACGGGAGACAGGCAGCATGGGCAGCAAGGAAGTACAAAGGCCACTGAGTGCTCCCAGAGAGGATCCTGCAAGAATTAGAGCGTGCCGGCGTGCAATAGACTTTTCAACTACTGATTTAACTTATAATTCACAATAGGCTCTGTCAATTTTGAATTTTTCTCTAGATCCTTCGTAATCACATATCCTATTGTATATACCTATAATCCTATGGGCCCACTTTGTTGGATTTCGAGTGTGGTGCCGTCTAGTCCTCAAATCTTCAGGTAGTCGCCCGATTTGCTCAGTAAAGTCACAGAAAAAAGTAACCTCACGTGACATTGGCCAGCTATGGATGGCTTCTACCTTAGTAAGTCACCATCAAGATGGTGATGCAACCAACACAGCCTGCAACACAGGAATGCTGTACAGTAACAACCATCAAGATGGTTGATGGGAGATAGGTTGGGAACGAGATTAGATAGCCCAGAAGGCGTTTCTAACACAATAGTCCTGCACCAAAAGGGCCAGCAGTTAGTAGAACGGTCACGGCATGAATGACTGAAAAGCCACACTAACATGTTATCATAGCACCAGTACATGTCTATGATGGCAGGTGGCATGGTAGCATCTGGAACACTTGTCAATAGTCCTGCTCTGAGAGGATCAGTGGTGAGAGAAACAGTACAATTAACAAGAGCCCCACTAGCCCGTCATTACAGCAGCAGTATATGCCGACAGTCCTGACGACCGCACCACCATCCGCAATGGCACCATACCAAATGTACCCTTTCAACATGATGCCACCTGCGGTGGATGTCAGTGTTGTGCAGAACGCAGTCCAGGAATCTCTGCATGCGCACCTCCCAAATGCCGTAGTGCAAGAGGTCACAAAGCAAGTCACGGACTTAGAGGAAAGGTTGGCGGAGCTAATTGCGGAAAAGATGGCTGGGTCCATGGCCGCGACAGCTTCTACAGTTGGAAAGCAAAAGCAAAAGCGCAACACTGATGAAAAGGTACATCATTTACCAGTTAATAGATAGACTCTAGACTAACTTGACGAACATTCTAGTGTTTAATCCAGAAGAAGATGCTCTCGCTCATAGGTGTTGAAAAATACGGCGCTCGAAGAGTGCCCGAACTCCCTCCACCGCTAGCCGCTGACGAACCCGCTCATGACAGGCAAAGAGACTTACTCGCATCACTGCGGCATCAGATCTCCGAAAACGACCAGAGGAGATTTATGGAGAAAGCCAAGAGTTATTTCAGAAATTTGTCGGGAGTTTATAAAGTATGTCAGCGTTGTATTGAATCTTTCGAATGACTTCATTCACTTAACTAGGCACGAAACGAGGAAGCGGCAAAGATGAAACGCGAAGAAAAGATTATCAATGGGAGAAGAAATGTCCGGAAGAAGAAAGTGAGGAACAGTTCTAGTTGCAAGAATTAATACTTACTAGTGATGACAGGAAGCAAACGACCTTCGCGAAGCTATCAAGCCCTTTCGTGAACAATACGGTGAAGGAAACACGGTCGGAGTTGAAGATGCGCTTGCTACGGACTTCCTCTTTTCTGAGGTGACCGATGACAAAGCTTTGGCTCCTGCTTCGTCACGAATTCAACCCAAGGTCCTGAAGGTGACCCCCGTTGGGTGGCATGAAAGGAATAAGCTACCATCTTCATTTGAGTCGTTGAGCTCTTTTGCAAGTGCCTGAACCGTACCACGGTCATCAGATGTATGATACATCACTTGAATGATTTGTGGACTTGGGTAACCCAGTCAGGTGCTTCGATGTTGGTGTCATTCCCAGTGTAGCGAGCGAGGATGACAGGCGGGCTCTGCTGATGGTAGATAAGGAATCCAGAGGAGGGCGAGATATGCACAACGAGGCGTAGTATGTATATATGAGGGTCCTGGAAAGGTCCTTCGATCTCACCCTGTGATTGGATCCAAATGAGCATCGCCATTATGTTCGAATAGGTAAAGAATAGGATAGACGGACCTCTTTTCTATGGACACTGATCGCACATTCCGCAATGTCTGCAATGAAAGGATTTCCGGGGAATGGCGGTGTGCATGGCGTGATCGCCGTCCTGACCGCCGCTCGAGACAGCCCAGTTGCAATCCAGATGTCGACTGCTGAAGGGAAGCCCAGTATTTTGATGAAACAAAGCCTGAAGATATTGTGAAGGTGCTCTTTGCGCAACACCACTATGATAAGTGAACATATAGTAAAGCAAATTTTGTATTTTGTTGAAAATCATAGTGTGAACAAATTCAGGATTTATCCCCTAAAGAAATGTAAAAAAACATTCACAATATTTTCACAATATAATCAGTGAACACTTCATAATATGTTTACAATATAGTGAGGTATTCCAGACTATGGTGAAGATATGGTGAAAATAGTTTGACTACCTGACTATATTGTGAACATATTATAAAATCTTCACTGATTATATTGTAAGACATTGTGAAGGTTTTTTACATATCTTTAGAGAATGAATTCTGAATTTGTTCACACTATGATTTCGATAAAATACAGAATTGGGCCTATCATATGTTCATTGATCATAGTGTTATCACACACAGAGCACCTTCACAATATTTTCAGGCTTTGTCTCATCAAAATATTGTCCTGGGCACCTTGTGTCACTCAAGTTCCTAGAATGCCGTGCTCTCGCGGTGGAGATCGTCGCTGTTCATGGGAGGCAGGAAGAAAACCTCGAGATGTCTGGACGGCTTCTGAATTGGTGTCGGTCAGTTTCGGTACGTTTTTCTTCGTCTCTCCTCTATCTCGTATATCTGATTTGTTACAAGCGCGTGTCACATCTCCTCCTAACGGACCCTACTTCCACACCCAAGCAAACTCGGCGTCTTACCAACTCGCGTCACCACAAAACCCGTGCATCGGAAATCACACCTTTCGATTCCCAAGCGCGTCGTCTCGAATATCAGCAATCGGATTCTCCAGTGGTTAGGGCTGGACATGAAGATCTTGAGATGCGCGTATTTCTTGAATGACAAGTAGTTCAACAATGTGTAGCTTCCGATGACATCAGTGTGCTGCGCAGTGCGCACCGGTATGGGGAGCAGGAGCATCTGGAGCTGGCTGATTGACAGCCCTAGATATCGACGTGTTCTTGTATTCCTCTTTGATGCGGAGCTTGTACAGTGCAAGTGGAGGGTCCACTTCTCCTAAGATCCAAGGTAAGCCATCCTCTTCCCATACTCCTAGGTGGACGCCAAATGCAAGCAACGGCAGCAGACCATCTATGTGCGCCTCTGTTCCATGCAGGGTATCACCTGGTGCTGGCGTCATGTTTCATCCCCTTCATATATTCAAAACAAACCCCATTTGCTGCTTCCGGCAAACACGACATTGACCAAGGAGTTCACATGAGGGGAATAAGCAGACAAGATATCAAGATAATTACTGCCCAGTGTGCGCATTGCGCAAGCCCCTTCCCCTCATTGGGTTCCGCAAATGTTGCAATCCGGGATCCAAACTCCCATAAGAATTAACTTATGAACGAGAGTTGCACGTGCTGTTTGTTATAAGATATCTCGTCATGCCATTTAGAAAAAAATCGTACTTGGAACTCGTGGCGAATCATGAGTGCGGGATCGAGAATGGCCGCCAGAAATGTAATATAATCAATTTCACGCATCAAGAACTTTTCCTTTTTACATGTACTGATTTGGCCCTTTTCTTTGCTCCAATGGTCAATTTCTAGGTCAATTCAGACGAGTATTCCCAGCTAGAAAGTACTTGATCTCTATACTCTGCAGTTGGTGTCTCAACCTGTGCTTGACTCAACTGTGGGTAAATGAGCGGGTTACAGTAATAAATGATGCACATGAGACCTACCATCCCTAAGATGTTATAAAATCGCTTTAGGGTGATTTTGTAGTTCCATCCCGTCACACCTGGTATTCTGTTGGATCTACCTGACATAGCCAGATGCAGGATGAGCGCCTTCATGATTGCCAGGTCTGGAAGGGGGGCTTTGGGTTGCAAAGTCATCAGGGCAGACTCCTGGGAACCGTGAAGCCATGTAAAGTGTTTAGTCCATATGTAGCGGACAGAATCTTGGTTATGACGTGTCGACGCTGAGATGAAGGGGGCCCGCCATGTGTTGAAGAGCTTTGTGCTAGCAAGAAGGTTTGCGCGATCTCCTGCTACCTGCTCTAGTTGTTGGTGGACCGCTCTACACCTCCAATTTCTGACAATTACTGGAGCGGTAGCTGCTACTTTCTTCTGGGCTGTGTCCAGACTATCCAGCGTATGTGGAGCAAATTCTGAGGGTGCGGCTTGAAGCAAGGGTGGTCCTGCACCTGCGGCGGCGGCAGAGACACGTTGAGCAGGGACTTTATCTGGGAGGTTGCTCTTGCGAGGAGGCATGGTGGACGTTGACGTGTAAGCCTAACAGAGACATTGTCAACGCGCAATTGGGCTTTGGAACTCTGTCAACTTCCATTCTGCTATCATGGAGGGCACCGTAGAGTCATGTTTCTAAAGCTAACGACATTCAGAGGTGCAAAGATGTAGCCAGCACCTACAGGTATCTTGCAAATATGTAGCTGGGCATACCCAAAAAAGAACCATCGATGGGACTCGAACCCATAACCTTTGCCTATTCTACGCGTTCCCTTGGAGGGCATAGGAAGGCAATGCACTAGACCAGTTGTGCTACAATGGCGGTACTTGTGGCGACTGGTGGTGGTATTTGTACACAGTATACACATGCATCTGTGGTCAAGGATAAACAAACCATGTTTTGGACGGGTACATTATCGCAAGTTAGCATGCTATGGAAAAAAAGAAGCTGAAACCTTACACAAGGTGCCCAGGACACTATTTTGATGAAGCAAAGCCTGAAAATATTGTGAAGGTGCTCTTTGTGAGAAACCACTATGATATATGAACATATGATAGAGCAAAACTTGGATTTTGTTGAAAATCATAGTGGGAACAAATTCAGAATTTATTATCTAAAGAAATGTTAAAAAACATTCACAATATTTTCACGATATGATCAGTGAAGATTTTATAATATATTCACAATATAGAGAGGTATTTCAAACTATGTTGAAGATATGGTGAAAATATTCTGAATAGCTGACCATATTGTAAACATGTCATGAAATCTTCACTGATTATATTGTGAAAATATTGTGAAAATTTCTTGCATATAATTGAAAAATGAATTCTGGATTTGTTTACACTATGATTGTCAATGAAATACAAGATTTGCTCTATCATATGTTCACTTATCATAGTGGCTCCTCACAAAAAGCACCTTCACATCATTTTCAGACTGTTTTATCAAAATATCATCCTGGGCGCCTTGTGTTATTCATGTCAATGTATGCACCACATATCAAGTCCAGTTCAATCATCGTCAGCTCGTCGTCGAGAAAGACCTCGCCTGTATTGATGTCTGTAGCCGTGAACATCATCTGCAGTTCACTCCAGCCAGATGGACCATCCAACACTGCCCGAAGCTGATGTTCAGCACAGTCAATCCCCAAACAAATCCACCTCGTATCAGTGCTGCCTGTGCGGAAGGTTGAGAGAACATGGCACTACACTGCAGAACGTAAGCGTCATAATCTCTGTCGCTGAAAGAGTACTTCTTTGGACGAGTGAGGAAAACACAGGGAGAGAACAGCTGTTTCTTGGCTCTGAGGATGGTTTTGTCAGACTGCAAGGTGTGGAAGCGGACTTCATGTCGCAGGAGGTATTGGGCGATCTCGCTCTCGGACCAGATATTTGGCAGCCTACAGATCACCAACGCGTCTCTCACATTTTGGACTGCAAGGTGCCAGTTGGTGGTTGCTGCGTTGTTGAGGTCGAACATGTACCAAGCCTTGTTCTGTCTTGGACCAGTAAACACTTTTTGCAGATGTCGCAGCCTATTGGAGGTTGCAAGAGGCACACAGTTTGAGTTGTTGATGTTGCATGAGACCAGTGGTGGAACGCCTCACTTCATGAGCTGCTGCATATACTGTTGGGCCAGCGGAGCGACCAGCTGATGTTTATAGAAGGACAATGTGTGGGTCAATAATTCTCCGAAAAACTTGAACACCAACTTAGCATCGGCCTGGTTCATGATTGGCGCCAGGTACATTGGGTAAGGCAAGGGGGGGATGTACGCGTAATATGTTGGTAATGTTTCCAAGAAGTCTTCCTGCCAGCTGTTGCACATCAGCGCAAAGTTATTGCTGGAGTACTTCACTTCGTTGAAGTGTCCGAAAGACTTGCCGTCGGTTTGTTTCCCTGGGATTTCTGAAGGACTAAGGCATCTTGGATGTTCTATGGGCACTTCATCCAACAATGTATCTGACAGGTCGAAGGGCTCGTCGTCGCTGTATTCATCATCATCGCCTTCGTCGTTGTCACCCAGGTCTACGCAGCAATCCCATTCATTCCAGAACATGCCGTATCTCTTCTGACTGCAGCTGAACCACCCAAGGGTCTCTTCTCGTTCTTGCTTCGGCACTGCGCACCTCACAAATTTGGTGCTGTCTTCTGAGTCCTCCTCCCATACAAAGACACTGGCAGACATGGTGGGTGGTTGTCTCATGCGGTTCAGCCTCCTCTGCCTATCATCTGCAGTTTCCCTCTGCACTTTCTGTTCATTGGCCTTGTCATGCATTTTGAAACGGAAGTTGACAACAGCGAGCCGTTCCGCTTTTGTCAGGATCTTGTAGGATGTAGACAAATCACGGGCAAGTGTCGAGAAACGGGGCAGCATTACTGAGTCATGAGTGGCGATCGAAGGCGTATAGGGAGGAGGGGCAAAGGCCTTCAACAATGGATGACGTGCGTGATCATCTTTCAACTGGTACCATACCGGGACACCAAGCTCATGGAGCCAGAATACAACCTCGTAATTAGCCACATCCAAGGATGTTCCCACTCTCCGGATGTAAGGACTGAAGTCACAGATGCAGGATGTGGTGATGGTGTTGATGATGGGAAGATCAAAGCCTTCATGTTCGAGGACTGACTGCCATCGAGGCAGCCGCCTGTTTTTCTTTGACATCGCAATCACGTAAGGTGTGGGCCCTCGCATCACGAACAACGGGGAAGAAACGGAGGACGCCCACACTTCGAGTATGGCATCGCGACGTCTAGTGGGAGTGGAGGGGTGGGAGACGGACCTGTCATCCTCTGGGTCTAAATCAGATGCCGAACGGAAAGAGAAAGGGCATGACATCGGCTGGAAAAGTATGGGGGAAGGTGGGTACGCTGGGGACGAGGAGCGAATTGGAGTCGATGGGCATGTAGAAGACGACTGGTGCACAGGAGACGAAGGGCGATCAGAGAATGATGGCTACACTCCGCGAGCTCGAGTAGCAGTGCGATCACCTTTGATGGGTGAAGATCGTCGATTGGTATACTGATGTTCTTCCTTGACGGTCATGGTCATAGTCATTGTAACATGCTCATCTTCTACGATTATGACTGTCGTTGCCTTCTTCGCATAATGAACAAGTCCAGCAGCCTCGACGCCTTAAAAGTATTATTAGCAGAGCTCAGCAAGAAAGAACACGATGCACCACTCTGTCTGGATCACGGTGTTAGAACAGGCAAGCGCAGGGATGTCAAACTCCGAAATTGGTTCAGTGGATCCATCCAAACGTGCAGAGTTGTTGGAGTAAATGGATGCACAGAACAACTTCTTTCCATCTAAACTGAAATGCATGGTTTAGAATCAATGTGGATATGATAGCCTTTATTTCGAGTTAAGTATAGACAGGATAGAAGGTTGTTTCGGAGTAAGGGGACATGCAAGGTAAACTCTATAGCTCTGAGCTCCTTGCCATTGACTATTGGCTTGAAAACTACAGAACCAACTCCAGCTGAATAAATAATGTTGTCTGCTAACCTGATTGGAATATGACAGGGGGTATAGTTGCGAACCCAATTTTGGTGGGGCGTCATGTGAGTAGTGGCGCCTGTGTCTGCAATCCAATCAAAGTCAGCATGGAGCTGAAGCGGAGTAGAGAGATCAGAATGATCTGGGAGACGAGTACTTGCATTTCCAGCAAATTCCTCGGGGGTGTCCTTGGCTGCATTAGCCTGTTCTGAGCGCTTTTTGGCGTGGCCTTTGTGCGTTGTCTTTAGCCTGCTTCTGTGCCCTTTGGTAAGCGAAGCATTTAGTCACATTATGACCAGGTTTGCCACAGAAGTCACAAATTGCGTTGACCAGGGCTGCAGCCAGGGCAACTGTGGCAGAAGTGTCTGCAGTGTGACGACGTCGTTGGGTTTCCTCTGTTGCTGAATGGTAGTCTTGTCGAGTTTGTCAAGAAGGAGGAGAGACGAGGTGAAGTTGGAGAACTCTTCAGGCAGAGATCTAATGAGTGCCATGGCTAGCTCACTGTCCAATTCGTCAATGCTGAAGGAAGCAGGGCGCAAATCCTTGATGCGACGCAATGCCAGGTCAACTCTGTTCATAAGAGTTTGAAGTGACTCCTCTTCCTCCTTTCTGATAGAGAACATACCGCGATATTTCTGAGGTAGGTTATAAGCAACACCCACTAAAGGGTAGAGGCCCAACAGTTGGAAGGCAAAGTAACTAAAGGGAGCTGCACACACTATAAAGGCAAGTGAGAATCAAAAAATCGAACTAAGCTCTTAGAGCGCGGGGCCCATAACCTGTTAGAACAGGCAAGCGCAGGGATGTCAGGTTAGACAGCTACAAGCTGAAGTCCGAAGTTAGAAACTAGTTTATTGAGGAACTGACTGATCTACTCACCTGAAGTCCGAAGTTAGAAACTGGGGACTTCAGGTCAATCTAATCTACTATATATACTGTGCACAAGAAGGCTGTGTGCACTGGATAGATGGTAGCTAAGGAAACTGATCTGGTCAACAGGCAATGTAGTAAGTCACCATCAAGATGGTGATGCAACCAACACAGCCTGCAACACAGGAATGCTGTACAGTAACAACCATCAAGGTGGTTGATGGGAGATAAGTTGGGAACGAGATTTGATAGCCCACAGAGCGTTTCTAACAGCTGGAGACCGTCGACACAGTGGGTGAACTCGGACGTGTCACGGCTGTACAACCAGGGAATCCGATCAGCCTCCAATCAGACTCCAATCGGACTTTAAGTGGACTTGCAACATGAATTAGAAAAAGGAATATATTGTTTGACAATCTACTACATTAATATTAACTAGTTAAACAAAAAGAATCCATGGCCGCGCACAATTGCATGGCTGCGGGGATGCATGACACGGCGGTATGGTGTCATGATGAGTGACGTGGTGGTTGGGCGCGTGTGTGGGCAATGTGGCGCCACCCGCAGGCGTCGCAGTTGTTTCCGTGTCCGTCGGGCGCCGTCGGGTTGGGTGATGTGGCGGTGCTGGTCTTGTTGTGCGTGTTCCGTGATGTGGCAGCAGGGAGCGGGGGTGCTCGCAGGGGTGTGGGGGCCGTCGGTGTTGCCTCAGGTATCGGGTGTCCGTTCGTCGGGCCCTTCCGTGTGTCGTGGCCTTCGGGCGGGGGTGCGTCACGGTGTGTGTCGTGTCATGTCGCCCTGGGTGTTGTGGTGGTTGGGCACGTGGGTGGTGGTGGGCGTGTGGTGTCGCGTCGCGCTGGTGACGTGGCGGGTGTGGGCTGGTGTGAGCTGTCGGTCACACCGGGTGACGTGGCGGTTGGGAGTCTTTGACTTTCCGCCCCACGCACGTGATTCCCAAAAAGGAAATTGCTTACGCAAGTAGCTCGAGCTCGTTTTCGAGTTGAGCTGATCATCATGTGCGAGAATATCTACGCGTTTGTTGATCAACGCGTTTTGTTTCCGCACCACTACATCAACCACCCCTCGGACCCCCTCACCCTCCTCTTTCGCCGCTGCTGCACACCCCCCTCTTCCCTAAATCGCCCACACTGGACCCCTCCCCCCCGCCACCCAGCGGCAAGAGCAACCTCGGGGAGCCGACCATCGACGCCTCAATCATCAACGCCGCGACCATCAACGCCGCGACTCCCACCCACTGACCCCAGCCTCCAACCAAAGCATTCCCACTGCCGTGGACACGCCGTTGTGGCATTCTGTCTGCGCGCACTGGTGATGCCGTCGTGTTATATCTTGCTGGATCTCCTGGCCTAGGATACAATGCATTATGTAGTGTATTATATTGACAATAAAATCCTTATTATCATTTCTCAAAGGCTTATGTGAGATCACTTATATGTAGTGTATCAGATGGACTTATGTGAGATCACGAAGTGTGTGTAAGTAAGTACTTCTGAAATTGTCAAGTTCATCTTGAACAATGGTGGTTTGCCCCGAAAAATGGCTCGATTGCTGTTTTGAGAAATTTCCTTTTTTGGAATCACGTGCGTGGGACGGAAAGTCGCCAACTGCGGTTGGGTGGGTGTCGTGACCCATGTCGGTCGGGTGCCGTCGGGCGGGGCTGCGTGACGTGGCATCGGGGCGGCCAGCAGGGTGGACCGGGCGCGCTCACAAGTCACAGGGGCGGATGGCCGTGTGTGTGGCCTCTGGCGGTCATGCTGGGGGTCATGGGGTCAGTGGTGGAGCGGAGGTGGGTGCTACGGCGCGGTTGCCTCCCCTGCTTTCCCTTCCCTTTTCATCATCTTCGGGTATCGCGGGGGGGCTTGAGGAGTGTTGTGAGGTGTCCTGCGTGCTGTTGGGTGCGCACCAGCTGGCGGCACCAAGGGGGTGCAGCGGGGGGGGGGGGGGGTGGAGAGGGCGACAGTGACAGTGTTGGTGGTTGAGGAACAGCCAACAAAGAAAATGGTGACGTCTCAACCATCATGTGATGGAGCGCACGGGTCCGTTGCCGAACATGATCTGTAGCACTTAGTAGTTGGTTTTGTAACAGCCCTATGGCCCAGTGGTTTGAGTTGTCAGATTGGTGTTGATTAGTAATCACCTCCCCGAGATCAAGTGTTCAACTGTCGACGTTGTTATTATTTTGTTAGTACTACTACTACTACCAATAGTACTAGTACCACCAGTAATACTGGTAATGACATTGGTAGTCCTAACAGGCTGGTGCTGATGCCCCTGACCACCTACCCATGCCCGTCGAGTTTCTGCGGTCCATCAACTCTGGCAGCCTTCCTCCTGGAGAGCTAAAACTCAAGATTGGGTGCCTACGCAACCTGTCCCCATCTCAAGGTCTTTGCAACATGATTCTCACTCAGATGTCAGGTTGGGTGTTGGAATAGGGTCTAATCTATGACAGCATTTCTCGCACTTTAATCAGAATGAAGGTTTTTGGAGAAATTCAGTGCTCAGGTATCAGGTTTTTTTATGATTTTAGATTTTCAGTCGAGGTTTAGCATATTTTGCTTTAGGTTTAAAATTATCAGATTCAAGTTCAGTTTTGAGGCGTGTGGTTTACAACTGCGAGCTTTCTGGTTCAACGTTGGACGTGACTGTTGAAGTTCAAATCAAGTCAAGTTTAGGTTCAGTTTAACGTTAAATGAGCTCCAGGTTTAGTTTTAAGTCAAGTCAAGTTTAGGTTCAGTTTAACGTTAAATGAGCTCCAGGTTTAGTTTCAAGTCAAGTCAAGTTTAGGTTCAGTCTAATGTTACGTGCGCCTGAGGTTTAGTTTGTTTAGTTTTTCAGTTCCGGGTTTGGTTTTTAATTCAAGTTCAGTTTTCTTGAAATAGGGAGGACTTCGAATGATCCGGCCCGGTTGATCCGGTTGAAGGCTGATCAACTTGTCCCGACTGCCCATAACATTGCTAGATCTCTTGTGATGTCGCAGCCGCCGGTGTTGCCTGAAGCTGCTGCTGCTGAGCTTCTTGATGAATTCCGACAACGCTTCCATCGGTTCAGATCAAGCATAGTAGAAGCAGTCAACAATTCTGCTGACACAGTTGTTCTTTGGAGGCTTGGTGACGATTTGCAGCAATATGTTGGTCTGGTCAATGAAGTGATTTCTTTAACTAGTATTCTATCACTGGAACTCACATTTTTTGCAGTATGCATCAATATTTCCTCCTGAAGAACTGGCTCTGATCCAGCACAACTTGGCTATAATGCAGAATGACGTCCGACAACAATATGACCAGGCAACTAACGAGTCCCACCATGGGCAACCTGTAATAGTCGAAACAGTTCACACAGGACATCGGGGACGGCCACAAATTCATATCGACCCAGAATTTCTCCGATGGGCATATTCCATGCGCTCTACATCCAGCATTGCTCGATTCTTGGGTGTGGGCCGTAGACTTGTCCGTGATCACCTTCTCCAATATGGGATTGCTGAAGCAAGAGAGCAGCCATCTGTGCTCTCTGCCCAGTACATTGAGGAGAACAATGACTTTCTAGACCCACAAGGTCAGGCTGTTCCCATCGACAATCCGCCTGAAGTTCCACAAGAGTTGGCCGTTCCCTCTCCAAACCTTGAGTCGACAACCCAGTCTGTCATTTCATCCTACACTGGTCCCCTCTCTAGCATTTCTGTTGAAGACCTAGACGCTCTTCTGCTCCATCTTCGACAACATTTCCGCCGGGCGGGTATCACCATGCTTGATGGCATGCTTCGCAGACTTGGCCATCGTGTACCACGAGAGCGAATAAAGCAGTCATTGATAAGGATTGATCCTGTGCACCGAGTCTTTCAGAGGATCAAAATTCGAAGACGTGTTTATAGTGTGCCAGGACCTAACTCTCTGTGGCATCATGACGGCCAGCATGGTACGTTTTATGTAGCATCAGCCATTAACTCATGAGCTGAAACAATATTCGCATGTAAAGGTTTGATTCGATGGGGTATAGTCATTCATGGCTTTATCGATGGCTATTCACGACTCATCACCGCCCTACGAGCACACAACAACAACCTGGCTGACACTGTGTTAGGCTTATTCCTTCTTGCCTCTCAACTGTATGGAGTTCCATCCCGACTTCGTGGTGATCACGGTGTTGAAAACCTTCGTGTTGCTGCATGGATGGAAACCAACCTTGGTGAACGTCGTGGGTCATACCTTTGGGGAAGGTGAACAGGGTACATGATGTCTTGCGCTTCTCAATGACTAACTATGTTCACAGGAGTGTACACAACGTCCGCATTGAACGGCTTTGGGTTGATGTAACTGCCCAAGTTGGTGCGACATGGGCGGAGCTGTTCACTCTCCTGGAAATCCGGCACGGTCTTGATATTAACAACCCTCAGCATATATGGCTGCTCCACTTCTTGTTCCTGGGCACTATCAACCAGCAGCTAGACTTCTTCGCGCAATCATGGAATCAACACCGCATTCAGATTCGAGGCGGCCCTAACCGTTCCCCTGCGGATATGTTTGGCTTTGATATGATTGTGCATGGCGTTCGGGGATATCAACTACCTCGTCTTGATGATAGCACCATGACGGAGGAGGAGTTGGAGGTCTTTGGGATGGACTGGGAGGGTCTTCGTGAAGACAATTTACTGCAGTCACGAGAAGCTAATAACCCAAGAAACGAGGATTCTGGATCGTGGCTGGGGCGGGTGGGCCCACCAGAGCATTTGAATGAGGTCCCCCTTCACGCACCTCAAGATGTCTTTACACCAGAAGAACTTCGATATATAGATCAAACATTGCTCCCTCGGGCTGGCGCAGTTCAAGATTTGGATGCCTCGATGCTGTGGACAGAAGGACTTGCCTTGGCTAAAAACATGTATCCAGATCTCTTCTAGCTATTTACCGTTGCCCATGTTCTATAAAGCGGTGTGAAAAAGCAAAACAAAATTGTCTTTCCAGGTCTACACATATGGCAATAAGAAGTTATTTTAAGGAACAAGCAGAGAGAGAAATGGAGAGGGAAACATCATAGGTAAATGAGGGAGAAGTGTTTAAGTAAAGTAACCTCTGGTAGACGCCAATCATGGTTTGTCTAGGTATCTGTAACCTTTATAATGGATAGACTTCGTCCAAAAGCTGGAGCCTAAAGATATCGAGATTTGGGACACCTACAGGAATATGAAGTTTAGGATGTAAGGAGGCGTCATTGATGCGTGGCCCCATTTGAAGGTGTCGTGCAAACATTATAGTGTACACCCCACAATCGTATGTGTTATCTTGGAAAGGGACCTTGGATAATATCAGATCCTTATCCCATGGTATGTGAAGGTAGCTACCTCAAAATGCGGCAAGCATTCAAAGAGACTTAGATCGACGTTTAATTTGAATTTTTTGGATACCTTGGCAACGAATCCACGGACGCCCTAGTGGTAAGTTGTACTTAGAGAGATGACATATTCAGATATGGTTGCAGCTCACCTATATGATGGATGCATGGATGCTCTTTTGCCAAGTGGTATCATCAACGTTCTTGCGGTAATTTGAACGTAAGCTGTCAAGAACGTGAATGGTGTGCTTCTTCAAATCCACATGAGCCAAAACCCAATGCTTTTGTTTAAGATTGACTGGAATAAGGATGGTGTTAAGCGACTGAACCATCTTAGGAATCTAGAAAAATTTAGCATCGAGTTGAGGGTATGGCAGACGGAGATGCTACTTGCCTGGCCACTCTGCCACTTCCATGCCTGGTCCCATATTTTTGCATTTGTTGGTGGATTCTGAAGAAATTTGGTGTAAAAGAATGGAGAAAGGCAGAGAACAGAAGAGGGTGGTGGTGGACGTGATATAAAGTGTTCTAGGAGAGCGTCGTTGAGCCACATCTTGGGTGCCAGCAGCTTGAGGTCATCGCGCGTGAGATTTCCAAACTTCCAGCCTGCTGGTATATCACCCGCTCTCTGCGGTTTGAACACTGGTTACAAAATGTCGCATATTTATGAAATGAAGAAACTTACGTCTGCAAGGATATTCGTAACGCCCGCTGAGGGTGTTAAAAGCCACGACCGTATGGAAGCACATATGAGATGATGTTCGGCATCCAGAACGGTGCATAAGTGCAAGAGATTCACAAGATTAAGCCTCATATTGAGGATGACGCCTTGCGAAACCTCTGGTGCCCAAGTTTGGATTAAGCTCTCGAATCGTGCCCGAATTCCTCTACTGAGGATATTGGCAGACTCCGATTGATTTTGCCAGATTTTAATTTCTTGGAAGCGAGCCAGGCTTCCCGTCGCAAGCTTGGACTGTATTGAACGCTCTGTGTCATTCAGACGATGGTCGAGCTGAGAGCTGTCAAGTAACAGTGCAGACTGTAGCCGGCAGCCCCGAAGCCAGTCATCGATTTCTCCGTGCAAAGCTAACATTTGCTCAATCAATGCAACGGGTAAGAGCGCTCCCGCAGTAATCCCAAGAGCATCCTTCTCAAGCGATGCAGTAGAAAAAAGTGACGGAGGAAGGTCCTGAGGCCCTTGGGGTAGTGGAGAGCCTGGAACAGGTACGCCAGGAATTTCACCGGTAATTTCACCGGTAACTGGGGAGCCTTTTGTGAGCATATCAGGAGTTTTGCTCTCTGTTACGGGCTGAGCAGCCATAGCGATGGTTTCCGTTTCAAGCTCCAGTGGGACGTCGGAAAGAGGCGAGAATAGAGCAGCACTAGTTGTAGCAACTGACTGGGGGACTTGGGCAGGAACACTAAGGGCCTGGGTTTCGGGAGTTGCAGTAAGAGGCAAAGGAGGAATAGCCTGAGGCCATTCAATCGTCCGCAAGACCGGTGTTATTCCGGCGTCTACATTTCTAGAAGGTACAAGTCATTTAAAGCAGAATAAGTAGGGCTAGAAGTTGTCATACTTCTGCTGCCTCTCCGCCTTTCGCAGATTTTCCAATCTACGCTTGTTTCTACGAAATTCCTTGCGCGATTCCGGACTAGCCGGCATCGGGTCAACTTGTGGCCATAAGAAACAGGGACAAGCTGACCTCATGTTTGCCATTCTTTCACGGTCTCTGAGAGTACTGGAAGGTGTCATTTTACCGTTGACATTGACTTGCTTAGATTTAGCCATGAACAACTCAGAGGGGGTTTGAAGATTTCAGAGGATGGTGGAAGAAAGGAGACGTCCCGCGAGTGTCTGACGACCCACACAGCCACCTTGACGGCCCTCACAGCCACCTTGACGGCCTTCACAGCCACCTTGACGGCCGTCACAGCCACTGCGGCGGCTTGGGAAATTACGACCGAAGCAACATCTTATACTCAAAAGGTATGTTCAACCAAGAGCTTGTATATTTCATGGGCTATAGAGTAGTATATAAGGTAACGAAAGGATTGAGCAAAAAGCTCTGTAGCAGGTATGATGTCATGGGACCGCGCAATTCGTCGGAATGCGCGGCGACGTGATGTCATAATTTTGCTGTTGCCGACTCAGAACACACCAGAAATCTACTTGAGTACGACAGATATATTAGAATGTAATTACTACAGGTTTTGTAAATTAGATGGCACCAACAGATGCTGCAGTTGATGATGTGAGTGGCGGCAGGGCCGGTCGACGTACATCGTGTTTGGGGGAATGAAATATCAGAAAATGAATGGATAACCAAAGCTTTGAGTACTTACGAGATTGTTACATCTCCTTGAATGTTGTTCGGAGCCTAGCCGTATGCACCGATGATCAGCGTTTTCGGGCGTCGATAGGCAAGAGGGAGCGGAGCGTCCACAACGATGATGCCAGCCGCTCGGCCTTTTCTCATGGATGTGTCCGAACTCCAGCATAGACGCAAATGGCGCCGCAGGCGGTTCGTTACAAAATCTAGGCGTGAAGGGCGGGATTAAGTCAGTAAGCGATGATCGTGCGGTGCTAGCGCACGCACAGTAGGGGTTCCCCCCACCAGGGGTCTGCCAATCCTTCCCTGGCTGTCTCGATTCCCTTTTGGAGGGCAGGAAGGAGCCGTGTCGTGATGTTGATCGAAATGATTGGAAAATACATCTGTCGACGTAACGAGATGAATTAGTACAATCGAACAACTTAGGACGATGAGAAAACTCCATTGAACAATCACCTTGAGGGTCTAGGCATGGGGGCGGCGAGCGAACACACGGTCCCCCACCGACGGCGGTGCGAAAGGATGCACAAAGATGGTGGTAAAACTGTGGGTGAAGGGGCGTTGGGGAAGGGGCGAGAGCTCGTCAGCAAGCTGTGATTATGATCCCATCGACGCACCCGAAATGGCTCCAATAAGCCCCAGCCCACCTCCGAAAGCACGTCCACACCAGGCTGGTGGTCGTCCGAAAATTCATAAACACTGTCCGCCCAGCCATATACAGCATCACATGGAGCTGGCCGTATGCCGTTGTAGGTCGTACTCCCTCGCAGTAGTTCGAGCCCGTTCCAAACTTGCAGATGCAAGCGGTCGGACCTCAAAGGTCAAAATCCCCATCGCAGGGGTTGGGCCCCGCGTTGGGTATTCCGATGTCGGCTGTGCCTACTGTTTCGTCCCTCGAGGCAGACGCGAGCTGGTGAATGCCGAGGTTGTTCAACCATCTCACATCCCTCTTGAAGGGGAGGAGGGCGCTGCTTGAAAAGAAGGCATCATAATTAGTAAATGACGTGCGGGCAGGGCCTTATGCACGCACCTCAGCGGCTCCCCCCACCAGGGGTCTGCCGTCCCTTCTTCGCCGACTCGCATCCGTGTTGGAGGGAAGGAGGGTGCCGTCGCGATGACTGAGCCCTAGATATCCGAATTGATCCTGTAAACATCAACGACACGATCCGTAAGACAGAAAGACAAGTTAAAACAAAAAGAAACTAAGTAAAACATACCAGGCCCTCTCACATCCCTCTTGGAGGGGAGGGGGCCGCCGATTCGTTGTTGATCGAATCCAAAAGGAAGTGGATCTGTAGACGTTCAGGAGACCGATTAGTATGCAAGAATCACTTGAAACAAAAAGAAAACACATTTGATAACTCACCTTGGATGCTCCTGTGCACGCTGGCGGTGGGCGGGCGAGATAACAGGCGAGATAACATGGCGGTGGGCGAGATAACACGGGGACTTAGCACTGCGAGAAATCCATCACATGACTTATGTAATCTTTGGTCCAAACAACGCAGCCGTCCGTTGTTATCTCCCATCTCCACCACCACCACGACCGCCGCCACCACCACGACCGCCGCCACCACCACACAAGACCATCGCGCCCACGGCTACGCCTTGTTGGCGTGGCCTACTTTCTCACCTCTACCACCGCTCGCCACACGTCAGGATCTTTCAAGGCCAGTTTAATGTTTTTTTCTTATGTTTTAGATTCTTTTCATCATACTAACGCGCCTCGTTGATGTTTACAGGCCGGTTTTTCGAATCCTACGGCTTAATACACCCCACAGCGCCCTCCTCCCCTCCAAAAGGGATGTGAGACGGCGAGGGAAGGGATGGCAGACCCCTGGTGGGGGGAGCCGCCAAGGTGTGTCCCCTAGGCCCTGCTCCACCGCTCACTACTGACCGTCACACTCTCTATTTCAGGTTATCTTTCGTTCAACCGCCACGCGACCCCCTCCTCCCCTCCAAAAGGGATGTGAGACGGCTAATCGCCCCCCCGCCAACCGCCAGCACCCGCCTTCGCGCCTCGTATGAGGGTCGAAAAGGTGGGCCCAGCCGCCATCGGAACACCCAATGCGGGGCCCATCCCCCGCGATGGGATTGGTGAAAATGCGAGGTCCAACCCCTCGCATCTTCACATTCCGATTACGCTCGAACCACCACCCTCCTGCCGCTCGCCGCTGCCTGGAGGGTCGACACGGAGGGCGCACGGACTTCGGAGAACACCAACGCGGGGCTGATCCCCTGCGTAGGTGGTCGTGAAGGTGCGGGGTCCGACCCCTCGCCTCTTCACGCTCTGATTCGGCTCAAAGAACCGCCCTCACTGGTTAGTGGCTGCCGCGAGGGACGAACGGCCAGGCGGACGGAATCAGAGGATGCGAACGCGGGGCCTATGCCCTGCGTCGGCGTTCGTGAACATGCGGGGTCCGACCCCTCGCATCTCCACGTTTCGATCACGCTCGAACCACCGCCCTCTGCCGCTCACCGCTGTCTTGAGGGTCGACACGGCGGACGCAGGGAGTACGGAAAACGCCAACGCGGGGCCGATCCCCTGCGTAGGGGTCTGTGAAGGTGCGGGGTCCGACCCCTCGCCTCTTCACGTTCCCATTCGGCTCGAACTAATTTTATATTACCTACATACGCGTAGTTATTATTTATCAATATAAAGAACGTTTAGACCGAGTTCGCGAGCTAAGAGGCAAACAGCCAAGGTGACGTCATAGGCCCGCGCATTTTACAGGATTGCGCGGGCAAGTGACGTCATCGGTTCAACCGCGTCTTATCCGTCCATATCATCCACAACGACAATAATCATCCTCTCTGACAATTATGGCTTCACCAGACGGAATTAAGGCATACATGCAGACAACACCCGATGCCCAGTTCATTGTACCGGGTGGAACCTTGCTCTATGACGCACGCCGCGATGGCCGGTATCAATATTTCTACGAGGTCCTTTCTCACCCCCTGGTTGATCGGGATGTCTCCGGGCCGGGAAGGACCCTTGTCTACATCCAGGATACCAGAAAGGAAGTCCTGGAGGAGCAATGGGGTTTTGAAGACTCCCTAAAGGTCCCCCTTGGGCCAGATTCTCATCTGGAAGGGTTAGGCGCGTAGTCTCTCACCCTGTTACCCTTTACAATTTTTAACACGTACGGTCCAGGTCTGTTTGAGATGTTGGATGGAGATATTATATTTGGGAGGAATCTTCAAGGCCCGCACAAAGAGGGCGAAGGTCCCGACCCCGAGAATGACGTCATTCTGGCCTGGTGTTGCGACGGGTACGTGTTCTCTAACTTTGTTATTTATTTCTACTCATAGAGTCTTATATTTAGGTGTGCTGTCCTATCCCCGGAAATGCTTGCGGACCTAAAGATGGTCCAAGAGATTGTCTTGGGTGATAGGGATTCCCGTACCCCTGATAAGCCTACAAGAACCCGTGACGGATATCAAGGCGGCGTAGCCTATGAACGTCAAGAAATCACCGGCGTGAAAGACACTCGCTGCTATTCTGTAGGCCCCACCCACCAAAGAGCTCGGAACATGACCTCGCCTACCGCCAGTGGCAAGCTCCCAGACGGAGGCATGACAGAAGACATAGAAAAGAAGAAATTCGTGGTCACGGTAAGTTTAATCCTTCAGGATGCTGCCGGTACAAACTGATCATTTGAACAGACCTCAGCTGCAGTCGGTGTTGCGTCTATGAATCAATTCGCACCGCTAGAATTTCGGAAACAGCTCAAGCAACACGCGGAGCTCACAAACATGCCAAGGATTGGTAGTACCAGCAACGTTTATTTTCCAGCGATACAGTTGAATATTGCTCCAGCTGTGGCAGGAGATGAAAGCCTTAGTAAGTGAATTTACCCATTTCATGGACCAACTCTTATTCTCCTGTATCCAGGGAAATCATTGGAGGGTATGGGGGGATTTGGTATAGACCACTTTGACAAGGATGATGATGAAGGAGGTCTCAGCACCATGGTCTCCAATTCAGACGTTCCAGAAGAGCAAGCTGGTCAACTGGGGTATGAATATGGCCGGTTTCATCTTTTGGCCTTTGGATTTTACATCAAGCTCACTCCGTTCCGAATCATGAGTTTCTCGGGACTCTTCAAGCACGGAGGATCCCCTCCTTTGTCACCTGCGGGTATCGCTCCGGTCCCTTGGGCTTATCGTTTCATGATTGTTCTCTACCCGCCAGAATCTATGCTATCTGGCGCCGGAAAACAAATCATTGGCCTTGCTGCCTTACCTAAAGGAAAGCTGTTTCAGTTGCCCCCGGAGATGACAAGTCTTACGTAGATTTCTATTTACGTGCTTGTTCATAATTCTGACTCTGAACTAGCTCTGAATCTGCCGCTTCTCGAGGTATCACCAACGAGGCTAACTGGGCCAACGACGGCATAGGTCTTACTACCGATGAAAGTCTTTTTCACTTCTACATCAGATCGCTCCTCCAAGTCAACACCTACTTTCTTCACCAATTACCTGTTCATATGCAGGCTCGCCTGGATCCGGACGCATTCCTTGCGGCATTCACTATGAAGGATACAACGTCGGACACCAGAGTCAACGCAGGTACGTGGGAAACCGCCCCCAATGGTTCTGGCTCTGCTTTCTGGGAACCTGAGGAAGGTGAATCTACACTTGTGGATTTGCCGGAAGGAGAAATTCCTGTCGCTCCTCTTCGTGAGGTGCATCTGGAGGAATGGCAGAGTCATACTGCTGCCAGTCGCGGCTTTGATGCCATCTCAAAGAAATCGAGACGACAGCCTTCACCAGGGCGGAGGCCAGCCAGTACGCCGAAAGGCCGTGCAAAATTCAAAAGGTATTTATGCTTGTTCTTGGTCAAAGCATACTCTAATTCTTTGTATTTCTTAGCCAAAAGAAAAGCTGGAGACACCGCTGAAAGCAGTAAAGCCAAACGTGAGCTGCCTTCTTGGCTCTAGTCTATTCAGATCTCATTTGAATGCCAACTATAGGCTTTTGGGCAAAGAATAAAGGGCCCATATCCATCAACGATCATCCAATGGCAGCGGCGTCGAATCTTCAAGTCCATCTTTTTGAGAAAGAGCTAGCAAAAGCTAAACTAAGGCGTATGCTTTTTTATTTGAACTACTGGTTCTTACCCTTATACAATTATGTTCAGCTTCAACTTCCTTCCATCAGCCTATTCGATCCACCACCTGGTACTTCGATGACCTCAGGTACGTGGCTGTTTTACCGCCTAGGCCTATAATTCATTTCTGATACATCTCATTCGAACTCCAGAAGCACCTTCACAAGACCTTGATCCTCACAACAATACGGCATCCGGTACGTTTTCCCCTTCGTATTTTGAAGGTTTGTTCACCAAATTGCTTCAAAAAGCATCCCCGTCTTCGATCACCTCGGGTACTGTGCTGTCATTGAAGAAGCTACAACGGTTGAAAGAAAACTTCCTTGGAGTGGACATCAGCCAAGACAAAGGAAAAGGCATTTGATAATTATTCTACTTCTTCTACAGTTGCTAAATCAGGATTATCAGCTAGAGAAGTGGTCGAAAATAAGGATAGCGATATTGACCCAGACGATAGTGAAGACGGTACGGCACTTTACCGGCTAATAAGGTGGATAAAGCTGATTGATCTCGTAATAGAGTACATCTCATCGGACCAGGGACCCCCGGCTCCGATAGAGGTCATGGAAGATGTATGGACACATCGTGGATCTTCTTTAGATGATAGTGAAGACGGTATGGCACTTTACCCGCTAACGAGGTGGATAAAGCTGATAGATCTCTTGATAGAGTACCTCTCATCAGACAAGGGAACCCCGGCTCTGATAGAGGTTGATATGGAAGATGTATCGACACATGGCGGATCTTCTTTGGATGATAGTGAAGACGGTATGGCACTTTACATGCTAACAAGGTGGATAAAGCTAATTGATCTCTTAATAGAGTACGTCCCATCAGACCAGGGAACCCCGGCTCCCATAGATGTCGATATGGAAGATATATCGACACATCGTGGATCTCCTCTAGATGAACAAATGAGCAACGTCAGCCCAGGCTCAGAAAATCACACTCTTGCTCAGATGGAAGATTAGTGCGTACATCACATGTTTAAAACTTGTCCAGTGAGCTTAAAGTATGGATCCCCCTATGTAGTGAAGATACGGAGGACGATCATACACCAGGTATCGGCGGCGTTGATCTCACGAGCGACAGTGAAGCAGATACGGATGAGGACCTGGATTCTTCTTATACGCTACCCAGACGTGGACGTGGTGTTGATCTCACAAGTGAGATCTCAGATGCGAGCAGTGAAGCAGGCAGCATCGATAGCATTGAAGATGATTTTATCACTTCAGAGATTGAGAAGTTGTCTCCCAACAAAAGTAACGTCTACATTTTTTTCAGAAGGATTTTTGCCCCAGCGTCTGATTTGGCCTTATAATAGCGCCTCCGCTTGAGCGGTTTCTGTCAAGTCTTGGAATGCCAGCCCTTCTAGATGCTATTGATGATTTTACCGCTGGCCTGGTCGCTCTCAGGACATCCAAACCTGAAACCAGCGCTGCAGAAATGGCTTTCTCTGTTGACACAGCAACCCTGGCACGTCTGAAAAACACCGCAGAAGACTCCGAGTCCGCCGCCTCTCCAGCCACGGCAATTCAGATCTCTCGAATGTGGAAGGATATCCAAGGGCTAAATCGTTACACTCAACTCTCTGGTGCTGAAAAGCGTATAACCCACAGCAGCATCATCATCGCTTCACTGCAACCTTACATTTGGCTACATGGTCTACTTGACGAAGCCATTTCGCTTGTGCAGAGTCACGTTGAAAATCCTAATTGGATTCTCCGTCTAGTTCGGCTACTCGACACTATTCATAACACCAAACGTTCTCCCGCCGCTCGTTCTTGGGATTTCCAGCCATCAACTTTGATTCCAGATCTGGAGGCTGAGCCATTTTTCTACACACCGCCTCGGTTTGACCCTCGACCAGATATGATCCGCAGCTTCACCATCAACGCCGTCAGGGCTATCGCGGAGGAGTGGCTTGGCTTTCCGAAGGATTCGAATGCCCTTCAAAAGTTTGAGCTAGCCCAAACTCTTCAGACGCATATGTCCTCCTCTGTCTATCTGTTGGACTGCGTATGGGACATGTTTGCAGATCCTATCTCTGTATTGACCGATCGGTCCCATCGTCGTGGAGGACCACGAACTCTACTCGAAGCCACCAAGGTTTTCAGCAATGCTGTATCCACGCATCCATTGACGGACCGTTCATCACCTGAATCAGCCAGCCTCGATCACCTCACCGCCCTTACGCGCGTCTTTTTCAAGGAAAAGATGATTCCCGTTAAACGCTCAAGGATGCCAAATTCTTCTACATCTCAAGCTCCACCACTTCCTCCTCTTATCTCTCCAGATATTGGCATGAAGAACTTCCTCCTCTATCTTCGGCGACTTCTACCCATCGTGCATGACGGGATCGAGGCTCATAAAAATTCTCCAGACTGGGCTTTACAGAAGCTAGCAACCGACCCCGATTACTTCATGCCGTTCCGCGATGTTGCTCCAACACGTTCTCACGCAATTGCCACTCTATTCGCTGATAAAGATTGGCTCCTCACGCCAGAAGGTTTTGGCAGCGCCCTCATACATCGTGCCTTTTTCTATGGGTCACCATTCTCCCTCAATCACTCCGGAAAATTCAACAGCATCCAAGAGTGGGACACCATCTATGCAGATGCTCTTGCCTCAAACCAGGTATCAGACAAGAAGCAGTCCTACTTTGTTCGGAACAACGTCTACGGCTCAGCATCAAAACATCGCCGTTTGGAGCATTTACCCAAACTTTGGGAAGCACGTACGGAATGGCCAGCATTCATCGAAAAACACGGCGAGCCCACCTTTCTACAATTATTTGATTTTCTTTCCGTCCCTCATCGTTTCTATGGTGTGGGTCCGTTGACAGCGATGCTAATCGCTGGGGATCTTACGGTGGCTGGTGTTGCCTCAATGCCCACAGCAGAGGAGCTTGGCGGCGTTATTTATGCTGTTAAGAGAGGGGCTTTCAAGGGTCTTCGACGACTTGGCCTGATTGGAGAATCAGGCTACTAAGGAAGAAGTTGTCCAGGCCTTTGTTTCCCTTAGACGGGTACCTCACCAATCAGCTGACCGACTCAGAAAGAGACGCCGTGAGGTATACCGTCTTCACACCAGAACACGGTCTCTGCAAACATACTCGCCTTTAGATATAGACTAGCCCGCCCTTACTTGTAGTCGATAGGCTGCATAAAATCGATAAGTTTTGGTTGTAATAAATGTGAAGCATGGCAGGAATAGTCTATAGGGTATGCTATCCAGAACGGATGGGATATATTGAGCGGGGTATCGTAGCCGTAGCTAAACCAAAAATTAGTTAAATTATTGAGGGGTTTCCTATGGCGCTTAAAAGCTGCACCAGGAGCCAATGTTCAAATGCCTGAAAGAATGTGGTTGCTTCTCCCAGACTGTGATAATTCCCCGCAAGCCAAGTCAAGTAACTTGCCGGAAAGCGCACGGTCTGAAAGCAGGTTCGAAAACAGATAGTTCCCGTCTGAGCCATCTGAGCGCGAGCAGTGTGCATGAAATATTGTATGTCGGTATCCTCAACTGCATATAGCTAATCAGATAGTATGAGCGAAGCGAGAAAGGCATTACGGATGGCACATACCAGAATTGGCCTCTGATTTGCCATATTCAGCATTTGTGAGCCAGTTGCAGCCCAGACCAACATACGGCTGCGAAATGCTGGGCTGTCAATGCGACCCAAATCAACAGCACGACTGAAAGTCGACTTGATCTCATCAAACAATCCTGGGCAAGGAATGCCTGAGCCCTTGAGGAAATCAATGACGAGAGATCGGTATGTGATGGAGTTGTCCCCAACTGCCGCGCGCAATCGAGCCAGTTCACGCTCCACTTCAACATGCTTTAACTGAGAGGCAAGCCTCCAAATCCTGGTAGCCAGTGATTTGAGACATACCGCAGAGGCTGAGAAACACCTCTGGCCCCCCTTCAAAACATCGGAGAACCTTTTATACCGTAAGCGCGCGGATAAAGATAGACAGAAAAAATGCACCTCAGTAAAACGGAAGCCATTCCGACAAGGAAGGTCAAAACCTTCCGCAAAGGCCTTCCACTCAGGATGATGGAATATGTCAGCCCCAAGAGTTGCCCGGTATAGCATATCGACAGCAAGAGACTCATGAGTGCTGGCGTCACGATTGACATATGCTGAAACCTATTCGATGGAAGGTAAGAAATAGATACGGAGAGATTGTAGGCAAAGAGACATAACCTGTGAATCGTGGTAAGCCGCAAAATGGGCTTGAAGTTCAATGCTAGTACGAGGATCACCTTCAGGACCCAGATCCTTCCAATCTAGAAGGAGTTTTCGCAGCTCTCCAAACCACTCGCCAACAAACGCAGGAGTGAGGCACCCAAAGTCAAAGTTGTAGACGATGAAGAGGGTCACAGCGGGGGATAGAAGTTCTGGGGCCTGGCCTCGCACATAAAGCAGGGCACAAACTGCCCCAAACCTCCTCATCTGCGCCAGCCGAGAAGGTGAGGCACCGAAGGAGGTCATGCACTTGAGAGTGCAGAAACCGTTCTGCCGCTCAACAAAATACTGGGAGCGACTGGTGACAAATCTCTGGAATAAAGTTGACAGCACTTCGTTCTCAATCCCCGTCCCAAAGGAAGCATGAGTATCGGTTTCTCTGGCACAAACTTCGAGTCAGGATCACACACACGCTTGAAAGCAAAAACACCCACACGTTGAAATGCCGGCTCGATGATAAGAGGAGGGTAAAGTCACCATTCCGTGCAGCCTCGTCAATGAGGTCCCCAAATTTGCTAGCAGCATCATCAAGGGTTTCTCCAGTCACGGTCAATAAAGGGGGTTCGGCCCCTGCAGCCTCTTCATACACAAGAGTCGGAAGGTTGTCCATGGAATATTTTCCCTCGTATGTCGGAGTAGGAGACACCCAGGGGTGATCTGGATCCCATATAGATGTAGGCAGGGAGTTTACTCCGAGTGTAGCCAGAGACGCCTCAAGAGGGATTGATCTGTTATTCCGATTCGAGCCCAAAGATGGCTCCAAAAATGTCATTTTATTTTCGAATTTTCAACGCTATGTGCAGAACTTACATCGAGGATAGCCGTCCGCCCACTGGAGCTGCTACTGATTGAGGGCTATATATATATCGGGTTAGGGACACACGCTAAGGAAAATGCATTGTGACCTACCGATGGAGGTGGAGCATTGCCTTGCTCATCTACGTCCTCTTCATCACCAGTACATTCACACCACAAGGAGCTTGGATGGTCTGGTCCAAATTCATTGTCCAGAGGAAACAGATGATTGAATTTGGCGGTTAGACACGTATGATAGTGACCGTCTTCCAGGTGCGATAGAGGGCTCCGAGCAACGGCTATCACAGACAATGTCTTAGCATCAAGCCCTGAGTTGGTCTTAAAGAAAGCTTACCAAGATGGATTATGAAACGCCCACTAGAATCAATGGTCTTTTCGTTTACAAAATTCCGTCGGTCGCAGGCAAGGTCCTCAAGAGTAAGCTCCTCAGTGACCCGGTAGGGGAGGAGGCGAATTTGGCCATCTTTGCGAGGAATTCCTCGGTTGCGCAGCCCCAAGAGCGTCAGATTGTGAGGAGCTACTGCTCCTTGTGGGATCGATAAAAAACGGTAATGCAATGGCGAATTCACCATCTGTGTTGTGATGGAACTGAGGACTGTGGACACCTTGGTGTTGAGAGGTAGATTGAGATCATATAGCAAGGAATGATCTTGAAGTGCTCTGCAGAAGGCGTCGCCTGCGATATGGAAGAAAAATCGCTCAACGCTCTCCCCAGGCTCCTATTCAAGACAGTTTCTGTTTAAGCCTTAATTATGTTACTTGTGATAAGGAACTCACCGATGGCCCATACAGTCGAATTTGGATGCGGATGTCATCTGGGTTTTCGGGGACCAAGCAGTCTTCAATCATTGGCTTAGCTTTGTTGCGAAGCCTGGGCGCTGAAGTAGCAGGTCCCCTGACTGGACCCTGACCACGACCTCGGCGGCGTACAAGTTGTTGTGTACGAGGCAGAGTATTTGCGGCTGAGGTAAGGCGGGATCGATTTGCTTGTTGAGCAGAGGATGAACCTGCCATAGGTGTGGCAAGTGAAGAAAACCCCAAAGCGGGCTGAAACGAGCTGGCAAGCGGTGCCGGCAATGCTGGAAGTGCACGAGCGCTGGAATAAACTGCCTCAATTGGGAGGGACCGTGGAGGTGGAGCTGGAGGAGCCGGAAGAGCTGAGAGAGCTGGCATGCCGGAATTTGTTGCCTGTGTTGAGGATGGAAACTGATCTGACGGCGGGGGCTGACTTTGAGACGATCCTATTGCCACATAAAAGTTAGCAAGACCAATGTGGCAGTATTGAAAAATAGCCTACCTCCTTGTGCAGGCTGGGAGGCCGCATTCTGATTTTGCGTCAGCATAAATTGCTGGAATTGAAATTGTTGGAATTGTCTGAACGTCTCTTCGTTCATATTCTATGCCACAAGCAGCGCACAGAATTCAGGCTACCAGAATAATACAGACCGGAAAAAAATTAACTCACGGAGATAAAAGAGAGTTGTCCTTGGTCAGATATGTTGACAAACAAGTGTAAGTGCTAGAGACAGAGTCACGATAGAGACAAAAGCTGCCAATATCGGTCAAGGTAGTTAGATGTAGAAGGAAAAAACAAGGCGACACGATCCTTACAGAGTGGTGTATTAACGGGTGTCGGTGCCCGTGTAGTCAAAATAGGAGCAGAACGATCCAAGCTGTAGCGACAGTGAAAATAGCAGAAAGGAGAAGGGAGAATGAGAATGTTGAAAGTCTGCACATCGATAGGGCCTCTTTTATGCTGGGACGGTTGGAAAAAAGGCACGCGACAATAAAGTTTAGTTCAATGCTTAGCCTCGCTAGCACATGTGCAAAACAGCTGGGGAAAATTTTCCACATCGCAATGAAAATTACGGTCAAGCGAAGCAGCAGAGGCAGCCACAAATGACCCAATGAGGAAGATTGAGGCGCTCATCTCACGCCACTAGATTTAAGCATATTTGCAAGACTTCTAGCCGATATAAGAGTCGTCCCAGGGAGGCGCAGCAAAAGCCACGGGAGTGATTAGTTTTCCTCATATAACGGCCAAGGTCTCAAGAGGCAACTGTTACAGAGAGCTTTCAACAGCTTGCCAGTCAATGCAAATGTAGCAGAGCCAGAAGGCTGAGGATTGGACCCAACCGCTTGTTTGACCTGAGGCGAAGAACCCAAGAAGAACCCAGACAATAAATCACAATCAATAAATATATATGAACCCCGGGAGTAGGGCGCGGACTTGGACAAAAATGGCAACAGCCTGCTGGGGCAGATACGACCCCAACCTGGAAGCGAAATGTGATCAAACTAAACCTAAATCAGAATAATTGAAACTTCACCCCAGGCACCTCGACCTGAACCTGATCAAACCAAACCTAAATCAAAATAATTGAAACTCCGCCCAGGCGCCTCGACCTGAACCTGAAGCCCGAAACCTCGACCCAAATAAAGGGCGATAAATAATGTCATACTAATCGGTGGCGATCATGATGGAGACATCATCATGATTCCGTGAATCTCTCTTACACCAACATCATCATCAGATTTCGCTTTTCAACTTCGCCGCCGCCAATTTTCTGTTAATTTGCGTTAACGATCAACAAGTCACAGGGACAGTCAGCAAAATATGTTGGCATTGACCTCTGTATTCCCATTTTTGCCCATGGCCAGCTGTACGTTGCGCTTTCACGTGCAACATCCAGCCGTCGCATACAAATTCTCCTTCGCGACACTGATGTTTCTCTCAGCATACAAATTCTCCTTGGTGACACTGATGTTTCTCTCACGAAAAACATAGTTTATCCTGAGGTCCTCTTAGACTAGATGTATGATGTTGTGTCGCATTACCTCTCCATCCTAAGTAATGATGACTGTAATAAATAAATGATGAAATGTTCCAAATTGTTGTCACAACTGATTGATAATAATTCTCACTATACCTCCAATCCCTCCGTCACTTCAACCATGAGTGGCTCCATTACGATTTCTGGCATTGCCGTTTTGGAAACCTGCCGCGCCCTGGATGCTCAATCAAAGCCAAAATCTCTCACATTCGACACACCTCTATTCTTCAATCATGGTTGTCAGTCATTGGCGTCTTTGCGCTACTACAATAACAAGGGCCTGATTTTACCAGAGATGTTCATCATTTTACTATTGACGTTGATAAAGTCACATTCCTAGGCCGTGCACCTATTGCTCCAAAACCCTCTGATAACACAGGGAAGCAACAAGGTACAGTACATCCATTCCGCTTCCAATGACAGACATAGTCACAGTGTAACTTCCACTTCTAGGCTCTCCGTCTAAACCAGGCCTCAAGTTTAGTTACGGCAGTCCTATGCCTACTACCCCAAGCCCCAGTATCCCGACAAAACGACCGGAGCCAGAAGCATCTACGTCCTCCACATCCACTTCCCCTAGCCCTAGCTCCAATGTCCCAAAAAGAGCCAGAACAGATACAAGGGCCTCAAGTTCTCAGAAGCCTTAGTAGAATCTACAGTTCCTCACATTCCATCACATTCTCCACCTCTCATGAGTAATCTATATACTTAGTCACATAATATTTCTATTCAGTCAACAGCGGCTCAATCTTGCCTCCGTCGTTATTTCTTATATAGATGTCATTTCAAAGCCTTTGCTTCTTCACCCCACATGCCTGACACACCATTCCTGTCCACCGTCGCGCTACCTGACCTGCAATCAAGAGGAGGTTCCCACTTCCATTGCTTTGCTTGGTCGAATGCACTCCCACATTATGGACATAACTCATCTCATGCCACTTATCAGCGCCTGACATCTGCATTCTACGTCAACCAACCCGCAGCTTTACACATCATACGTGTCAGCAGGGCCACTCATGCAGAAAGCCTGCATTCATCTGCAAGTCTCTTCTCATTTCAAGTATTCCATCTACTCATGATCTGTAGAAATAAATCATGGTTCACCATAGATGTATATACATAGACGTTGCTGATGAGCGCATTGCAACATTGACTTGGTATAATATTGACTTCAAGGTATCTAAATCCCGCTCCCGTGTTCGCACGGATCAACTGCTTGTCTTCAGTAAAAAAGCAAGCATTACATGATGAATATAAGCTATATTCTTCCAAGATAATCGTACGAAGGACAAAGTGAAAATATACTTCATATTTGCAGCATATGTCCCCTGAAGAAATTCAAAATATGATCACACTATTTTCACAAGATGATCAGCGGAAAAAATTATAAATATATCTGCAACATAGTGAGATATTCAGAATATCTTCACCATATTGCTAGATATTCAGAATGTTTTCACCATGCTGCTGTTTGATCCTGAGGTATGATGAAGGTATTTTGAAATCTTCACTAATCATATTGTGAAAATAGTGTGAAGATATTTTGAATTTTATTAGGGGTTATATGCTACAAATATGAAGTATATTTTCACCATGTCTTCTATGAAATTATCTTGGAAAAATATACCTTATGTTTATCATATAATGCCTGCTCTTTTTCTGAAGATATGATGAATTTATTGATAATATGTTCTATCATAAGATTACAATTTTTCTTACTATATTTTCTTAACTAAAACTAAATATTTGATTTACAATATAATGCCCTTGCATAATCTCAGTATATAATGTATTCCTTCACTATTTGTTCAAGATACTTTTTATAAAAATATTGTCGCTCGCACCCTGTGTCAGCTATGTCACATATCTTGGAGATATCTTGCATTGTGATATAACATGGAAAACGCAGTGAGTGGTGGGGCCCACATGGATGGTTGGATCAAACACCTAAGGGGAGGGCCCTCATGGCAAAAAAGTGGTAGCACCCATAGGTTTGGGAGCACCCAAGCAGTATGGTGGGAGGGCCCAGATGAGGGTGGATGGTACCGCTAGTTCTGCCCTAGTTAGGCTCAATTATTTGGTGGGACAATTGTCCCTAACAACGTACAGGCTACAGCTAGGGGCTGCCTGAAGTGCTTTTTCATGGGTCCAATTTCAGTGTTACGAAGAGGTAAATCTCTTCATGCCCATTTAGACAACTGATGCCGACTTCTCAAAGTGAAGTGGCCATATACTTAGTGGAGAATTTTTTGATTTTTGACCAGAGACTTTTTGGTCCATGATGCCCTTAAGCTGTTTTGTTATGTGTTACGAGAATGTGAATCTCGTCTCTTCGCAACCTATATTACATGTTACATGAAGACTAGGTTGTAACAGTACATTATCCTCTGCCACGTCAGCCTTGGGCCTTGGCACACCGATTGTGCTAGCTCAAATAATTACCTTTGCTCAGACTGTTGCGCAGTCCTGCCAAGCTAGTGGTACTTTCTATAGGTAGCTAAGTATTCATAAAATAAAGTGAAGTAAATAACTGTTCTTTTGTAAGTACGCAATGGGATTAAAATTCTCTTCTGGTATGGCAGATCGTTCGTCGTGGTGTAGCGGGTACAATCAGTATCGAGCTCCAATCGAGCCCTACACCCGCGTTTGGTTTCAACATGGACAGCACGTGGGAGTAAGAAATTGCACATGAGTTCGAATTGTGTGACTCACGGCCGATGTCACCTGCCGGCTATACCTCAAACGCAATTGAGTCATCGTGAGGCAAGGCGATGTGCTTTCCATGTGTCATTAAGCTGTGTGCCAGCCTGAAGCTCACATGTACATATACTTTTTCAAACCTGTATGAGATAGAGCCACTATCTGCTGTCATGTGGGGAAACATGGAGAATAAAAGATATAAGATGAAGTAAAGCCACTCTTGAGTCTCCATGACGTTGTATAATGAAAAGCACAAGAAAAGCAGGTGGAAATTATCATTATGCACATGCGGTCAACTAAAGGTCTACACAGGTTGATGAAGGGGATAGTGTACTCAGTAATGATGTAGAAGTGCTGACGAGGTAAATGATATCTAAATTTTAGAGAATGTATTTGATACGAGTTGTACATGGATAGGCGACGGCACAAACAGCCGGTGAATAAGCATGGCTGAAGGGGGAGAGGGGGTATTGTTGGCCCCAATTGAGAGCGATGTGGCCTTGAAAAGCAATGCTGGATACGAGGGCAGGTCAGTTGCGACCATGCACTATCTGGGAGTCTGAGTCCAGGCGGCCTGGGTCCGGGTGGAGGCAACGGTGGAATCGCAGGGAGTAGCACAGGATCACGGAAGAGCGGCTTGGAGAACAAGTAAAGTTCGAGTGTGGCAACGTCCACAATTAATCGGCTCCCGTTTTCGGTGAATAGAAAGACGGCTTGCTGCACATTTGAGAGGTTCAGAACGACACAGCGGAGGTCCAGCTTGCTGACAGCCACGAGAGGAGGCTCGATGTCTTCAGAGGTGTGGAGGGAAATGCCCAGATGTACAATGGAAGTTGAAAGGAGAGAAGAGTCCCGAGGGAAGAGAGAAATGTGGGCGATGTTCATCAATAATGTTCGACTTATTTGTATGTTGACGTTTCAGCGGAGTGTGAACTCACTTAGAAGAAAAAAGACCGTTGGCACGCACGGACCCCAGAACAGTGAGTTGCTTGCTGTCGCTCATGGAAGCGAATGTATGCCTGCCTACATCCGAATTGTTGATTTCGAAGTCACCTGAACTTACCTCGACAGTTTCGGATGCTTGGTGACGAAAATACTCACTATTTCGATTCGAGGCTCAAAATGTGGCTACCACAAAATTTCGCGACAATCGAGATCATGTTGTTCTGCATGTTGCAGGAGGCTTTTTCCGACCCATGTTGTTGCGACGTGCTGTCCACGCCAGAGACAGACCTGCAAAGACGTGGGAACCAGACTTTTTTAAAGAGTCTGGGTCGCATGAGACGCATTTGGCGGTGTAGTTGAAGTTCGACAGTGCCTGTCCGGCAGGGTGGCGCGGAGTGTGATTTCTCCAATTGGGCTTATGTAATACCCAAAACTCTCTCCTCCACTTGTCAAGCTTCACGCGTTTCGAGCAAATACAGCCTATAGAATCGTCAAGATGTCGATGCAAATCTTTGGCGAACAGGCAAGTAGTGATCCAATCATGTATTGGTCTACTCTGATCTGCCTAAAAACGACAGGCAACGGAGGAGAAGGCCGAGAACGCGCGTCTCTCATCCTTCATCGGCGCGTTGGCTCTCGGGGACCTCGTAAAGTCAACGCTCGGACCCAAGGGGATGAACAAAATCCTGCAATCCGCGTCGACGGGCGATATCAACGTGACGAACGATGGCGCGACTATCTTGAAAGCGATCCAACTCGATAATGCTGCCGCGAAGATCCTCGTCAACATCTCGAAGGTGCAGGACGATGAAGTCGGAGATGGGACGACCTCGGTCACCGTATTGGCGGCTGAGCTACTGCGGGAGGCGGAGAAGCTGATTGGACAGAAGATCCATCCCCAGACGATCGTAGAGGGCTTCCGGATTGCGAGCGCGGCGGCATTGAAGGCTTTGGAGGGCGCAGCAGTCGATCATTTGTATGTCACAGTTCGTCAGAACTCGCTCGCTCGCTGACCTTCTATGTGCAGCTCAGATCCAGCCGTTTTCCGACAAGATCTGTTCAACATCGCACGGACAACGTTGTCGTCCAAGGTTCTTTCGCAAGACAAAAACTACTTTGCAAACCTTGCTGTCGATGCTGTCCTTAGATTGAAGGTATGTCAGACGATTGGATATTTCAACTGATCCTGACCGTTGTTGTTGCAGGGATCGATAGATCTGGAGCACATCCAGATCATAAAAAAAGTGGGCGGGAAGCTCACAGATTCTTATCTTGACGAAGGTGAGTCGACCATGTGATATGTGGTCTTGCTCTAACCGATTGTTCAGGTTTTATTCTCGACAAGACAATCGCCGTGAACTCGCCGAAACGGATGGAAAACGCCAAAATTCTTATCGCTAACACATGTAAGGCGCATACTGCTTTGAAGTCTACATCCTCATGGTATGCCTGCAGCGATGGACACCGACAAAATCAAGGTCTTTGGTGCCCGTGTCAAAGTCGACGGAACGGGGAAGCTCGCAGAGCTCGAACGTGCCGAACGGGTGAGTGTCTTCCGACCCCTACGAGATGCGCAATCTGAATGGTCCACTTCAGGAAAAAATGAAATCCAAGGTCGACGCGATCGCTGCCCACGGGATCAACTGCTTCGTGAACCGGCAGCTGATCTACAACTACCCAGAGTCGCTGTTAGCAGAGAAGGGCATCATGACGATCGAGCACGCAGACTTTGAGGGCGTCGAGCGACTCTCGCTCGTCACCGGCGGCGAGATTGCCAGCACATTTGACCGCCCGGATCTCGTGAAGCTTGGGCACTGCGAGCTCATCGAGGAGATCATGATTGGCGAGGACAAGGTGCGTTGTCGTCTTAGGCTAAGCCGTCATGTGCACGCGTTGAACGCCGTATATGTAGTTGATCAAGTTCTCGGGAGTTGCTGCCGGCGAAGCGTGCACGGTTGTGCTCCGCGGTTCGACAACCCAGATGGTGGACGAAGCGGAGCGCTCGCTGCATGATGCGCTCTCCGTACTTTCCCAGACGGTGAAGGAGACGCGGACGGTGCTCGGAGGCGGGTGTGCAGAGATGCTGATGAGCTGTGCTGTTGAGGAAGAGGCGCGGAAGATCAAAGGGAAGAAGGCAATTGCGACGGAGGCGTTTGGGCGCGCGCTCAGGCAGATACCGACTATCCTTGCGGACAATGCGGGGTACGATTCGTCGGACCTGGTCACGAAGCTGCGGGCCGCGCATTATGAAGGTCATGCAGATGCCGGTCTGGGTGAGTTTATGTTTCGCATCTTTGGTCGGTCCTGGTTCTGACACAAGGGGTAGATATGGAGCAGGGGACGATTGGCTCAATGAGGCAGCTGGGTATCACGGAGAGCTACAAGCTGAAACGGCAGGTGGTGCTAAGCGCCAGCGAAGCCGCAGAGATGATCATTCGGTATGTCTGTTGTAACTCTTCTGCACCAGGTATTGATATGTCTGTCTCCAGTGTTGACGATATTCTTCGGGCTGCTCCCCGGAGACGCGAGGCTGTGTAATAAGGAAAGTAAATTAAGATCGGTGTATACACAATGGCAATTTCGACCATATGAGATGTCGCCTGATGTCGCGGTACCTTGAAGTTTAGAGGCCGGCTCCGAGATAGTGACGCAGAGAGAGCAATGACAAATCAGTCTTACTCATACATTTTATCTGTAATCAATTTGCAATTATAAAAAGGTCGATCGGTTTCTCGGTCATCCACCCACTTTTCCATCAACTTACAGCCGTTCAACTTACAATGGGTCGCCGTCCCGCTCGTTGCTACCGCTACTGCAAGAATAAGCCCTACCCCAAGTCCAGGTACAATCGCGGTGTGCCCGACCCCAAGGTAAGCTCCTTGCCCATGATTTTTTTCACGTTTTCTGACGCGGCAGGACAGATTCGCATCTTTGACCTTGGCCGCAAGCGTGCCAACGTCGATGAATTCCCCTTCTGCGCCCACTTAGTGTCCGACGAGTACGAGCAATTGTCGAGTGAGGCCCTGGAAGCCGCCCGTATTTGTGCCAACAAATATGTCACCAAGACCTCTGGAAAAGATTCTTTCCATCTCCGTGTCCGGGCCCATCCGTTCCATGTCATCCGTATCAACAAGATGCTGTCCTGTGCTGGTGCCGATCGGTGCGTTATGTCTTATTTCGTCTATTACATTCATCACTCAATCCTAGTTAGGCTCCAAACAGGTATGCGTGGTGCATGGGGCAAGCCTTACGGCACAGTCGCCCGTGTAAACATCGGCCAGGTTATCCTCTCCGTCCGGACGAAGGAGAACAACGCACCAGTGGTTATGGAGGCTCTTCGCCGCGCTCGCTACAAGTTCCCCGGTCGCCAAAAGATCATCATTTCGAAGAAATGGGGATTCACCAACGTCAACAAGGAAGAATACCTCAAGCTCAAGGAGGAGAAGAAGGTGCTACAGTACGTGTTCCAATTTATGTGTAGACGTTCGTTGCCTAATATTTCTTTACTAGGGATGGTGCCTACCTTCAGTTCATCCGCCCGAAGGGTCCCCTGGAGCAGAACCTCCGCAATCAGCTGAGGGCTTGAGTACCTGGGCACTAGATATCATATGCTTGCTACTTCTTACTGGAATGTGTTTGCACGTAGATTGCCAATACATTTTAGTTTACGCTCCAAACCTAAGTTATATGTGACCTACAACAAAACGCTACAACGACAACATGGAAAGCAAGATATAGCAGATGAACGAATAACTAACAGAGATATCAAAAAAGAAACCGAGTGTTCCACACCACGAAGATTGTTCCGCCGCCCCTCAAGGCAGATACTCGTCATCGTCGTCGTCACCCTCCTCTTCGTCATCACCCCCTTCGCGATCGTCGTCGTAGTCATAGTCTCTCCCATCACCATCTTCCCGATCGTCCTCTGCCCCTTCAACGTATCCAACGCCCATGAACACTGGTGCACCTCCCGCACCCCCATGCGCGAGAAAGCCCCTGTTCTTACTCCGCGTCCCGACACCGACAAACACCCCGCTTTCCAGACCATCAACATCTTCGTCCTCGTGATGCCCAACGCCTGCATCACGTAACTCCTCATCCAGAGTGAGTCGGCGCTTCCCCCCTTCGCGCCGTTGAGAGCGTGACTCGCGGTCAGAGTTCCGGCTCTGAGACTGCACGGAGGCAGAGCGAGCAGACGTTCTAGATGCAACAGAAGCAACACTATGCTGTCTCGGCTGGGTCCCGTGCGTTTCCTGCGGGGTAGGCTTTGCTGCAGCTTTTGGAATCCTTGACGGCTGTGGCTGCTTCTTGCTCTGGCTCTTCCGTGATGTCGGCACACTAGTTGTCGACCGCTCCCGCTGCGGCTGCTGCTCCAGTTCCTCAAACGACAGCGACAATGGGTCCACCTCTTCATCAGAATCCGCGGGCCGTCTCTGTCGTGCAGGAACAGCCCTCGCCCGGGCAGGAGGACGCGGCTTGACCGGTGACCCACGGTTAGGCATCGGCGAGGTCGGCGGGCGTTTCGCAAACACCTCTGCGCCATGAAGTCTCACAGCGTGCGGTGACACAGGTGGTGGTGGTGGCGGCGGCGGCATCATCGACATGTTCACCCTTGTCGCATGCGACTCGGGAAGCATGCCACGATCATCATACATGTCGACGTCAATGATCTCCGGCGCCTTCATGTGCCTGCCCAGTATGCGTTGGTCTGGATCTGGCTTAACAGGGACGCCATTTGCTCGGAATCTGAAAGCGTTGCGGAAGGGCGGGATAGGCGGAGTGGACGGGAGCCGTTCATCGTCAGGGTTATTGTCGACATCATTATCAGAGCAGAGAGACGGGGTAGCTGCATCCATGGTTGAGGTGGACGACCAGGTTCGGGAAGGGATGCTGAGATGTGGGTAGGGCTGGGATTGGGATTGAGAGAGAGAAGTGTTTGAGGCAAAACTCGAGTCGGAGGAACCGATCGAACGCCGTTTACCAGTGGCACCTACACTACCGTGAGCAAGGTTCAACTCATTTTTGAAGATGGAGACTTACGCAAGTCATCACGAAATTCTGCTAGACCATCCTCACCCCGCTTCCTCTTATCGCCAACTCGCGGGTCCCATCCGTCCGTCGATCGAGAAATGGAAACTTGAGAAGACATTGACCTCCTGGGGAGATCGCGGATCCTCGAACCGCTTGAGACAGACTCATGGCTGAACGAGGAATTACCCGAGAACGGCGGGGGGATATTCCCTGGAACTTTTCTTAACCTGACTGTCTTCATTTCAGTTAAAAATGCAGCCATTTTGTCAGGCGCTATCCCGATTGCAGGCTGACCCTTACGGCGAGTCGGCACTGGAGGATTAATTGGCGCTTCAACAGGTGTCGGGGCATGTTTAAGAGCCGCGCGAGCGGAGGCAAAGAGGGTGCTGGGATCTCCAGCTGTTGGTATTTGCAGCGATCCAAGATTCATAGGTGGAGGTGGCGGCGGTGGTGGCGGTGGGGGAGGCAGTAGAGTCGTTGCGTATTGGCGGGGTCGTTTTGATAGCTATATACAAAGTTAGTCACGATCCGGATATATAAATGACAAAACTAACCTCCTCCTTCAACCTCGTTATCTCTTCCTCGAGCATTCTGATGCGCTCCTTGTCATGGCCCTTCTCCCGTTCTAACTCTTCATCGCTTCCACTTGCCTGCTCTTCATCTCGCGTTTCGCGCCGTTGTTGGTCTGCCTTCGCGGCAGCCAGCTCCCGCTCCTTCCCCCTTACGCGAATCTCGCCTGACGTATTTGATAGGCCCTCTTCAAACGATAAATCCATCGCCCGTCCCTTGCCCTTTTCCCGCGCTGAGTACGACTTTTTCATCTTCGCGGGAGAACCAGTCGGACTTGGTAGCAGAATCGACGGGTCCGCATCGTCTTCTCCGACGTGAAAGCGATCCACGGCCGCCTTGACGGAGGAGTTCAGTCTAGGACGACGAGAGGGCCCAGGCTGCGTATCGTCTTCCTTAACCGCGGGAGTTGCGGATGATGAGCCCCATGTGTCAGACTCAAACCTAACATGGCGGTTGTTAATCGGGACATCTTCTGGGATTAGCGAGGGCGAACGAGGGAACAGAGACCCAGGCATGCTGACAGATTGCCGGCGTCGAAGGGCTTTGGGAGGCGGCGGCGGCGGCGAAGGAGATAACGAACGTTCGGAGTCAGATGATTCTGCACGAGCATCAGGACACGACTGATATAAGGTAGTAAAATAGTTCCGCGCACCTTCGGTGTCGGACTGACGCCTACTCGTACGTTTAGGTTCGGTATGATTGCGGTCAGGGCGGGAAGCCCGCCGAGGAGAGGGATATCGCTCCTCGAATCCAGGACTATGTTCGCGCCGGGTTTGCTTGCGAGTGTGCCTCGCTACGTTGGGGGGGTCTGCTTGAGAGTTATCCGAGGCAGAGAGTTCTGCAGGAAGGCATGTTAGAATAACACCATGTCGATATGAAAAAATAAGTCCCTTACCATCATGGTCCTGCTGAGGAGGAGTAGGACGCCGAGCGCGTCGTTTAACACTCGGTCTGGCGTGGTGTAGCTCGGGAACACCATGAGATTGCTTGCGACAGTTCAATCGGGGGTCAGGATCGTCCCGTGAACCACGATTCTTTCGTATTGTATCCCCACGGCGTTTCTTACGTGCTTGGACGCGTGGAGAAGGGGGCGACTGCGTTCAATTAGCGTATGAAGCGAGATCTAAACTCTGCAGCGCACCTCGGGCTCTTCTGCTTGAGAAAGCGTTCCTCCTGTCGCTGTGGTCACAAATGACTCAATTTCACGAGATACAAAGCTGAAAACGCCTGAAAAAAGGCCAGAACTCGACGGGGGTTGGTGCCCAGACGGCATAGTTGGGTATTTATGAGGACAAGGCAGCACGCCCACCTCGGACTAGCAAGGCGGTTGGTAAATATGCACAAACATCATTGTTGATTGCCATTCAATTGCCATTGTGCCTGGCCAGTGAATCGATTTTATTACTACCAGGTGAACAGTCATAAGGACTAGCCTAAGGTGTGGTGAGAGCCTCCGGCAACCGAGCCCCCAAGTTATCCGGGATAGCAAGGTCATCATTCATGTCCTTGGCCAGCCTTCCACCAAATGTAACAACACCGTTGACCGCCCTGTAGTTGGCGATGCGCTCTTCAACAAGCGGGCGGTAGTGGCGCATGAGGCCCTGGATCGGCCAGGCAGCTGCATCACCTAGGGCACAAATCGTGCGACCTTCGATTTGTTTGCTGAGCAAGATATAGTAAGTACGAGAGTATTGTATAAGACACAGAGCCAACGCACCTCAGCTCGAGCAGCATATCGATCTCACGGGTGTGGGCCCGACCTTCCGTGATACGGTCCATCATGTTCATCATCCAGGAGGTACCCTCCCTGCAGGGAGTGCACTGGCCGCAGGATTCGTGTTTGTAGAACTAGATGCTAATTATGAGACTTGAATGATGATAATCAGATGAATGGGCAAACATGGGCGAAGCGAGCGATGGCGGCAATAATGTCGGTGCTCTTGTCCATGACGATAACAGCGCCTGTACCGAGACCGGTTTGAGCATCCTTAAGCGAGTCGAAGTCCATCCTAACATCTCGTTAGAAAATATCTGCGAGAGGGTGGAACAAAATAAAACTTACAAAACCTCAGCGCAGATTTTCGGGGGGATGACAGGCACAGACGAGCCACCAGGAACGATCCCCAAGAGGTTATCCCAGCCACCTATGACACCCCCGCAGTGTTTCTCGAGCAGCTCCTTCAGTGGGATACTCATCTCCTCCTCCACGACACAGGGGTTGTTAACGTGACCGCTGATACAATATAGCTTGGTACCCTGGTTCCTCTCCCTTCCGAAACCAGCAAACCAGCTCGAGCCGCGCCTACAGATTGTCGGAGCAACGGCAACAGTCTCCACGTTCGCAACTGTGGTAGGGCATCCAAACAGCCCGACATCAGCGGGGAAAGGCGGCTTCAGGCGGGGTTTGCCCTGCTTCCCTTCAAGCGACTCGATGAGCGCGGTTTCCTCACCACAAATGTACGCGCCAGCCCCACGGTGGAGATAGACGTCAAACGTGTAGCCGGATCCGCAAGCGTCTTTACCGATGAGGCCAGCAGCATAGGCCTCGTTAATGGCCTGCTGGACGTGCGACGCCTCCTGGTAGAACTCTCCACGGATGTAGATATAGGCAGCGGTGGCGTTCATGGCGCGGCCGGCGACGAGGCAGCCTTCAATGAGCTTGTGGGGGTCGCCGCGAAGAATTTCACGGTCCTTGCAGGTTCCAGGTTCACCTTCATCAGCGTTGATAACGAGGTATCGAGGTCTACAAGTAAATGAGTCGCCGAATATTTTCGATGACGACGAAACTCACCGAGGGTCCTTCTCCCAACCAGGCTTGTTCATGAAACTCCACTTCAATCCGCTGGGGAAACCAGCTCCACCGCGACCACGAAGGCCAGAGTCCTTGATGGTCTGAATAATCCACGAGTCTCCCTTGAGTATGATATCTTTTGTACGGTGCCAATCACCCCGCGACTACAACAAAATAATGTGTCAGAAGAGTCTCGTGTTTACAATACCCAAAAGCATACTTGAGCACCCTTTAGTCCATGGTCATGTCTGCAGTACACATTCGTAAAGATACGGTCCTGGTCTTTCAGACCACCATATCTCCGTACAGGGGGATCTGCGGCAGTTGCAAAGGAGCGCGCAAGGCGAAGTTTTGCGCGGAACGGCCGTGAAATGACTGCGAATTTCTGAGTAACAAACAAGTTTACAGAAAAGGTCAACATACCAGTTGCCGAAAGAGACGCCTTGAGCATCGCGCTGGACGATGAGGACGAGGCCCTGAGCATCGTGCTCGTCGTTGTAGCCAGAGTTGGGTGACGGTGAGCGGAGTTTTTCGGGTTACCCGATTCAGCCAACTTTCGTACAAACAAGTCGCTTGACTGCGCGTGACGGCGGACTCAACACTCAGGCTCGTCGTCCATGGCCGCATATTTCTTTGCCTCACCCATTGATGTCGACGTCAAGTTAGAAGGCGAGGAATCCCGCAAGCAGGTCGAGATCAAATCCGAGAAGGAGAAGCCCATCTCTTGTCCAGTGTACTATGACGGCGACTCTGTGGGCGGCCAGGTTATACACTTCTATTCAGAATTTTTGCAGGTTCTGAGCATATCCTCCAGGTCGCAATACGAGTGCGAGACGGAAAGAAGCTCACGCATGAAGGGATAAAGGTCGAGTTCGTTGGAAGCATCGGTCCGTATACATTCACCCCATTTATTCAGGGTCTTATGGAAATATACAGAATTATTTTATGACAGAGGACACCACCATGAATTCCTGTCATTATCACAAGAGCTCGCAGCTCCAGGCGAAATGCGGCAAGCCCAAACCTTCGATTTCCTCTTCAAGAATGTGGAGAAGCAGTTTGAGAGTTATCAAGGTATAAACGTGAAACTGAGGTGAGGCCTTCTCTATGATCGTATCTCATGTTCCCAATGTCTTACTTATGCTGCATATCAGGTACTTCATTCGCGTATCGATATCGCGGAGAATGGCCGACGTGATGAAAGAGAAGGACTTATGGGTGCACTCATTCCGCATGCCTCCAGACAGCAACAACTCGATCAAGATGGAGGTTGGAATCGAGGACTGTCTCCACATTGAGTTTGAGTACAACAAATCCAAGTGCGCACTTCCCACCGCCTGGCCAGGCAGTATACACTGACGTAGACTGCAGATACCACTTGAAGGACGTCATTGTTGGAAAGATCTACTTTCTCCTCGTGCGCATCAAGATCAAACATATGGAACTCTCCATCATTCGGCGTGAAACGACAGGCTCGCCGCCAAATCAATACAATGAGAGCGAAACCATTACGAAATTCGAAATCATGGACGGCGCGCCAGTGCGAGGTAGGCTACACTCGTCGCATAATCCAAAATCATCCTTAAAGATTTCTCTCCGCAGGCGAGACGATCCCCATACGCCTATTCCTCGGTGGCTTTGATCTGACGCCGACTTTCCGGGACGTCAACAAGAAGTTCAGCACCCGGTATTACCTGAATCTCGTACTAATTGACGAAGAGAACCGACGATATTTCAAACAGCAGGTGCGCATGACCTTTTCATTTTTCATAATTTTGTACTGAGGCCCCTTTTCAGGAGATTACGATCTTCCGGATACCTGAGGCAAGTCGACTTTCATCGTCTTGTTATTCCCTTTGCTGACCATATACATAGAACTGATTCTTGTTGTACTGTATCTCTATTTATGTTATTTGCATGGAGGACCATTGGACGCTTCTCGAGAACACATGCCTGGCATGTCTACTTATATTGAGTCATCCCGGAAAACAAGTCACGGAGACACTTACCTTCTCCCGTCAAGTAATCCTTGGAAGTTACCTTGGTCACACTCGACCCAAAGAACCCGTGAAATCGGCTGGCCTCGGACATCTGTGTCACCAATACCAACACTTGCGAGGTTGCGTATCTAACCCAACCTCAGCGCTCGAGAGCCCAGAGCCTTCCTATGACCGCACCGCAGGGGTTAGCTTTACCATTCAAACAATTTCCAAACTGACGATTTGCCCAGTTTACTGATTCACGTTGTGTATCGCTAACATCCAGCGGATGCACCCGCATCATCTGCATTCCCTAAACCTGGCCAAATTAACAAACGAACCGCTATCCAATGCGAAAACCTGTCAATCAAAAAGCTCCTGTCCGTTGCAGAGGCGGATCTGACGATGATGGATCTCCATATTCTAGGTATCACTTCTAGAAAGAAATCGCTACATCCAAGCCCTCCAGGAGATGCAGATATCGACCCTCCTCAATCAGCTGTGCGGCATATCGTCGATGGTCAGGTGGCCGGGGTGCACGATCATAAAGCAGTGGGCCATCCTCATTGGAACTGTAGCCAGGCTGAGGCCCACATATGACATCGAATGATGATAAAATCACATGGCCTCACTCGTTGGAAACATTCATCCCGACCCGAAGAGACCGTCGACGACATCTACTTTCGGAGTCAAATGATATGTATCGGAATCGCGACTTTCTATCATGAAGACCTATCGCACTCGAGTTAGGTATATCCCTGCACCGATCGTCTCCGCATAGGAGACTAAGGGCTACAACTTTAGGTTAGCTGTACCGGGTTTTGATAAGCAGTTTGAAGTGGGGTACATTCTCTACGCTCCTTTTTATACCCGGCGGTGTCATATGTAGTAGTATCCACGACTCAAATACTAGTAAAGAGGCATTTAGAAACAGACGCGACAGCCACCGAAAGATTCCGGCGCTAATAAAAGGCTAAGGTATAGTGGTATGCGAATCTATCCTAAAAGCCGTAGTGGAGTGTAGTGCGTTTCTCCATCTCAACCGAATCCGGATGTGGCGTTAAATAATTCCTGCTACTTTAGTAGTAGGTTTTACCCCCCAAAACAGGTCACGTTCGCCATCAATTTTAGTCGCCACGTTTCTGTTCATCTCGTGACGGGTTTGTTCTAAATTTAATACTTCATCCTCCTATGGTTTTCACATCTACGGAGACGACAGCTCGTTCCTAAAATCTTCCAAACACAGCTCATTCGTTGATCGAAGGCGCTCTCCGTGCTCTGATGATTCGTTCCACGCCACACGAACACGTTCCCAGCAATGCAGATGGTCGCCATCGCTTGCACTGACACCCTTGTCTACGGTATTCAGACGACGGATGTTCACGATACTCCTTGATATTACGATATCGGGAATGACTTGGTTAGACTCTATCAACTGAGCTCCCTCCAACAATTCCCGTCCTCTTTCGCGCACACCTGTCAAAGGTCAAACAGTAGATATCTATGTCACTACTAGCAGCAGTTGTGTAGTCTCGACAGTAACAAAATGACAACTTTGTGTGCAAGCTGGTACGAAGAGTGTCAATTGGAAGGGTCCCATATCGACGTGCACGTAAACAGCGAAGAAACGAGAGCCAAAAAGTAGCAGGTTCTGCGGGCGAGAGCGCGCGTTCACCAACTCGTAAATTTGGCGTCGTGATAGGAGCGTGGGAGTCATGTGATTAATTTAAAATGATCGGCCGAGAAACTTTCGGCCGGAATATAGCCATAGCAGGCACTTGAAAAAGTTTTGGACGAGTCATTTGAGAGTCTGCTAGTGACCATGTCGTTCCCCGCTGCCACCCTGCGAGCCAAGGTCGCGCCAAACTCTGCGCGGTTTGCTCGATGCCACTCCACCAAGGCTGGCCCTGCCTCGACGTCCATGATTGAGGCCAAATCCCGTGTGAGAGAACATGCACGCAACATCTCTCGTTCGAGCACACAAAATGCCTCTGTTGCACCACCAATGTAGGTCTCATTCTTGCTCTGGCCATCCGTAGCTTGCTAACTGTCACCGTCGTAGACGTCCTGTACCCGCCCCAGGATTCCAGCAGGTGCCAACCGCGAACAATGTGAACGTCAACCTCCCAAATCCCATGACTGGACCTGGCCCATACCCAAACGCGCCCTTGGACCATACTTTCGTTGGTATGTCCGGAGGACAAATTTTTCACGAGATGATGCTTCGACATGATGTCAAGCACATCTTCGGCTACCCGGGAGGCGCCATCCTCCCCGTGTTTGATGCCATCTACAAGTCGGAACACTTTGACTTTGTTCTACCCCGGCATGAGCAAGGCGCAGGCCATATGGCGGAGGGATACGCCCGTATCTCAGGAAAGCCTGGTGTTGTTCTCGTCACCTCGGGTCCCGGCGCCACAAATGTCATTACACCCATGCAGGACGCCCTGTCCGACGGTATACCTCTGGTAGTCTTCACGGGACAGGTAGCAACTTCCGCGATCGGCTCAGACGCCTTCCAAGAAGCCGACGTTGTTGGCATCTCGCGCAGTTGCACAAAATGGAACGTCATGGTCAAAGATATTTCCGAACTCCCACGACGCATCAACGAGGCCTTCAAGATTGCGACCTCTGGACGCCCTGGGCCCGTCCTCGTTGACCTTCCCAAGGACGTTACAGCCGGCATTCTTCGCACACCTCTCCCCTACCGAGCCACGACCCCTGGCGCCCATCTCGGGCTTCCCATGAACCCCCTGCAGTCCCTCGAGCCTCCCGTGGAGGCCAAACTCATCGAGCAGGCCGCCGCCCTCATCAATCAGGCACAGCGCCCCGTCATTTACGCCGGCAATGGCGTCCTGTCCTCACCCCTCGGCCCCAAACTGCTCAAGCAGCTCGCGGAGAAGGGCAACATACCCGTCTGCACGACCCTCCAGGGCCTCGGCGCGTTCGACGAGACAGACGATCGCTCCCTCCACATGCTCGGCATGCACGGCAGCGCCTACGCCAACCTCGCGATGCAGCAAGCCGACGTCATCATCGCCCTCGGTGGCCGCTTCGACGACCGCGTCACGGGCAAGGTCGACACATTCGCACCCGCCGCTCGAGCTGCCGCTGCGCAGGGCAGGGGCGGCATCATCCATTTCGAGATCATGCCGAAGAACATCAACAAGGTCGTGGAGGCGTCGATCCCCATCCTCGGCGATGTGGTGGCGAACATGGCCTCGCTGGTGCCTCTGATCCGGAGTGCGCCGCGTGAGGAGTGGTTCAAAGATATCCAGCATTGGAAGTCGAGCTATCCCTTCACGTACGTGAAGAGTGCGAAGGGCGAGAGGATGAAGCCGCAGCAGGTGATTGAGGAGCTCGACAAGCAGACTGCGCATAGGAAGGAGGAGATCATCGTTGCTACAGGTGTTGGCCAGCATCAGATGTGGGCCGCTCAGCACTTCAGGTGGAGGCATCCACAGTCGATGGTCACATCTGGCGGTCTCGGGGTATGTCCTCTACATGTTATCTCTCTCTAATTACGACTGATCGTCTTCTCGTAGACGATGGGTTTCGGTCTCCCTGCCGCCATCGGCGCCAAGGTTGCCGCTCCTCACAAAACCGTCGTCGACATTGACGGAGACGCCTCCTTCAGCATGACCGCAATGGAACTCGCCACCGCCTCACAATACAACATCGGCGTCAAAGTTCTCATCCTGAACAACGAGTTCCAGGGAATGGTCCTGCAATGGCAAGGTCCGTAGCCAAGATGACATCCATACATGATTGACTCATCCGCACTATAGATCTCTTCTACGAGCACCGTTATTCACACACAGAGATGACGAACCCAGATTTCGTCCTCCTCGCCAAGGCCATGGGTGTCCACGCCATCCGGTGCCACAGCGCCGGGGAGCTCCCGACGAAGATGAAGGAGTTCTTGGAGTACAACGGCGACAAGCCTGTGCTGATGGAGTGCTTGGTTACGAAGAACGAGCATGTGTTCCCCATGGTATGCAGTCTCTCTTGTGCCTCCATAGAATCGTTTGCTCAACATTTTCGTATGTACAGGTGGCCGCGGGCAAGGCGCTACACGAGCAATTGCTCCACCCGTCGCTGAAAATCAAGTCAAGAGCGGTCTAATACCGTGCCTCCGACTCTTAGACCATAAGACGATGGCCCTCTCATCTGTTGTCTAACCCTGCTGTTTTCTTGGATAAAAGCACCAGTTACGCAAATGGAACTTCAGCGCAGTTCTTTTACCACGTAACCAAGGCCTATCTCGCGTTATATATCCCCTCGCTGCATTCACATTCTTAGTACTATATCCTTCCCGCACGGTATCCATTTGTACCACCACACTGATTCCTGACCTGTATCCAAAATGCAAAGATATAACAGTCATCCTGTCTTCTCGCATACTGCGAAAATGTAATCCACAATTACAACAAGATTTATAGATTGCCGCATGCTCCAGATGTTCTGAACTTCGAGTCTAGCTAGGTCTTACCTGGTGGGAGGCAGGGACGGTTGCAAGTCGACATAATTCTAGAATACAGTCTACCGGGTACCCATCCTACACGCGAACGAATGCCGTGTAAGCCGCAATACACGGTCAGCACGACTCTGTATACATCTCAGCTAAGTATATGCATCCCGCTTCCCGCTAACGTTCGATCTGAGCTACGATATGCTAGTTATTAAAACACTCTATACAAATTGACATGATCTATGTAGAACAATACTCGACAATATTAACGAATATATACAAACTGTGCATGCACGGCTTTTATGAAGGCGCGGGCTGGTACGAAGTGCCATGGTACCGGTACTGCCCCGGATGCTGAGGCGCAGCGCCAACCGCTGGAGGAGCATGCTGATGTGTCTGCTGCCAATGCATCGCGGCTGGCGTTGGGAGAGCCCCTGAATGCCCGTGCCCGTGCTGGACAGGCCCACCACGGCCTGCGTTCACATCGCTAGTGCTATTGTATGGGGCAGGGACAGGCACGGCCGCGCTTTGCTCCGAGGTCGATCGTTGAGAGGAAGTATTGCTAGGATTCCATCTCGCTTGCGAAGTTTGCTATTATAAGGAACGTCAGCTTGAAAAGGTGCGTGACGAGAGTGAACGTAACCAACCTGGTAGTGCTGGCCGCCACCGTTCATTACCGGATACTGAGGGTAGTGATTGTGGGTGGCAGGGTGGCCATAGGGTTGCGTATGGCTGGACGGCCCATACAACGGCTCCGTAGTGGATGAAAATCCACGCTGCTGAGGTTGGTAATGGCTAAACGAGATTGGAGCCGCGTATGGCTGCTGTTGCTGGTGGGCCTGTATAGGATGAGGCGGTTGATACTGCTGTGGCATGGCTCGTGGCGAAGGGGCGGAACGAGCATTAGACAACTGGGGTTCGCGAGCATAGGAGGTGCTCCCGTTCGCAGAGATTGGAACAGGCGGAGCGTAATTCGAGTTCATGTAGTGGCTTCCGTGCGCCAGGTTCGCAGTCATATAAGGATTGTTCATCTGCGGCTGTCCCGTCCCAGCAGTGGGCCGCTGAGGCTGCGGAGCTGGACGAGGGGGAGCTGACTTTTTGGCGCGACACTGCGAACAAAAGAATTCCACGCGGTCCCAGTTGCGCCTCCTGCGTCCTGCTTGTTGATCTGCATGATCATGACATGCTATATGTTGCCATTTCGAACACAGGCCGCATGACATCATCGGGGTACCGTCGTCCTAAGAGCAACACTATTAGATTCCGGGCCAAAGACGAAAATACGGAAATGAAGTTACCAGGTTGATTCCGCGCCGATGGCAAATCTCGCAATCAAGCTCCCAGTCCTCTCCAACAGGCGTCCTGGAGCCGCTCCCCGCAGTTCTATGTATGCTTCTACCATTCCCATTATGCGAGCTTGATTTGGCTGTATCCTTCCGAGGGTGCTTGACAGGTTGTGTCTTGGTCGTTGAATCAGCACCATTTTCCACCACGTCGATCTGAATATCAGAACTACAGATGCAACCCTGATCAGCCAAGTGTCTTCAAGCCGGTAACTGAAGAAAACCGTACCCTTCAGCAGCAACAGTGTCACCAACAACCTCTGCTGCCAGCTCTGCTTGTCGTTCCCTCTCCTCCCTCTCCTCCCTTTCCCTCCTCCTCAATTCTCTTGCCGTCTCTCTCCGCTCACGGTCAGCCTCCTCCTTCTTAGCTCGCGCTTCCTGGCGCCGGGCACGACTATTCCGTTCCTCCTCCTCCCGACGCTTGCGTTCAGCAGCCTCCGCCTCCTCTTTCTCAGACTGCCGAAGGAGAAGCCTGGACGAGCGTTTCCGCTGAGTAATCGCTGCAGAGAGCTTCTGTTTTCGTTCAATTTCCTGGAGGGAACATAAGGGTACGGAGCAACAACGAGGAAGATGGGACTGACTCTGAGCTCCTCTGTAACAACAGGGACGATGTCGTTGACCAATACTTTGTACAACGCCTTTTCAGCGTAATATGTCGCTTTTTCAAAACGTTCCGCGATATGTTCCCATTCTTCAAGTGTCACACATATCTACAAATGAAAATCATTGTGATTAGTGAAATAGAACGGGCCACAGGACGGGGTTATCGCAAAAAGAAACATACCGTTTCCCATTCAACGAATCCTTCTGGCAAAACGGGCGGTTCCTCTAGTCCCCTATCGTCCAGGGGTACGGCAGCAGCCTCAACAACAGGTTTGACCTGCTCTTCCTTCACAGGCTGTTCCTCTGGCTCCGCCTCCACCTCCGCCTCGCCTTGTTCCTCGCCATCACTGTCTTCATCCTCCTTGCTCCCACTCTCCTCACTCAACTCCGTCAGATCACTGATGTCACTCCCATCGCTCTCCAGCCCAGTCTTCTTACCACTCTCTTCCCTCTTCCCACCTTTTTTCCTTCCATTCGCTTTCGCGCTACTACCCTCCTTCTCATTCAACCACTCCTCCGGCACAGCCTGCCACTCCTCTTCGTCCTCTTGCCCCCTCAGTCGCGCGCTTACCCTAGTGCCCCTTGGCTTGGGCGGCTGTGGCTTGGCTGGACTCGCCCTCGTCGATGTCCTCAGCCCCGAACCTGACCGCGCCAGCGCTGACGCCTGGCGATTCAGCTCCGCCAGCTCTTTCGCTTGCTGATCTAGCTTCACTTTGGCTTGGGACTTCGCGGCCCTCGAGCGCCCTGCACCGGCGCTCGGTGGCTCGTCTGCCTGCAGGCGGGGTCGCTTAGCTGCAGGTTCCGGTGGCGCACGGCCTTTTCCTTTAGGCGCAGCCTTGGCACTCGCAGCTCCGCCTCGTTTGCGCTTAAGAGACGCCTTGCTGCTGACGGCTTTGGGGCGGGGTGGTCTGGGGATCGGACGCTGGAGCCAAAGGCGGTCGGCTGGATTGAAGTAAATATAGGTATCGGGCGCATAAAGAAGCCGAGAGCCACGCACCACCTATCAGCCAGTATGCGTTCTTTTTGCTGTCGTATCCAATGGGTTCTATCCGCTAAAATGCAAGCCATAGGTCAAAATCTCCAACACAGCTCCCATATCGACACGAACGCACCCATGAAGCAGTCTCATCATCGGTACGCATGAGCGTTCTAAGCCTCATCGGGTTTTGGAACTGCCATTCCGTGAGCATGTGCATGGAGTCGAGTTTGGTGAGCATGGGAAGGTCAAGCCAGTTCTTTGACTCTTCCTGCTCTGTAGTCTCGTAGTTTATTGAAGATTGTTGGGCTTGTATGGAATCTGGTTCCGATGGTTGGATAGAGAGACCCTGGACGCTCGCTCCGATGCTGAAACCACGTTCGAGAGTGCTCGCACGAGTCGATTCTGGCATTTTGCTAGTAGCATCGTCATCAAGCTCTACGCCCCGCTCCGCCCTGTTCTCCTCCTCCTTCCCTTCCACTGATTGATCAACGGCGTCTGCTTGAGGCGGGTGTTCTTCTTCCTCGGCAGTAAGGTCCAATGGCTCCTCGGGTTCGTCGACGCGTGGTTCAGGGCCTATGGGATTGGCAGCGGGGTCGCGCTTGCGATACTGTTTCCTCAGCGCGGTTTGCCAGTTATCCAGCCTGTTGAACGCGTCAAATACCCTCTTAAGTGGAGATGAGATAGGCACTCACGAGACCTTGCGGTCATAGGAGACGGTGTACAGCAGCCTCTGCATGATGCGAGGCAGAACGATATTAGACCCATTTATCAAGTCCTCCTCAATTGCCTTTGCGATTTGAGTTATTTCCACACTTTAGAATAGCGAAAGGAGGTACATACATTGAGCGAGACATCATTCATGGCGAAGAGGTGGTTGAAAGTAAAGAAGAATTGAGAGAATGCAGCCCATTTCCAGTGTGTGCGAAGTTGCCTATGAGAGTCTGAGAAGGCGACCTGTTGCGATACGGCTCGAGGTGGCGGCGACTCCTCTCGAGGCTGGACGCGAGCGGAAACCCGACGAGGCATCACGGGCAAACAAGGTTAACGGGGCCACACGTGTCCTCTATGTGCGCGGCGCCGGGGGATAGTTCTAAAATGCGATGTAAGATGCGAGAAGTGGCGAGGACGATGGATTGGAGGCGAGCTGGATGTTACAAACAGCGAGCTCGAGCCGTTTTGGTTTCGGGATCAAGGTGCCACCAATTCTCAATGTTCAATTATGTAATCAATGATGCTCACAATTTGTTTCACGCCTCCTCCTCCGAGTCCGTGATCCGCTCCTCCTACTCGACGCCCTGACAACGTTCAGCACGACCTTGGAGACATGTAGGACGGGTATCCAAGTCCTCGATCCATCGTTATCACCATCGATTGTGGCACACTTGCTATGCTAAATTACCCCTTCGCTCTGACTACGCCGCCGATGATCGATGAAGAACAAAGTAACTGGTTCAGGTCCTGTTGAAACATATCGAGCACTGGTACTGTGCTTGCCCTATCCTCGGACTTTCCCATATGTTGCCTCCCCTTGGCGCGGCACCCAATGAATAGACCGCATTCGTGCTCCTGCGCATACCCGACTCAATGGTGCATATTGAAAGGGCAGTTCAAGCAGCTCAAAACTTACCCAGATGCCACAGTAATTGTAACTGACCTGTCGCCGCTGCCCCGTCGTCCAATCCAAAGACCGTACAGTTCAACAAATTAACGTGACTGAAGGATTACCTTCCGAGCATCCAAGCTTCGACATGATATCAACACGCTCATAGAGGATGTTGACCATCTTCTCTTTGCATGATCCATTCCCATCACATCTTGCGATTACGGCAGCGATGTGTTGAGCGTCACGACTACTTCTTTGGCAACATGATGGTATTGACCATGGATTAGGCATTCAGAATTCCTGGGCATCTATCACGGCTATGGAAGGCGTACAAAAGATCCAACCTTTCACCGAACCTTGGGCCGGAGGCGGTTGTGGGAGAAAATGGTCAGCACCCTTAGGTTCTCTAGGTTACTTCAGTCTAACGCATGATTGAGTCAGTTCGGCGACGGGGAAGTCACTGTCATCGACAACGAACAAAATCACCATCATAAGGCTGTGGCTCGATCCAATTAGAACTCTTGACAGATAGACGCTGAATAGATGGTCACTTCTGGGTGTTCTTTCGCGAATAGTGACGACCTATTCATATTACGAATTACCAGCCAGCTTGTCCGGAGCCAGAGAAGAAAGCGTCGACTGGGATTGTTGCGGTCTACTTCGTCCCTCGCTTCAGCGGAGGATTTGACCCAAGATGACGTTTTTGCGGACATCATCCTTTCTATGTTGAGGCCTGATGGAACTGGGCTTTCCGAAGACGGCTAAATATGGAGTTGCGGTACGAATTCTTCAGATTCTGATCAGGCCTCAGCACTTCATTGCTATCTCTCCCAGGCGAACACCATCAGTTGTTCTGTTGCGTGTCTTGGCCACGCTGCTGGTCGCTGCTTCCATATTTATATTGCTCGGATACATCGTTTGACCGCAGTTGAGTATAAAGTCTATCGCTAACGTCTTTCTTTAACCAAGTCCGAGGTCAAGCTCACAACCTGCAATATCATGACCGACGTTGATCAGCTCCGCGCCTTCCACGAGGAAGAAGCCCCATATACACTTCCGCTTCCGGTCAGTCAAATTCATTGCTGTCTCCACTTCGCAGTTCACCATCCGTCAGACTGATGCCATGGAGTGGAAAAGGTGAGGCACACAAATGTACCCACCAGCCACAACACCTCAGCTTTGACTAGACTTGATGATATGCACGAGGCGATGAACGTCTACTTCGGCCATAAAACTGTCGGATGCGCCGATCCCGAACGACATCACGCAGATACTTGAGATCGGGTACGGATTATCTTATGTTCTTGCTTGTTTAGCACCACTGATCATCCAGTAGGTGTGGTTCTGGTGCCTGGTATGTTGCACTACCTTATTGTGTGCATGTTGTTCAGTGTAGCGCTCCAAAAGGGCAATCCAGGCAGCTCAAACTTACCCCCACGCCATCGTAACTGCAGTCGACCTATCGCCTCTGCCAGATCGCCCGATCCCGGATAACATCAAGTTTCAAAAAACTCGACATAACACAGGCGCTTCCATTCCCGCCTGCGAGTTTTGATGTCGTCCATGCTCGATATCTCTTCCTACATGTCAGTCTAATTACCCCAATCTTCGAATCCTGATACACATCCAAATTAGTTGTCAAACTGGGAAACGTCCTTCAGCGTGTTAGCTCCCTCTTGAAGCCTGGAGGTTGGCTTCTCCTCGAGGACATCGACCACATGCTGTTTCAGGAAATGGCGAAAGTCAATGTCGGACCCTAATATACAAGAATTTTACAGGATCTATTACGAAGTATACACTCCAAGTCGCGGCGTCGATTACATCGTGGGCTCCAGAATGGAAGAGATCTTGAAAAAATGAATCTATTCTCGTGAGTTCTTGTGCTCGTTCACACAATTCAAGTGCTCAAATGGCGGGGTGATAGGGAAGTCAACGGCCGTCAAAATAAAGTGTCCATTTGATGGGAGGAGCGAAGGTAAACTTCCCCAGAAAACAATACACATCAGATCTGGCATTAATCGCCTTCGCAGATCCCCAGGATCCGCGACCTCGGTCTCGCGATGGGAGAGTTTTTCCGGAGGGGGATATCGGGCACTGTCACCCAAGTTTATCGCTTGTGGCATAACACCCGAAATCCACCAGGGTTTGTTCGACGAGCTCGATGATCCCGAAAGGAGCGTGTACAACAACCTCTTCGTGATCTCGTCGAGAAAAGCGGCCATGACGATATAGTTGGTAGCTAATACCACTGATTATCTGTGTCTACCAAGGATTCCTGATGTCCGAGAGATCGGTTCTGCGACTGGACGTCATTGCTAGTGCGTGGAGAGCTTCAGGTTGTACCCTCAGGCTCATCATCGCTGCTGGCGTGACTCCAAATTACACTAAGGCTTACAACTCGATGACCCAGTAAGAAAATCTACTTTAGTCTGTTCCCAACTTGACCACAAAGACTCGAGGGTAGGATGTCTCGCGCGTTTTGCTGGCATAGATATAATAGAACCGATTACGACTCGTGGAGTCGGACTCGGTACAGTAGTATCTGCGGCGCCATGAGACCCTACTCTGAAATCCGACATATCTAGTGGTCTTGGTCAAGATCGGTGCCTTAATAGAGCTCACAAAGCACTCCATAATTTGATCTCAGTATATTCCTCCAGGCGTTTGTATAACGATACAGCTGTTACAAGCAGTGGTCCGCAATAAACCTGGCCATCTCGTTCACCATCTCCGTCGTACATTCATGCCCCACACCTGTGCACAAGTTGATTGTCTTCACACCCTGAGGACCAACATCAAGCTTTTCCACGAAGTCCTTGCTTGCCTCCCAGGGAAATACCTTGTCCGCCTCACCAGACAAAACCAAGACTCGTTACCGAAGAAACGGGTTTACACCTTCCCGAATCAAGAATGGTGGGTCCAGCCTCTCAACGGTCTCTTTGAAGCTCTTTGGGAAGTATGGCCCCTCTAAAGTTCTGCCCACTTTCTGGGCACGGAGGGCCATTAACTTACTATAGTCTGGGCATCCAATGATCGGGATTCCCGTTTTTACTCGTTCGTCTACAAAAGAGCAATTATCGGATTCCTGTCCAACCGTGGAAGTAGGCATAATATACATTTACCATGGGCCAGCGTGATCCAAGTTGCATTGCCCGCCGAGGCTTATTCCAGCTACTCCCATTCCACGATAGGATGTGGATTGTTGTCCGGATAGAGGAAAAGACGGAGAAGAAGTCGATTGAGCATGCTTTACGTCCCTCGCCGTCCCCCGCTGCAAGATAACAACACATTGGCAACGGTTGTTGAAGATTGAATAATGAAGACACTAGTACTTTTGTATGGCGCGTACATGTCGACCCTGAAGTATAGTCCGAATATCAATTAGTGGGTTAATTGGCAAGCACAGTATTTAGAACATTTACGCATGTCGTATATTGTGTCCTTTCCCAAGCTGTGTCGTTTGTGTGTCTTTCCCAAGCTGCAAGCTCGTGTCTTTGGCCGGGAGCCAAGCATCATTGCACTTGGCATCCACCAGTCGCTTTCCGTGATTCCTCTGATCCTTTATGATCCCGGGTCCTGTCAAGGCAGCCCAGGATAGTTTGACTGAAGTCAGGCTCACGAAGGTCACGATCAAGAGTTCACGATTTCGCTCTTTGGTCTGCTCGATGACAGACAGCGCAGCCTCATCTACGTCCTTTGCAGAACCATAGCGGCCATGAAGGAGGAAGAGACCACGACCTCCTTTCCCTCGCCCTGACGAGTCGTGGTTGGAGCGGCGGAGTAGACGTTGACTTCGAGCCCAGCGATAACTAACGTTTGCATACCGGACGTCGATGTGGTCGTTCACGTTGAGGATTGTGGAGTCAAAAAGAGGAGCTTAACAATTTTCCCAGCGATGCGAAATAAATATAATGGCATATGGTCAACTATGTGAAGTAGTACGAGTAGTGCACAAGACATTGATGTCTGAAATTATGAGCTCGACGGAGCCACCAGGTAAGAAGGAAGAGATGGGAAGAGACGTGACAAAAACGGCCGTTAGTCCTAAGGCGGGTGGGATGATATCGGTTGGTCTTGTGTCTACAGGTCTACAGATCTAATAGTAAGTGTCGATGTGATCCCTTAAAGACGCAGGCGAGGACGACAGATGCGGTGGTGTGTGATGCCGATGACGAATGTATGCTTGGTATGCCCACGAGGGCTGTGAACGAGCAGGTGATGGAGACAAGAAGGCATGGAGGCGGTGGATCTGAATAGGGCAGATTACCAGCGGTCTCCACCTCCACCGCGTCCCCCATAGCCCTCATAGCCGCCACCATGACCACCACCACCACCGCCTCCCCATCTTCCGCCACCACCGCCACCGCCGCCACGTCCACGACCTCCTCCGTAACGACCTGTAGAAGTAGTTTAGTATGTGCAAGTAACGTTGGAAGACCACATACCACGTCCACCACCACCGCCGCCGTACATGACCATCTCCTCCAGTTGAGGAGGAATGACGGCCTTCGCCTCGCGCAAGATGCCCACAAGCTCACGGGCGCTCTTGGCGTTGTCAGTGGTGAAGTAGGTGTATGAAGTACCCTTGCTGCCAGCACGCTATAAGAAACGAGATGAGTGTCGGTCTCATAATTGAACGATGATGCAGAAACTCACTCCTGTGCGGCCAATTCGATGGATGTAATCTTCACAGTTATTGGGGAAATCATAGTTCTACAAGAGAAAGTATCAGCTGCCGAAACAAGAGGATGAAGAGGCAAGACGTACGATGACATATCCTACATCCTTCACATCTGAGGGAGGAAGCGACAGCCAACAGAAACGAATGCAATGCGGAGCGAATCACACACACAAAGTTCGGAAGGAAGGCGCATGCGAAGGGGACGACATGAAAGATAGACAGTTACAGTCAATATACAGTTCGGGACATGATACAACAAGCGCTTCGAGGCGAGCCCCAAAAAATAAAGGAAAAAAGAACCGTCACGTTACATCACAAGGGGAAGCCCCAACCCCGAAAGGGGGAAGGGGTACAGCGTGTCCAGGAGGGAGACAGGCAAGACATCCTACGCGCAGTTGCTTGAAATCGAGAGGAGGACCAGGAACACCGATAGTAGTCCCCGTCCACAGAGATAAACTTCCTCTCGAGCCACGCGCGTTCATGATCTGCGTCTCCGGATTGACGCTCCCACAATCTTGCAGTGTGTCACAGGCAGTTGCAGCTGTAGTTTGGTCTCCAAACGATGTCTCCACTTTACCGTTAGGATACCGCACAAGCCGAGGCGAAGCAGAACCCCGGAAAGGGGGCAAAGTTCGCTAAAAGAAAAAGTCGACTCGTAGCATGGGAATGCACGGCGTCGGAGCGCTTGGGGACAGCAGTTAATAAAGATAACGTACCAAGACCACGAGAAGCTACGTCTGTGGCAATCAGAATAGGAGAGCGACCGGCTTTGAACTCGCCCAAGACCCAATCACGTTCACGCCTACCATTCCTGAATCAGCGGAGTACGAGGTGGAAGGATTTGTACTTACTGTTCTTTGTCTCCGTGAATGGCGAGCGCAGGCCAACCGTCTTGACGTAGGTACTTTGTGATATCGTCGGCAACCCTCTTGGCGCGACGAAAATTAGTACTTTTGCATTCTCAGCGCTGATTTGGTCAAGATGCTTGATGAGTTTGGCTCGCTTCTCGAAATCGCTGCAAACTTCAACGAGCTGTTGAATGTTGTGGTTGGCAGTGAGGTCCATGGATCCAATGTTGACTTGGATCATATCCGAGAGGAAATCCTGATACCGCCATCAATGTCAGCATAGGGAAGATACCAGAGAGCGATAGTACTTACGTTGGCGAGTTTCTGGACGTCTTTGGGCCACGTAGCACTGAACATCAAGGTTTGACGATCCGGGCGGATCTGGCTGACGATCTTACGAATCTGCGGCTCGAAACCCATGTCCAGCATACGATCAGCCTCGTCCATGACCAGGTACGTCACTCTGCGCAAATTTGTCTTTTGGGTCTCCAGCATGTCGATTAGACGTCCAGGAGTGGCGATCACGATTTCGACACCGCGCTGCAGGTCACGGATCTGGGGCCCCTTGGGAGCACCACCGTAGATAGCAGTGTTGCGGATACGGGAATTGGAGCCGAATTTTGTGCATTCTTGCTGGATCTGCACGGCCAGTTCACGAGTGGGAGCAAGAACTAGAGCGATGGGCCCATCGCCAGGTGAAAGGAGTGCTTGACTGCGAGAAGGGCAAATTAGTAATCAATAGGAGGTTTACAAAGGCAAACGCTTACGCATTAATATGGAGCATAGCGGGGAGAGCAAAGGAAATGGTCTTTCCACTTCCTGTCTGGGCGATGGCAACGACGTCACGGCCACTGAGTGCCATGGGCCAAGCCTGGCACTGGATGGGCGTGGGCGATGCGAAACCTTGTGCACGGATAGATGTCATCAAGTATTCCGGGAAGCCGCATTCATCGAACGACTGGACTGGTCTAGGGACGCCTCTTCCTTGAACCTAGATAATTAGAGCGTTAGTGAGTTTTTACAAAAGCAGGGGAAATCAACGGACCTTGATTTCGTGCTTGCGTTTAAATTCATCGATTTCTTGTTGAGAACGGGCGGTTACCCGTTTGTCTTCGACGTAAAAGTTCTTCTCAAAGCGCTCGATTTTTGTATTTGCCCAGTCGACAGAACGAAGACCTCCCCCAAGATTTGACATCCGGTCACCACCACTGTCGCCCCATCCACCTCCACCTCCTCCATAGCCACCTCCACCTCCACCTCCGTGACCTCCGCCATAACCGCCATAACCGCCGCCGTAACTCTGGAAAAAGAGCTTCAGGGTAATCATTAGTTTTTGGGGCACCAAAACGCACCATATTGTGTATGTAAAGGGTGAAGGGAAGGAAAAGATTGGGAATGAGGTGAGCGCAAGGGAACAGGTGGTGTGACGGAGAAATTTTCTCCAAACAACGCTTACATTCCAAACACTCACAAATACAGCACTGCCACAACCGGTGCACGATAACGTCCGTGCGATTTGTCGTGTTTTTTTACGAAAGCAATATTACAATAGGCCTAAGTAAAGAGGGTATCTTGTAGATGAGTAATGGGTAAATGAGCGTAGTGTGTGCGTAGATCGATATAAAGCGAGCGAGATACGAGAGAAAGCAATTTTGGGCTACCTGTATCATCACGAGTCAGAATGCGTCGGAGAAACGTACAGAAATTACCCACAGTGAGAGGTTACATAACTATACAGATTGAGGGCTTCTTCCTTGGTTTTCTGGCAGTCTCTACCGGATAGCGGACACGCATCTGTTTGACTAAATCCTCAAACACATCCGTGATGTGCCAGTTCCGCTTAGCTGATGTTTCATAGAATGGGAGCGCCCAGCGGCTCGCGAGTGATTGGATGGTACTTCGCTGCACCTCGCGTTCGTTCACGAGATCCAGCTTGGTACCAACGACAACAATTGGGATCCCCTGTGGATAAGCGGTCATGAACATCAACATGAGGTGGGTTTAGATCGGCGGTAGCTCACCGTGTCTCCGCCTTTGATACGGTATATCTGCTTTCGTAGATTATCAACTTCCTTCAGACTTGCTTCTTGTGTCAAGCTGCCATTGAACATGAGAACGATGCTCTACGAACGATCTGTGAACTCGCCTGAAAACAAGCACGAAACCTCGGCCAGACTGACGAACTATCATTTGCGCGTGTCGACTAAGGCCAAAAGCAGCTGCATACCTTGATATATACCTCGTTCAAAGACGTGAATTGTTCTGCTCCTGCAGTATCCAATACTTCAAGCTGTTGGAGAATCACATCAGTATCTTCATGACGCGGCAGAACAGGTTATCCGGGAATGTGGAGACGACCCGCCGCTCCTCTAATTATGCTAACCATTGCTCGGGAAGGACTCACGGACGACAGTTCTCCATCGACCATGATGGTCCGCCGATATTCCTCTGTCCAATCCGCTCATAAGTCCACAGTCAATGGCGACAGAAACAGCTGTTAGGGCGAACCTTCTATTGTCGGGTCATAATTCTCCACAAATACGTCCCTGATGAAGCGAACTGGAGAAGCCTTGGATGTCGGATTCATTTCCCAGAGAAGTCATGAGCGTACCTGTGAGCGCCGACTTTCCGACGCCTCCAGCTGCGCAGGGTGGAGGGCTTGGTTAGGGCTACATGAAAATAGATGTCCAATGGCGACTCACCCCCAAGGACAACGACATTGAACTGACGCATAGCTAACAAATACAGAGATAATAGTATCGACGCCCAAGACAGAGAACAGAGGGAACCAAGAAGAGAGAAGAAGAGAATAACGAGCCAAATGGGTAGTTGTCGGCCGTGAGAGCCAACACTTTGACGCGAGGAGATGGTCGACCGTGACAACTTCCCGTACAACAGCCGGCCACAACCATCATGGTGCGGCCGCGAACATTTCTCGACTTTTCCGTCAACAACGAACCACTGGGCAGGTAAGTGCTGTTCTATGTCTTCTTGATTCGTACTCAGGCCCAAGCTAGAGTTATATTTGAGCTCTACAATGACACGGCCCCCAAAACAACCGAAAAGTACGATCGCCAGCCAGCCTCAAGCTAGCTACTCACCGTCTTCTCTAGCTTTCGTGTGCTTTCTACAGGAGAACAAGGGATTTCCCCACTCAGCCAGCAGCCCCTGTACTACAAAAACAGCACGATTCACAGGTCAATTAAAGACTTCATGATTCAAGGTGGAGGTACGTTTGCGGCACCTGCCATTCTTTTCCGATAATAACTTCTCCGCTCTGCTAGATTTCACGAAATTCAATGGCACGGGCGGCGAATCCATCTATGGCGGCTCATTTTCTGATGAAGACCTTACAAGGCCGCTGGACGCCGAAGGACTTCTCTGCATGGCAAATAAGGGACCCAATACGAACAATTCTCAATTCTTCATCACTCTACGCGAATGTCCCCATCTCAATGGTACCGTGGCCCACTGGAATACCGTTACACTTGCTAATTCCTTCCTCACACAGGCAAACACGTTGTGTTCGGCCGCGTTATCCGAGGCTACCAGGTCGTGCAGAAAATTGCGGCATTGCCCGTCGACGCGAAAGACCGTCCTCTCTCACCCGTCGTCATCTCAAATAGTGGGGAGCTCGAGCTGCGCAAAGCACCAGGTCCGTTCATATCATATTTTTGATCTACCGTCCTGATACCTTCTTCAGCCAAACCAAGCGAGCCGACCTCCGACAAACGCACTACTCCCGAGAAGCGACGCACCAGACGGTCTCGCTCATCCTCAGGATCTCGCTCCCGGTCAAAGTCTCGCAGTCCCGATCGCGAGCGACGCCGCCGCAAGAAGAAGAAGTCCAAGCGCAAAGAAGACACAACACCTCCGCCTGATGAGCCCAAATATACTACGAAGGCCCCGACGGAGGAGACGGAAGAGGAATACGATGCGCGACTGGAGCGCGAGGAGAATGAACGGTTGGCTGCAGAACGAAAGCGGGAGTTGGCGCGGATAAAGGAAAAGTATGATGCTGAGCTGAGGAGCAACAATGGGGTGCGATTTAAAGGTGTGTTGGGCTTGCAACCTGGTGTCTACCCCTGCTCACAATATTCGCATTAGGTCGAGGCCGAATGAAATTCTTGGATCCTGAACTGAGCCAGTCTCGGTGATATAATGATATAACCAGCCATGTAGGTGTACATGCCATGGCACGGGCTTAGTGTTCCGAGATACCTATTCGCGATCTGCCATGCTGCATACATATATCATGGAACCGCCTACGCTGATCCGCCCACTACCCTCTCACATCACTTTCATCGGTCACCTAATTATGTATCCCGTACACAGAAAACGGTGCATCGAACGGTACTCACTTCACGCTACCATGAACTTAGTTCCAACTTTCAGCTAAGTATATGTGGTAGAACTTTTCGTTGTTGCGGAATTACCAGCATGGTATCAGACCCATTGCCGCTTGCCACGCAGTGGAGTGGCTCGAGGATGTATAGGCGGTCATGGTAAGTGAGGTGTTGTTTCAGTTTCTTGACGTTCGACACTTCGAGAAGAGCATGGACGCCAGCCGTTGTACATGTATATTGTTCTGGCCACGCGGACGTTATAACGTTAATCGGACACTGCAACTTGAATGCGCCATAGCAAGAGACTTCCACACAATAGCCTCACACTGGCCTTGCACACTTGTGAGGTCATGAAGTGGCGAACAACGTCTTGTAGAGGGACTCTTACGAGCACAAACGGTGCATGAGCAGCCTTTTTTTTACATCCATACAATATTTCATGACCTGCGGGCGCATCGTGATGACTAAAGCTGAGTCCGGCGATCTGTCTTACGAAAGGCCAGCCAGATATTACCCCGCAATTGCGTTCGCGGCCTGCAAATGCCCCAAAGATAAGCGTATTCCGCAGGTCGAGGATATGACGGGAGAATAGGTTGAATGAGGAACCTTATTTGCTTGGACGGACGACTGAGTTGTGATCCATGTCAATTTCGATAACTTGTTATGTCTACTTGTGATATAGATCATATAGGGTATGCAAAACCAGGACCCGGCTAGCGCCCCTCCCTATTCGACATCGCGGAGCCATTGATCCTGTAACAAGTCCGAGGCACTTGGGCGCGCAGCGGGATCAATGGTCAAACAGCGTCGGATGAAGGCTGCAGCTGGAGTGATAATATTTTTGTCGACATGTTTATATGTCGCGAGACAATCCTCAATGGGCTGTGGGATCAGCCGCTCGTTCTTAACGCGGAGAAGCTCGCCTGTGAGAGACTGATCAGTCATTGGCTCTCACCCACGGAGAATTCTCAAATGCCTCACCGTGCTCATCGAAATATTCGCCTCGCCGGCTGCAACGTGCAAGGAAGCTTGGCGGGAAAGGGCCGACATGCTCGGTGATGCGCTGCAGATGAGAGTCAGTCACCGAGACAGAGGGAGATTCATATAACCGGAACATGGGGGCGCCCGTGAGATACTCGAATACCTTTGAAGGTATATTTTCGGTCAGCTAGTCGAAATAGCGAGGTTACCACGACTTACGATACATCCAACAGACCATATATCAATGGGTGTCGACCAGGTATGGCCGAGAATGACTTCCGGAGCGCGCAGCATCACAGGCTGACACAACTCCCCGGGCACGATCTTGTCCAAGGGGATAGCTATGCGAGGCAAATCTGAATTCAATATGCCGGGTACCAAGATTGCCACATAATCTCACTTTCACCGTAGTCCGCCAACTTAACGATAATATTATCCAAGCTTGGATCCAGACCGAAGTCGGGAGGGGCTGCGATCTGACGGTAATGATGGGATCGGGTGAGAGGTCAGGCTCATATCGCGGCTCGTAAAGGGTGGCAGGGTTTTCGTCCAGATATTTGGCAATCGTTGCGTCAGATGCATTCATGCAGACCATAACATTCTGCGGTTTCAGGTCTATCACACAAATTAGGCGCCTGGTAAATGATCAGGATGAAGCGAGCTGACCTCTGTGAACCAAGCCGCAGTCACGGTGAAGATAGTCAAGGGCAAGGAGAATCTGCTTGATAATCCGTTTGGTGACGTGCACAGAGAACGTGCTATTCGGTTGTCTTAGTTGAAGGTTCATGGTATCTGAGCCGAGGACATCGGTAGCGATTGTGAGATGAGGGCCGTGATAACTCATGGACACGAAGCCGTCACGCATGGCGAGACAATGCTCGTAGCCTGGATGCTTCGGATTTGCGCGGGTAATCCGTTGCATGGAGTCAATTTCGAAAACCTGGCCGTAAATGCATCCCGTGGTGAAGTTGACAGTGAGCACTTTGATAGCCATGAATCTTGTCTTCGTCGTTGAGTCACTGAGAAGTCTGAGTAGAATTCCAACGCAAAAATAGCTCAAAACGACTCACGGACTATACTTCGCCAGCCAGACCGTAGAATGACCGCCAAAGCCAAGCTTGCGAACGATTTCATACGTGCCGACCATTTGTTCTGCTGAAATTCGCTGCCCGAGACTGAGAGGATTATAGCCGTATCCTAGCTCGGGTTTCAGAAAGTGCGCTTCTTCGTCGCAATGAAAGACTTCTTCCGTCTCGCCATCTTGAACCTCCTTGAGTTTCACTTTCAGTTGGTCCTTGAACGGGTGGGTGATGCGTTCGGTGCTCATGGATAGTCTCTGCCCTCTGAAAGGTGGACGGATAGTAAAGCGCCGAGAGGATGAGAAGAGGGAGAAGGTTGAACGCACTCGTCCAAACATGAGGAAGACTTATGGGCCCTTGTGGATCCATCATTGCTTTCAAGTTCAAACCTGTGACACGATGTGACAACGGGAGGAGTTGTTGTTTGCTCAGGGCGGTGCTCGCTGACTCGTTTAGACGAGTCGATAAGAATAACTTGGCAAATAACTCCAAAGATAACTTATGTGTGCGTGACGCCTCGCGTTCAGGACAAAAAGACATGCGTTAAATCGCGATCTTGAGCTGTGGGTCAAAGGAATCGCGATTCAGCGCATATCTTTTTGCCCCGAACGTGCACGCGAGGCCTCACCCAACACGATCAAATTTGAATAACACAATCTGGATAGGTTCTGGATCATTTCTTCCACAGGACTCGGACACGAGGCCTTCTGTAGGGTTAGAGCGCTCATCTTCCATGCTAGATCACCATTGCCAGCATCTGTGTTCCTGTGATATTCTCTAGTGACCATTTTCGACATGAGGTCTGACTCGTCGAATGACATATATGTGTCCATAGTCACCTGGAACAAGATATCGCCCTCATACGGCGGGCATTCAAGATCTCTACTTCCGCCGTGATATCTACCA